>JAEAOA010001401.1:0-37407 GCA_016746295.1 Potamilus streckersoni
TTAATATTTTAATTATTATTATTATTATTATTATTATTATTATTATTATTATTATTATTATTATTATTATTATTATTATTATTATTATTATTATTATTATCATCGTTATTATTATTAGTATTATTACTATTGTTGTTGTTGTTGTTGTTGTTATTATTATTATTACATTCTCTTAAGTGTCTAGGCTAGTAGCAAAAATAAAAAAGAGAGTGAAGCCAACAAGATTTATAAAATTTAACAAAATCGTTTATTTCACTAGAAAACAAGACAAAAATATGAAAAGGGACTTTCAGATTGTGAATCTAATCCAAAAATTAATTCTAGAATTAAAAGATATTAGTCCTAAAGCTAAAAAGTTTTAAGTGAATCATATTTCGAATCCCGATGAAGTTTCAAGATGGAAGATGAAAGCATCTTGGATATCCTTTTTTGTGTTGTCGTTTCAACAATTCCTTGTTTAATCACCAATAATAAAATCCAATAAATATCTTTGTCCAAGAATTTTGATGAGTACTAGTATTTTCCAGGATGAATAAATTATTAATTCCGATAAACATAAAAATTCAAATCAAACAAGTAACAACAAAATTACTTTTGAGGTCCGAAGGTATGAATTACGACTCACTAAAAATCACTACAAGCCAGCTCTCACGTCCGTCATGGACGAATTCGATTCTTCTGCGCGAATCTTACTATGAGATTCAATAATAAAAAAAACTTTAAAAAACAGTTGTTTAATACAAAGCCGAAACTGTCTTTGAATCTAGGTCATCTAAAGATACAAAGTTTATACTACTGCGTGTTTATCAGGTCAAACGAACTGAACTGATATTTCCGGAAATATGTAGCAGCAGAGAGGGTGAACCCTACAACAATATATTTGCGACAAAATCGATTAAAGCCTCAGAATGCCAAATTGCTGCCATCTACGTCTACAAATTTTTGCGACAGAATCGATTAAAGCCTCAGAATGCCAATGGAACCTTCCTACGAAATCTCATATTTCAACCAAAAAAAAAATAAAGACCCCATCTTAGCGATTTTGTCGCAAATACATTGTCATAACCACACTCAAATTGCTGCCATCTACGGTCGCAAATATGTTGTCATTTCACCCTCTCTGCTGCTGATTAATACAAATTATTTAACCAAATATTTGATCAAGTCCAATACGATATCGTGACCGAGGGTCGTGTAAATTTATTGTTATAAATCCATATGGGACAGACTGAGCATGACTAAAGTAATTTTTAAATCCATTGAAGTCCATATCGGAACACCATGTCTGCCAAATATTTCGTAGCGTATGTGTATCAACGCCATTGAATACAGCAAGAATATTGCAGTTATCGCGAATCACTTTTGGAATTTGAGTATATCGTTGAGTGACATATATCACGTCAGTGTTTTTATGCCTACCTCGGGAAAATATTCTAGCAGGGTTCTTTTGATTATCTAACATTACATCATCGTACACTACAAGATTGTTTATGTCTCCATCGAGATCTTCTACTGATGGTGCATCATCAATATCAGTAATAAAGTCGATTACACTTTCACCTTTAATTTCTGATGCTTTTTCATTATAATCTTTTAGCACTTCATAGCACCGTTGATCATCTACGGATGGGGCAACTAAATATAATTTATCCCACTTCATAAATCGCATTATCAAATTAAGCAGTAATTGTGTTTTGCCTGATCCAGATGGTCCGATTATAATGGCACGGACAGAATTCGGAAGCGCTGCGTGGTGTTTTACCGGTTCTCTTCTTTTAGTCGCTGAAAAATCAATTATATTCATAACGCTATATATAAATTATGGATCTATATTGTGTTAAGTGTAAACAGCGTACTGATACAACCGATCAGACAACCATTACAACTAAAAACAATAGACTAGCGCTTACTGGTAAGTGTGTAACATGTGGTATAAAAAAATTTAGATTTTTAAAAAAAAGCAACTCGGAGGTGATATTGCCGCAAAACTTGGAAAACTCCCCGGAACCCCATGGGCAAAATACCCCGGAGAAAAACACCTTCCAGGATATAGCTACTGTGGTCCCGGAACGAGATTAGATATCAGACTTGATGATCAAAATCAACCCCGGCCTGGTGAGTATCCGATAAATGCTATTGATAAGGCATGTCATGCTCATGATGTTGCATATAAAAGCAATAATTTGCAACAAAGACATATCGCGGATGTAAAATTAATTCATGCCTTAAATGCTATTCCCGATAAATCCTTCA
This sequence comes from Potamilus streckersoni, assembly GCA_016746295.1. Taxonomy (NCBI): domain Eukaryota; kingdom Metazoa; phylum Mollusca; class Bivalvia; order Unionida; family Unionidae; genus Potamilus; species Potamilus streckersoni. The sequence goes on from JAEAOA010001401.1 coordinate 2,254, forward strand.
AAGAAAAATTGGCTTCATGGTTGGTCAAATCAGCTATGAAAGGCAAATTAGTGTTAGGTGCTGGTAATTGAAAACACCAGTGTTTTTATAGTATGGAATCTATTTATTATTCTCCGAAAGGATACTGGAGGGGTAAAGCAGCAATCAGTAAACTCGCTAACGCTGCAAAAGTGAAAAAATCCACTGCAAAAGATTGGTTATCCAAACAAGCTATATGGCAAATTTATCTACCACCGCCTAAACAAATTAATTATTCTCATTTTGATGTTACCGTACCCAATGAAGTTCATCAGGCTGATTTATTGTTTTTACCACATGACCATGGTTACAAATACGCGCTAACTGTAGTTGATATTGCGAGTCGATTTAAACAAGCAGAACCATTGAAAACAAAGTCAGCTTCTGAAGTCGCTTCTGCATTTGAAAGGATTTATCGACGAGGTCCTCTAAGATGGCCAAATCTATTACAAGTTGATCCTGGCAAAGAGTTTCAAGGTGCTGTTCTATCAACAATGAAAACTCATAGTGTTACAATACGACGGGGACATACTGCGTTACATCGTGATCAGGCAATTGTAGAACGATTTAATCGAACTCTTGCAGAACGGTTATTTGGATATCAATATGCAAAAGAATTCATCCAAGAAAAACGATCTCGTGAATGGGTCCAAAGGTTACCGAGTGTAGTTGCAGCGTTAAATAATGAGATTACTCGAACTATTAATATGAAACCAAATATTGCAATAAAAAAAGAATATATTCCCGAACAACCGCAGCGGGTTAGCACTCAGCCACTTCTCGGTGATGTTACTGTGAGATATTTATACGAACCAGGAGAGCTTGAAGGCGGTAAAAGAAGAGCTACTGATCCTATATGGAGTGTTACTACGCATAAAATTTCAACTATAACGCGATCAACTGGTAGACCTCCAATCTACAGATTGGATTCAACTGCACCTCAGCGTGGTTTTACACGCGAACAACTACAAGTCATTCCGGACGATACTCAATTACCGCCACATGGTCTTAACTAGCTCCGTTACGTCTATTACACTCAAGACAGGTCAACATCACATTGTTTCTGACATGACCAAGACTGTTATTTTTTCTGTCTACGGTGAATTGTCGAGGGTCTTTATCCGAATACTGCCAGTGCATTATACAATTGCAGCTGGCGCAGTGATTATTCTGTTGTTCTTTTAATGCGATTATTACTTCAGCATCAATATCAAATTCTCGTTGTTTTTTTTTGTCCTGCTGTTTGTAGCCAGAGAGTTTTTTATTAATGATGCTAATATCAGTGTTATCATCGTTTGCATTAAAATCATCATCGAAAACAATCCTTCGTAGTTGATTTATTCGTCGTACTCTGGACACTGCGAGATAGACTAAATTTGACCATTCAATGCGATTATCAACTATCCAAACAATTGTATCCGTGATGGTCAATCCTTGTGACGAGTGTATTGTTGTTACATAACCAAGCGTCCATGGTGATTTATCAGCGCATAATGCATCTTCTACAGTATTGATATCAACTAGCACAATATCATTTAACACTAGAATCTGTTTCTCCGTCTGGCCTGGAATTTCAACTTCAATATTCTGCTTTCGTGTATCCAATGGTCTATAACACAACGGCACTGGAAACGTTGGGAATTTTTTCTTGTGTAGCTCAAACAACTTTTTCTGAAGTGCGTCTCTGACTATCTTTCTACTTGCTACTACAAAATCATTTGGTTTCCATGTTTCCCAAAAATCATTCAAAGGTGTTTCAGAAATTATTTCACGCGCTACTTCACATTGAATTCTATCGGGTTGTAATCTAATTAGTTTTTTAAACTCACGTAACTGCTCATCGAGTGCTCTATAGTCAGTATCAATTTCTTCGTAATAATCAACAAATCCTTTTAACCAATTATGTGGACTTCTACCAACAAATGGTGGTGGTTGACCATGATCGCCGCACAATATAATTTTTGTATTTTTTTGCAATAACCAATCAAGAAACATTTTTAATACATCTTCTGAAACAGTACATGCTTCATCCCAAATAATAACCGCTGGAATAAATTTCTCACCCATTCGCTCAGGAGTCCAAGCATCGCCCTTGTATCGAAAAAAACTATGATACGTGCAAGCTTCAACATTTCGTTGTTTGATCTCTCTCGCTAGTCTATGGGTTGGTGTGAGTACAATCATGGACGTTCTCTCTCGATATAATTCTATCGCACGTGTTGTCTTTCCAGATCCACCACAACCGTTTAAATAAACTGTTTTATATCTACAAATTGGATCTGATATCGGTGGTGCTTTAGACATAGATTTTTCACTGATAGAATTATCGTTCTTCAGGTAACTACTTTTAATCTCAACGTCTGCTGATTCAGAATAATCGCGTTGTATTTCTTGTTTAATTCGCCATGTTCCCCAAGTCTCTTCGCTATTAGTAAATTTAGTTATCTCTTTGATATATTTTTTATCGACATACATTGAATCAATTGCAACTCTGACTGCTATACTAGGAAATCTATTTATCATTGCAAATAAATTGATAGATGCATAACCCAGCATAGAAGCTCTCAAATGTAGATATGCAGAGCTTTCTCCATCACTGTAAGTAACAATTCTACCTAACTTTGTTTTATTGGACAAGAAGGCTGTTTTACAATTTGCGTATCTATTTTTCTCTACTGCATCTTTAATAACGAAGTCGTATTCGGCATCATCTATAATCAATCGTGAGGATTGTTTTTTAAAGTTAAATTTTTTTCCACCCTGTGTAAATTTACCGATTATTCTTCGGCCGAGATCCTTTGCTTCATTATTTCGTTGATTAAATATCTTTTTTGACCATTCAATAATGTACTCCTCGTCAGCATCAATATGTTTTCTAGACTTATCGATTATACTATCAAGACATTCTGGTTCTGGTAACCAGACATTGGTTTGTTTTCGATATGAGATAATCGCTTCGCTGACAATCAACGAAACTAACACTTTACAATCAATCATATATCGCAATAACACTATTGGTAACCACATCCTTTCAGCCATGTGTCTACCAATCCAAACATAACAACACGGATGAAGTCCTTCAGCGAATTCAAATGATACTACGCAAGCAAAACCGGTCAAATCAAAATCAGGCAGTGGTCCATTAATAGCAACGCGAGTCATTTCATGTGTGGGGTGTCCAAACCGTTTAAAATACTCACCAGCGAATCCATATCCTAGAAAACTTCCTGGATAACAGGCAACGATATCAACTGATATCATATTCTCACGATTGTACTTAACGTTCCATAGACCGCCATGATAATATTCCAAACAGCTGGATTGAACATCCTGTAAAAACTCTTTTCGTGTTGGTTTCCAATTATTTTTCTTTCTTGCAAAATGAGCTGCAACTGATGGAATTGTAAAACAATTTGTAAGTAACTGTTCGTAATCTTCGGATTTTCCATTAAAAACGCTAGCGTTTTCACTGAGACTTATTGCTAGATTTTTCATCCTATTATGTAGACTTTCACTACGATATAATTCACCGTTAGGTTTCACAAATTGATTGAATTGACATTCTTCATCTTCAAAACTATGAAGTAGCCATACTGATACAGGGTCGTTTTTACACAAACTAGCAATAGCATCGAATAATCTTTCTTCAGTGAGAATACCATCCTTGATGAATTCTTCTGGGATATACTTCACTGTTCTGTCTCGCGGGAATATTGTAACCGCGGATGTCCATGCGTGCTTGTTATGATCAATAATTTTGATTGGAGCTCCGTTTTTATTGTATTTTGATTCGTATAATACTTCGCCAGTTATCGTTAAAACGGTTATCGGAAATCTCAACGACTTTTCCAATCTAGCTATATCGGAAATAGTTGCTCCGTTCTCTTTCACTGTTAGCTCCCATTCATCTATTTTTTTATGTCTTAGATCGGTTAATTTATTCCCACGGAGTGCATTTGTAAAATGTTCTAAGACTCTTTGTGCCACACAGTTGAGTGGCTTTTCCGCTGACGTTGACTGTTTCATTGGTGCTAGTTTTCCAATGTCAGGGTTATTTAACGGATACATCCCATAAACGACTGCTGTTTCTGGATACGCTTTTTCATAGTATGGTTTATCAATTCCAGTTAACAGCCCTGGTCTGGAATAACGGCTAACAATGACTGATGTCCCATCTTTGAGAATTGGAACAAATTTGTCTCTTATAATATATTCGCCCGATTCTAATTTGATAATGAATTTCACTCTGATAAAATACCGTTTATTGCCAAGTTGTGATAGTATCATAGCTGCTGTTTCATCATTCATTCTAGCATCAACAACACCATCAATTCTAAATGTTGACCAGGTGTGTGATGCATCATCCTGTTTAAACTCATGAACACAATCTCGTATTTTTCTAATCAGAATTCTATTAGTTATTCTCTCTTTTGGTACGTCTTCGAGAGTTCTATCAAGATTGAATTTAATATTTTTCCGAGGCTTGATTGCCGATAATCTCTTGAATTCTTCATTCATATAAATAAGACAAGTATTTAAATAGAAAAATTTGTTTATATATAATGAATCACTGCAAATGGCTTATGATTGGATCAGTAACCCCATGCAATAAATCGTGTAGAGGTGAATTCTGTGGATATCACTTACAGAGTGTCAGAAATAATTCGACAGGCCCGTCCCCATGCATAAATTGTGGGGTGGGTGTGAGAGGAAAATCACAATTATGTATCAATTGTGGGGGTAAGCGGTTTAGAGAATTGAAACGTTATTATGATAAACGAATAAAAAACGCCATCATTGACCCTAACCATGACTCTGTCAAAGACAAAATCATAAAAACCCCTCAAGACTACATTAATAGATTTATAATTAAAGCAAATGATGAATTAGACAAATAGTATTATTATATATAAATGGAGCAAGAATTCAGACCACATCCAATACTCGTTAATTATGAAATATCTCGTAATGGTGTTGTTAGACACTGTAGACTAAAGAAACCCGTGGGATATGTTAATAGTCAAGGATATTTGTGTTTTACTGCTGGAAAAAAGGGATATCTCTGTCATAGGGCAGTCTTTGAGTGTTATATGGGACCGATTAAAGATGGCTGTGTTATTGATCACATTGATTCTAATATTCAAAATAACGCGATTTCCAATTTACAGTGTATTTCTCAAAGAGAGAATATAAAAAACGGAAAGACAGGGACTTGTAAGTCAGTTGGAAAGAGACCAGTACAGTCATTTGATACAACGACGAATGAAGAAAGAGTTTTTCATTCAATGAATGCTGCGGGAAAATATTTTGGAATATGTATTCCTTCAGTACGAAAAGTTGCTGAAGGGATTTATCAAACAGCTATCTCAAAGAAAAATGGACATAGAATAAAGTTTTCCTATTTACAAGATAACTCTCAATAGTGAGTTATGTGCTATTTTAGTCATTTTTGCATGATTTTACCATTCAGATCAATTACCATAGGGCAAAACACTAAAAACGTTTCGCGCGTTAATACATATTTTTTTTTTCAATATTTATTCGCAATATTCACGTATATATGCATTAAAAGAGTAAATGACAATAACTGGAACAGCCGGAACAGCCACATAGTAAATATAGTTATTGTACCGGAACGCGCGCGTGTAAGACAAGACACTGGGCCAGGGTTCTCTATTAATAGATTTTTTAAAAATCCCAATTACAAAGACGGCGTTAACAGCGTTTGTATGAAAATGAAATTACTTTAAAATTACAAATTAGTGAGGTCAGGGTAGTAAAACGCGCTACATATAGTTTAGTTTTTTTAGTGTGGCTATGTGTAATAAAATTCAGAAAAATATCATTCTCGATTCAAGAAATAGCAGGTCCTGAATTGACAGGGATCCCCATTACGGAGTTATCTTGTCATGTAAATCCATTATTATTACGATTATTTAATCGTAATATTATAGAAATTAATAAAAAAATTGCTATTATTTAACAGTTGTATTTCTTGTTTTAATGTTTTATTTAAATACTTAGCTTCCATTGAAATTACTACACAGTATTCATTATGAAATGCTAGAAAAATAAATACACACCTACACATTGACACTGCAGTATTAGTTCACCTTATATATAATATGAGCCGTAATAAGTTTGGGGCTTTAAAACGAAGCCCACTTTGCCAATTAAAACTCCCACGCCATTGACATGGTGTGGTTGAATTTTTTCAACTGCAACCAGGGTTAATTTCTTGGGTTGCTTTTGATTGGCAAAGTGGGTGTAGGTCCGCCCCGTCGTTTCATGTTTGTATCGTCCTGTACTGTCCCTATCATACCTCATATAACCATCCTATCATATAACCCATCCTATCATATAACCATCCTATATAATCGCATTGTATATATAACCTATAATCGCATTGTAAATACTCATTCATTGTAAATACTCATTCATTGTAAATATTCATTCATTGAATCGCATTGTAAATATTCATTCATTGTATATATCCTATATAATCGCATTGTAAATACTCATTCATTGTAAATATTCATTCATTGTATATATATCATCCTATATGTAATGTACTGTCCCCCCCACAACATATCTTCCGGAAGACCTAATATAGCATTTGTTACGTTAGAGCTTCCAATTGGGAGATCTATGTTTGTGGCCCTTGGGCTTATATAATGCGAAGGCACTAAATGAGTTCCAAGAATGTGCTGTCCCCCCTCTGGGCCTCTTTGACGTCGTTTGGCGCGAAAGAGGTTCCAAATGAGGCTTTATGTTATATGTTCAATGTTTGTAAAGAAATCACTTGGATTTCACGTCTAATACCCATATAACCCGCCCTTGAACTCGATTGGGGGGTTAGGGTATTGTATAAGTCTTTAATGTATGTGCCCTTTCTTGCCTCGAAACTCGAATGAGGAAGAGACGGGCATTGTATATGTTTTGTTTTTTTTGTATATAAAAATATTTTAAAGATACAAATACATTAGTAATAATAATAAATGGAATTTCAAGATATTACATCTATCATCACAGAAATATCAAATTTAAGAAATCAAGGAATCGTACTTTCTGAATTTTTGAATGAAGACAGACTTTTGAATGAATTTGAACAAATTGATATACAATTGAAACATGGAAGATATGTTCTACCTAAAATGTATTCACTGATAAAAAGAATCCAAAAAGCGGTTAATGCTTCTTTGTATAACAATGATATTAATTTATTCATTCGGCTATTTAGTATAGTTGAAGCCATTAGAAAGAAACTCGGGGAACAGTACCAAGTTCGGTCAGAGATTGCTTTGAAAGTGAAATCTATAAGACGTTTGATTGATGCAAGCATTGAAACCGACAATTGAAAAATCGTTAGCATTTCCAATAATGACATCAGAAGCATTAACTACCAGACTAGCCCGTGAGAGGTTAGCATTACTGAAAAAGTTTATACCAATTCGAGATAACGTGCGAGATAAACTACAACTTAGACAGCAAGCGCAGACTGACTTTTCTATTGGAAGCGAACAACTTTTTGCCCCTGTAACTAAAGCCACTAAAGATATGAAACTTGCAACAGAACGTGCTATATACGGCGACATCCCTAAAGAGGGAGCAGTACCTATTATTGATGTATTAGGAAAGATTGCTACAGAAACTGAAAAAACTCACGAGGGAATAAAACAGCTTTCAGGTGAGTTACAAACTCAGCGAGAAATACAACAAATGGGTAATATTGATATTGATGATAACCCCGTTGAAGATGCTAGTGTTTCCACTAAAAAAAGTGTTCCTTTTAACGAGAAATTCACTGATGAAGCTATAGAAGTAATCAAACAAATTCAATTGCTGAAAAATGAAGACTATGTGTCATTTGGTGACTTTGCTGTCAAAAGTTATTATAAGAGAGGGAAATTTTTAAAAGATGAGTATAAAAAAAACACAATAAAACGAGATCAATGGGTGGATTGGTTATTTAAAATTAATAAAAATGAACCCGGAAATTTAAATAAGAGTGACTTGAATTACCTAGCTTTTCAAATGGGAGTTAATAAGTATGTTTTAGATCAACAACAACTAAAAGAACAACGAAAAGGTCGAGGTCGACAATCTCCAGAAAATCAAAACGTTTCCGAACCAGAAAGTTCTTCAGGAGAGGGTTATGGAAGTTCTCATCATGATTCTCATATGTGTCCTAGTAATATCATTAATGATATATCACGACTTGAGGTTCTTATGGGAGGTAAGCGAGCTGGGAATAACTCAGTCGAAATAACTAATGAAGCATTTGATATTTGCAGACGATTATTCCAAGGTGGGATAATTGATATTCATACGTATCGAGAACTCTTGGATGAGTTAATAGACGGAATTCCGGGGGAATTTAGTGGTTATTATAGCGATTGAAATTTCTAATTGCTTGCATTTAGAAATTACAAAGTCATTTCAAATAAGATGATAGTACACTATAATCACAATAAACCAACAAACGTGTATGTAGTGAACTCAAGATTGCCCGTTTATAAGGCATACTACGGTGACGGCCTTGGAAATACCATGGCTGGTTTATTCACAAGAATAGCCCCAAAAGTAGCACCAATTGCTAAACAATTAGCGATGAAAGCCATTGATGTTATTCGTAATAAGGGAATTAACGCTGTTGGAGATCTTGCAGGAACGGCCTTTTCTACCGCAAAGAATAGAATAACGTCATTGGTGAAATCTAGATTCGGACGAAAACCACCACCACCGCTACCTTCAACAACAATGATGCCTGCAAATGTCAGTAAAGTGATAAATAACGCAGTGGAACAAAAACTAGCATCATTAGCAATGACTTCACCAGATAGTAGTAATATTGCAAGTATGATAGCGGGAAGTGGTCTTGGAGGAAATCGAAAAAGAAAATGATTTAGAAAAACGATACGTTTTAGTATAAATGGCATTTAAAAAAATTGCTGATCCAGCGTTTGATATGGCGGCACCGGTGAATAAAGATGATTCTAAAATTAACTATCAGTATTATGCCTATCCTGCAAGAGAGCCTAATCAACGAGGGAGAGTTGAACTTCAAGTTCAAGATACAAGTAGATACTTTTTGCCGTGTGAGGCGTTTATTGAAGTAGAAGGAGAACTTGTAACAAATGTTGCAGCTGATACGCCATATGGGGATAACCAAAATATCCGAGTTGGTTTCGTAAATAATGGCATTATGGCGCTATTTAACAGTGCAAGATATATCATTGATGGAAAAGAAATTGAATCAATAGAACAAAATGTTGATATTGCAACAACAATAATCGGACTTGCGAGATATTCTGATGATTATACAAGGTCGGCTGGTCCGTCTATGATGTTTGCTAAGGATACTTCTGATCATGCTGACCATATTCAGTTTATTAAAGTACGAACTGCGCAAGCTACTGCAGAAGCTGATCAACAACTCGCAGCTAATCTAGACCGTGAAGATAGACCAGCCAATCCATTCGACATTTTAAAAAAGGTCAATGATAATTTCAATCTAGGATTTGCAACACGAAAAGGAGCATTAAAAGGACAACATCGACGATTTTCATGTGCAATTCCGTTACATCATATATTCGGATTCTGTAGAAATGTCAGAAAAGTCATCTATGGAGCAAAGCATACGGTTGTGTTAGTGCGAAAAGAAAATGACAATGATGCAATTTGGCATGCTGATGGTGTTGATGATGGTAAAGTCATTTTAAATAAATTGACTTTATGGATACCCGTCTTGACACCAGCAGTTACAATAGAGCAAGAATTACTATCGTTTATGGACACAGGTGGAAAATCATTGCTAAGTTGGCTAACAACAACGACTGATACGAAGCAGGATAATGTAAATGGCACATTTACATGGCACTTAGCATCAAAACAAGGTGTTTCAGCTCCACGTCATATCTTTATAGCGTTACAGGATGCAAATCGAGTGGGTCGACAATTATCTAGTCATATGATATTTGATAAATTAGGAGTAAGTGAAGTTTCGTTGAGAATAAACGGACAACAAGAGCCAGCAGAGATTGTACATCTTAATTATGAAAACAACAACATAGCTCGTGTATATCATAGAATATTGTCGTATATGGGTCGTGATCAAAATGTTGATACTGGTTTGCAAATATCGCAAATTGATTTTGAAAAACACTATCCGATTTATTACTTTTCATTGGAACATCTTGACATGATGAGACAATCTGTTGTTGATATATACTTCCAAGCTCGGGTACAACGCCCTGCTGGTATAGCCGATTATAGAGCAGTTGCTGTCATTCTCAGTGATAAATCAATGTTGTTAGAAGGAGTTGGCGGACGAATGAGACTTATTGATGCACCAGTGGAAAACATGTAATGTTTTCAAAAATCATTTGATTTTCCAAACATGTAGTTAGGATTTTCACAATAAGATCAATTGAAAGTGTAAATTACATTTTAGAATAGAATGACATATAGTATTGTTAATGTCCAGTTGACTGATGGTCAGGTCAAGAAATTGAAATCAAAGTCGGCTAAAGAATGTGGAACTACAATAACGCTGAAACCCACTCAAATGTCCGGTGGTGCACATAAATTATCAATGACAGATCGTCAAATAAAACATTTCAATGATGCGCTAAAGAACAAACGAGGAGTTCAAATTGATTTTTCGAAAGCAGCTATCGCCAGTATGATAAAATCGGGTGGAATATTCCCGCTGTTAGCTGCTATTCCAGCATTGATTGCAGCGGCTGCCCCAGCGGTTGCGAAGGCGGCAGCGTTAGGAGCCGTTGGTACTGCTGCAGGAATGGCCCTGAAAAAAGCTACTGGGAAAGGCTATAAAAAAAAAGGAAAGGGTCTAAGACTACCAGGAACTCCACACAATTGGTACAAGGGCACGGGCCTAAGAATACCAGGAACGGCTTATTAGTGGAAAAATCCCTAGGATTTTCACCAATGTCCAATTTTGATTTAATTGATGCTGTAAAATCATTATCAATAAAAAACTTTAGAGGAGTTTTCATGAGAGATCAATTACCGTCAAAACCAATGAAAAATGAAACGGGTATTATCAATCTCGATAACAGCAGCGGAAAAGGAACTCATTGGGTCGCATATGCAATTGATCCACGCGGAATTGTCTATTTTGATTCATATGGATTAGCTCCACCAAAAGAATTCATGCGATATGTATCCACAATAACAAAGTCATCTCCAATTTTTTATTCCACGCTACCAACACAACAGTTAAATGATCCACCGATATGCGGTCGTGAAGTATTAAATGTCCTTGCAGAGATATCTAAATTTCCAAGAAAACCACCACAAGTTGTTGTTAATGAATATACTAGCAGGCAATGGCAAAAACGATAGCGTTATGATTTAGAAAAACGTAGCGTTTTCGTATAATGATTGATATTTGGGGACGACCTTTATCAGAATCAAAAAAAACAGAAACCGATAGCAAATTCGCTGTCGAAAGTGTAAAAAAAATAATCGAAGATGAAATCGCCGAGACATTAAATTTGTCAAGTGTAGATCCTGGGGAAATAGTTGTATTTCAAGATCGCCAGGGCAAATTGAAATCTAGTAATGTTTCATTGGATGATGTCTTAATACGAAGACGTGACGTCGTTGAAGATACAATAGTGTTATATTCAAATGATGGAAAACTCAAACCAGGTGTATTTGTTTCTACAATCACAGATGCATTAAAAAATTTAAATGAAGAACTTGAAAAACATATAACAACATATACTTCCCTTCGTAGAAATATTATCAATAAATTCTTTGGAACACCAGCGGTAACCTCTCCATCTCTCGCTGAAATTAAATCCAATTTTGATGAAATTAAATCCAGTATTAAAAATATTAATGATGCTGGATTTAGTATTATTAGAGATAGCATTAATAGTATTAAAAAATCTATCGAGGATATTACAAAATTTAAAACAGACAATCTTCCGCTACTTGAAAGAATAAAGATTCCTCATGAGAGAAATATCATAAATATGATATACACAGTTCTCTCTGGATCATTAGATTGGGAACCTAAAAAGAATACAGTAACCCTCACTGTGTCAAACAAGGGTATTTATCGATTAACAATAGTGTCACTGAATCAGTTTAATATATCATCATCGACTTCATATGGATACAACAACGTGATTTCAACGACTATTGACGTGGGTGAATACAAACGGTTTACAATAACAAGCACTGATCCTAATTTAAATAAGACATCATTTGTATGGTACATGGAGTTTGTAGCTGATCTAAATTAGAATTTTAAACAATTAAAAACCACTTGAGGTTTTAAAATAATATGATTCCATCATCGCAATATCGCTATGATACCGTCAAAGACTTCTTAACAAAACTCAAAACACTCATTGATGAATATGAAATAAAAATTAAAAAGTATCGCAGGAGAATTACCGTAATTGATGTTACAGTATACTCGGTATCTGGTATAATGGCCGGTGCTGGTATTATACTATCTTCAGTAACAATGGTAGCTCCGATTGCTGTCCCAATTGCTATTTCCGCGGTGACAACATTTGCTGGACTTGCAAATGCTATTACTAAAAAAATATCATCGTGTTCTCAAGAAAAACTTAACGACTATATAGTAAAACATCAAGCAGTATCTAACGGTTACTCACAATTATCCTCGTTGATGTCATCATCGATTGATGATACGATAATTACCGAAGACGAATTCTCCGCGATGATACGTATTTATGATACTACGATTAAAAACGCTAGCGTTTTTTCATCTATTGCAAAATTAGACATTGTAAATAATAATAATAATGTCGCAAGAGATTCAACTACTTCAGCGGATAGCAGAAAATACCACTCCGCGGAAAACAAGTATGATATCAATATCGTCAACAAACCCTAAATTCAGTGTGAATTTTCCCTCGCCTGTTTCAGTAAAGGAAATCGCGTTGGCAAAATTACGAGTGTATCATAGTTGGCCTAATATCAGATCGGTTCCATTTGGCGGTCAGAGACCTAATAATTCTCTGGTGTTTGCATATAGGAATAAAAAAGATGACACTCCAGATTGGAACGTTGTTTCAATACCAACTGGGTCCTATCAAATTGAGCAAATTAATAATGAATTACAACGTAGAATAAAATCCATTACTAAAAAAGAATCAAAAATTGCGATAACAGTTCATGAACCAACACTGTCATCTACAATTGAAATAGGCTCTCCTGGGTACGTTGTAGATATTTATAACAGTTCAATAAGAACAGTATTAGGATGGCCCGAAGATCCACCTAGAAGTGCTGGTAATTCCACGCCCGAGCCTATAAAATCTGATTATGTCACTGATGAAATAGGACCTGAAAATCCATCAAAAGGATATAAAAAATTCGAGGATATAAACTTCACAAAAAGATATCGACGTAAGAATCAATATGGTGAAGATGTGTGGAGAATTCCATTTTTTAATGATTATATCCCACAGGAAGGTGAAATTCTGGAAATACATGAAACAAGTCCAACATTTGTAGATATTAAAGATCACATCCTTGATAGAATGAATAATGATTTTTTGTCGTTATTACCCTCGTTAAGATCTGGCTTTCTTACACAAGCTGAGTTTACTAGTGTAGTCTCCGCGGGTAATAAAATCATCGATGACATGGAAATATTTAATTCGAGGATTACTAATCTCTTCACTGATGAAAATAACCCAATTTCAAAAACTAGCTCAGCTCAAGATTATAAAAAAAATATAAATGAAAATCCAAATTATAAATTACCAGGATATAATGTTCCCGAGTTAAAGAAAAAACTCAGAACTGCCATCGACGAAGGATTTAATAAAATCTATCAATCATGGAAAGATAGCCAGCCGAAGCCTATTATCCTCACTTATAATAATTCTCCCGACGGCGACGGTAGACATATCGCACCGAACAATGTGAATATTTCATCGGTGATCGCACTTAATTTAACGTGTGATGTAATCGAAGGAAGTTATCAAATTAATATGGAACAATCAAATCAAGCCCGACAAGGTTACATTCTTTATTCATTTGCACCAACAGCACCCCCCGGATTTTTAATTGTTGAGAATCCGACTAATCCAGTCTATATGCAATGTCAAAATGATTCACTAACCAGAATTAATTTTACACTCACCGATCAGTCAAATAATTTAATTGATCTACGTGGTGAAGTATTATCGATTAGTCTGTTTGTGAAAAGCTAACAAATATCGGTTAAATAATTTGTATTAATCAGCAGCAGAGAGGGTGAAATGACAACATATTTGCGACCGTAGATGGCAGCAATTTGAGTGTGGTTATGACAATGTATTTGCGACAAAATCGCTAAGATGGGGTCTTTATTTTTTTTTTGGTTGAAATATGAGATTTCGTAGGAAGGTTCCATTGGCATTCTGAGGCTTTAATCGATTCTGTCGCAAAAATTTGTAGACGTAGATGGCAGCAATTTGGCATTCTGAGGCTTTAATCGATTTTGTCGCAAATATATTGTTGTAGGGTTCACCCTCTCTGCTGCTTATGTCAAAATCAAGTGAATAAAGATGTTATTACGATAACATGTAATAAAACAAAATAAAATAAAATAAAAAATTTAAAACTAACAAACAAGTAATTAAATTACATATACATAGCATCTTCCACAACATCTTTATCATGGTGGTATTATAATTATTCCTTCTGTAAGATAGGGTCGATACACTCGAGTTTAGATATCAAGGAATTTCTTCAGTATTCATTCTGCATAAATAAATGTCATCTTCTAAAATAAGACTTACTGTTACTTCTATCTTCTCTAGATTCGCCCTTTTCTTATTGACAGTTACTTTTAGCTCTCAGATCATAAAACTGCATTCACTCTGAGTTTTCTAGACCTGTCTTAGTTTTCAGGCCAGTCAATGTGGCTGCCTTCGGTGATACTGTTGTAATCTCTAATTCTATCATACCTTTGGTTTTTCTATCCAGTCTTTATGTTATGTTTTCCTTTATTACATAATTCCAGTGAGAGATTCTTATTTATTGGCTGACATAAATCATGTTGTATATATATATATATATATATATATATATATATATATATATATATATATATATATATATATATATATATATATATATATATATATATATATATATATACACACACACACACACACACACACACCTGCCATCGAACGTTGACTACGTAATAAATATGACGGCGATCAGGGGCTGACAACGATTAAAACCGTTTTCACCTGATAACAGTGCTGGGGAGTCAGTAGATCTAGCTTTCATACTATGAAAAAATATATCATCCAAATTTTAAAACAATCGGAAAATAATCAAATTTTAACATGATAGAAGAAAATAGAAAATAAATATGATTTATGAAAATGTTGGAAAGGGACAGCTAATGATCTCTAGTTGCTACTGTTACGAGAGAGAGAGAGAGAGAGAGAGAGAGAGAGAGAGAGAGAGAGAGAGAGAGAGAGAGAGAGAGAGAGAGAGAGAGAGAGAGAGAGAGAGAGAGAGAGAGAGAGACGGGGATGGGTCAAACTGATCTCTGATACTAACAACTCTTTCTCGTAAACAGTGTACTTTTATCATGTAAAGGAACTTTAAAAAAGACAAGCGACTCCAAATGGAATCTCTTTTATTTTCTTTAGGT
Organism: Potamilus streckersoni; assembly: GCA_016746295.1. Lineage (NCBI taxonomy): Eukaryota > Metazoa > Mollusca > Bivalvia > Unionida > Unionidae > Potamilus > Potamilus streckersoni. The sequence goes on from JAEAOA010001401.1 coordinate 17,942, forward strand.
TTTACCAATGTATCAGAATACGCTGGCAACAACCATGACGTATAATGCACCTTCAAAATTTATCTGTCATCATGATAACAACTTTGTGACAATCACAGCCATAACATGAGACGGAATTTTTCTGAATAATTTTCATAACGGTGTCTTCAATTTTTGTTGATGTATTGCATCATTGTTTCCTGGTAATAATATTTCGTTTTTTTTTTTGACTACGTGAAAATCCATACTCTTTTACTTAGATTCATTCAGTATTAAACGAGAAACACATCATGTACGCTCGCGCTTCCATAGTAATATTGTAGCGTGTATTACTGCGCGGTATTCAAATTTCATTTAAAGAATGAACGACATGTAAATTGTTAATAAAACATTGAAATAATTTGTTTTGTTTTTCAAACTGTGTTATTCCTATAACAATTAATGTGGCTGTTTTTAAGTGTATAATAAAACGGTTATTGACAGAGCGTTGGACCGTCGTTCACGCGACATAGAATGCTCTCGCAACCTCTGGCATTCAATGCCATATGATTTCGGGTCCAATGATTTTCGATGTTCAAATAATAATCTATGCATATCGTACTTTCATGGCGCGATGCCGTCCGTCATGACGTAGACCTATGATGTTGACCTTTCACGTGTCAGAGAATAAAAGTCTGTCTCACTCACATGGTCGTGTCTCGTTTGAGTGATCGTGCCATGCCTCGTTTCTCCCATTTTGTGTCATAAATCCTTTCGAGTTCAACTTTTCCTAGGCTGCATTGACGCACATCTTAAAACAATGGTTACATTTAACCGCTTATGCACTTTAAATAGTGATGATAAAAATGAAAGATTAGTGTCGAAATAATTGCCCAAAACAAAGAGATATACGTTTGTTGTTGTTAAGTGCTTATTACAAATTTTGTTAAGGAAAAAAGTGGGCGATAATAATTTTTAATTCGAGTGGCATGCTCTCTCTTCGTTGGATACTGCCTAAAGAGAATTTTATACTGGTGCCCGTAAGAAAAAAAATGTCATTCTTGCTCCTCTTGAAACGTAACTTTCCGTAGGTGAACGAATCTTAATATTCCCCCTTACAGCGGCTATACGTGTATATTATTCAATACTTTCAGTATGAATTTTTAATATCCTTTTTAAACAGCGTAAAGATGCTGAGTATAATAATTTAATGACATATATCAGCCATTGTGATATAAATGTATTCGAAACTCTCATAAGAAAGCAAGCCGGACTGGTCTAAGTGAACAAATAATGGACCGGTGCAATCGTAACTTCGTATTAGAAAGCGATGATAACGTTTATATTTATATCATTCTAGAGGAAGTAAAAGCTCTACAAACATTAACAACGGCAGTAGGCTATCACTGTTTGGTATTTACCATCCAGGACGTCTGCCTAAATACAGACACAGGCCGACTATGTATCTTCATACACAATGACGTACGTATGCATTTAATATACAATAATTAATAGATATTTTTCTTTCCCACACTGATACATACGATAGATTGCATTGTATTTATCTTCTATGAGTATGCCTGCAAGATTCTATTCTTATTTTCATCTTCAACGAGAATGTATTTTATATTGAATTTCATGAGACCATTTATCCTGACTCTACGGCATTCAAGGACACTACAAGATATCGTCATATTTATGAATCTTGCTTTGGCAAATTTTTGCAGGAGTTGAATAAAGATTAAATTTATAATGAATACTTCGCTTTACATTAAGATGTGATACTATCTTCTGTGATGTATCTAAATACTTCATTACAAATTGAGCTATTATATTAACTTCTGAAACGTAACGCCTTTGCAATCTAGTAAATATAATGGTACATACATACCATAGTCTCGTTCTGCCAGATTCTCTCGTGGTTCCCCGAGAGTTTCACAATAATTGGGTATGGTCAACGCATCACTGTTCTTTGACGGATAGAAGGTGCTGTGGTAAACGTTATAGAGGTAAAACAACATCAAGAGCTATCCCAGTCATGATTATCTTAGGGAACAGTTTTTATAATCATGAAAAAGAAAAAAGATATTGAAAACTGAATATGGTATTATATAACTCCACTTCCAATGCAATATATGTGTTTCTAGTAGCCAAAGTAATCTTAGCATTACAATTAAGTAAAACTTCACCTCATCTTAACATAAAATTTAATAGTTTGTCAAATATTTTGTTTTTAAAAATCCTTATTCTGACATTCCGAGAAAAATTGCCTGCTTCAATGAAACTAATATTTTGTTGACGCACTACAGTTTAATATTTAGAATTGGGTAAGATTTTTAAAGAAAAATAATTTCCCAGGATATCTTCACTGGTTATCCTGGCTAATTCAAAAGACCCTATATCTCTTAGGTATTTCGAACAGAACTTTAATTCCAGTTAATTTGGTGTATTATTGATGGGTTAATTTGGGTTATAGAGTTTATAAAGATCGTTATACCCTTGTATGGTTTTGGTTGTAGAAATTGTGTGAGGTGATTCCAATATTTATTTAGATGTGGTACCCACCCTGGCTCGATTGTGGTTCAGAAGTTAGTGAATGTTGGTGTATAGCTCTGAGCCTTCAGTCAGCAAAGCCGACAGTTAAATAATGAAAATACAAAGGGTGAAATTCAATAATAACAATTTAATTGACAATCAAATATTCAATTACTCGAACTTCACAATACGCCCTTTTTCTCGACCCTTTCAGCCTATATCATAATAGAGTTATAGTGTGAGAGTTCGCCCTGTTCTTGGCTTTTACTCATCTCCTGATTCTTTCCGTCTGTTTAATTCTCTCTGGGTTCCTCCAAGCTACTTCTCCTCATCTACTTCCCTCGTCTATCCGTCGACTCTGATTTGTCGACTCAGATCGCACACAGTCTCTCTCTCTCTCTCTCTCTCTCTCTCTCTCTCTCTCTCTCTCTCTCTCTCTCTCTCTCTCTCTCTCTCTCTCTCTCTCTCTCTCTCTCTCTCTCTCTCTCTCTCTCTCTCAGAGACTCTTGACTCTACCTCTAACCGTAAGTTATCCCCGAAAATCTTCCTGTAAAACACAAGGATGGTATACTATTTTTCCTAGGCACTCACTTCACACTACCCATATAGCTTATCATCAGATAAGGCTATCAAATTTCATCGGTCACGCATCCACTGGCACCGAGATACATTTACATTCTTGTATGGAAAAACACAGTATAATAACACAACATAACAACATCATAAAAAGCATGATATCAATTACTTATATACATGCAACGATAATTGTTTCACATCAGAACATACTTATAATTCGATGATACTGACAATATCACAATAAGCAGACGCATCACATACAAAATATACAACTATGCAAATATCTAAGTTCTGACATATTCAAACATATATTTTCTAATCTTGTAGACATCAATCATTTTCTGACTCCAATATAAATATGCGCAAACTCTGTAGAGTGCTGGTTCCCACGAAGTAACCTATAACGACTTATAACATAAATGCTGCTGAACTAGCAACCTACATAATCCTACGTAACTCAAACTCATGTCTCAAGCAAACACATAAATGAAACACTACAAAGTAATTCTACATACTAAACATAATATCAGTACTTACAGTTAGGGCGCTGTAATGTTTGCAAGAATCGAGGAAATATCTATTTTTGAAGCTTCTGTTCTTTGTTCCCAATCCTTTGTCCTTCGATTCCCACCAATTCCACGAGTGGCGTTCCCGGAGTTTAATTCTTACAACAGTGTCTCCTGACAGTCTCTGGTGAATACTAGCTGATTTCGAGCGCGATCACCGAATCTAAGAGTTAAGCCCACCCACTAGATGAATTCTGATTGGATGCGGTTGATCTGCCTCAGTCAACTGAGCTGTCAAGGTTCTGTCTGTCCACCCCGTTAATCCTGCGGGTTCCCTTTGATCTCCGACCAATGTATATAACGCATGGGTGCGAGGAAATAGGTTGGACTCAAAAAACTGTGTTTTCTGGCGACTTACTTAATCGCTTGACCCTGCCGGTGGCAATTGCTCACACATCAAACCCGTTGAACTAGCCTCACGTTTTTATATCAGGTTAGCTTAGGCTTGCAGAACGTGACATTACAATTTGGTCTTACGTCAGATATGCCACTAATAAGAACTGCTAGCTTCGCTTGTTTATTTTCACTTCCTGGATTTTAAAAGTAAATTCTAGAAAAATGAGCATATTATTTTTTCAAATGCTCTTTACGTCTTTTGTAATTTTTCATTGTTTTCTCTAAGCTGGTATTTAAAATATGGTAAATTTGTTCCCCTATTTTAATAACTTTGAGAATGTAAGATAGGTACAAGAAGAGAATTTATATATCGACAGAGAGAAATTTTGGACTTTGAACTTAGCTTTAACAATTCTCCAGTCATATTGATACGATGTATGCAGTGTGGCAGGTTTTTGTGATGTCTAGCACTCGGGCATTATGCGTCAGATATGTAGAATCATCTCGCACCTAGTCATATTATTCTGACACCAGGTCAACAACAGTACTAACACTAACATCTTAATGATTTTACCATTTTCATAAGTTTTTGGTATAACTTGGCCGGGGTTTGAACCCGCGACCTTCCTCATCCGAGGAGGATGCTTCAATCACTATTGCCATCGGTGCAGTGTATATACTTAAAATTAAATTGATATGTCTATTTAGCAATTTTTTATATTGTCTATAGCCACCATCTGTAACATGTAGCCCAAATACGGCCTCAGTTCTTGAATCGACGACTCTACAAACAAGCATCATCACGCTGACGACATCTGACGCAAATGGCGATACTGTCATTTGTTCTCTTACTCGTACAAATCCGACCGGAAGTCAGTTTAGTCTACAGAAGGATCCATTGACAGGAGGTGAGCTTAAAAGTTAGTGTTTAAGGATGATATGGCAAACTAATGTAAACTAACTCAATATTTTATACGATACAACAAGTTAAAGAAACTTTGCCGCATGTGATTTTGTGACGTCCGCTATCCTCATTTACAACAGTTACAAGTGTTTATTAGATACAGGTTTCATTCCTTAAATTCAAACTTCTATTTGTGTGTACTCCTTGATTTATCCCTTTAGCATTTCATTATGTAAAATTAAATTGAAGTCTACTTTAGAGACAGGTTCGCAGTAGGAATACTTTTATTTCACTATCAAACTATAGCAGCTCCCATTATTTACCATGGTTACCATGGTATTTTTTTTACCATACATTTCACAGGGACTTTGATCCCCAAACCAATTCCTTGCACTTCTTGACCGTTGCTGTATGGTTCCAAACATAATTTTATTTATATTCATTATATGCTTATCATATACTAACTGTTTGTTTGATGTGCAGTGAAAGCGTTTTCAATATGATTCTGCAAGTTTTACATATTTGACCAGGATCACCTTCCGTAGCCAAAAAGAAGTCTTCTAGATATATCCCCATTGCAGATGATTACTACATAAGAACAATAAGTATAAAGCTTGGCGAATTTCAGCTTGACAGTTTAGGAATAGATACAATTACTGGTTAAAGATACAAGGATAGACAGGAAGACAGAATAGACAAGGATAGACAAGGATAGACAGGAAGACAGGATAGACAAGGATAGACAGGAAGACAGGATAGACAAGGATAGACAGGAAGACAGGATAGACAAGGATAGACAGGCAGGGAGTATCAAATGATGCCTGCAAGAACGAATGGATAATAAAATAAGTTGAAGAGAACTGATATGCCTCAGATTAGGAAACAACTATTTATGGACAGACAAAATATGAATCTCATTTGAATTAAGAAGAGAACCGCGATTAACTCATTAACAAAGATCATTCTGTTTTAAGTAATATTATGTAAGTAATACAATATTTCTGTTCTTGCAGTGTACATGATTTATACAAAGGCGAATCCAAACTTCAGAATGGCTACAGTTGACACGTACACTGTCTACATCACGTGCACCGATGACAAAAATTCTACCAGTGTTGAATGTAAAGTGAGGATATTGCCCAGTCAACCTCCTGTGTTTACCAACATACCAAGTAGGTATTTTTTAAAGTTAAGTATTTGCTTACTCTCATTTATTACACAACTTAAATTCGTGCATATTTTGGTTACATCAGGTAGTTTGTAGCAACAGCTGTTTTCGAAAAGGAATATTAGGATTTACGACTCGCCAGAACTTAGATAACCAATCCCACGTATTCACGGGGCCATCACAAGGGGAAAGCGATACTACAGGCGTCGTGTTATCAAGCGACGGTAGTGGGGTTCAGGATTGGGGCGGGAAAGGATATGTGAGGGGCGGCATTTTGCGAAATTTGCGGTATTTTGTTATTGAGTGTCAAACGTTGTAAGGGGTGAAAGCTTGATAGGTTCAAAGTTTTATAGTTGTGAATTTAAAGCAACTTTTATCGTACGATTCATGTCAACAAATAAAACTGAAGGAAGAAGAACAAGGAACGTCACGGTGACAATAACCGACTCAAAGGAAGCTACCAGCAAGCTTTCTCGCATGACCATACTGGCCGAGGTCGAGACAACTCGATAACGCAGGGTCAAAAGCTTCATGTGGATCAAACATTTACTGGGTTAAAGGGTCGAATGTTTACTGGGAGGAACATGAATGGCAAACACACAAATCTACTATCCAAACACTTCTACCCACCACAGTCCAGCAGCCACGTTTGATTACGATCTAAACACACCGAAGATAGAATTGGTAAATGTGTTTAAGTTGTCAATATAGACATACACAAAGTATATACACATAAACAGACACAGACACATATTTGGCAATGTTAAGTGTCTCTCTTTTCTATACATCTAGATGGCCCTATACAGGGCTGTTCGGGTTTGGTATCCAAAGTCGGTTAACACCAGTGGCACCATTTAAATTTTCTTCTCTCGCTTCTTCAGACGGTGGGACCCTAGACCACTACAGACACCTATATCTCTCCACATAAATTCTTCCTCTTCCAAAACGCGTGTTACAGAATTAATCCAGGACGCATTTTTTTACTTCAAATGAGAAGAAAAAGTAAATAATTATTGGTAATTTAAGACATGTAAGACGAATGCATCAGACTTCTCTAGCTCAAAGCTAAAGAAAGAGGCCTTTATGATCCAAGGCTTTTTAACGTCCTTCTATGACTACATAGACGATCACCAACATCGAGGCGATATAAACAGCAGTTATGATTACCAAGCAGCAAGATAAATAGGACAACCATGTTCTGACCGTAATAAAGGATTAAGACAGTTAAAGCTGATAAGGGTGGGTCTTCGTTATTTAATTCAACGCCAACGTTCATTTTCAGTGATTGCCAAATCAAGTAAAATTTAAAATCCCTCCAAGATAAACGGAGCACATATGTGAGTGTGTTGGAGTATTCAATCCATACGGAAACACACTTACGTTTTTGTCTTTTCTATGTTCTTTTAAAATAAGAATTAGAGTCACGATGAAAATTTAAAACACATCACAAAACTCAATTTTCTTAACTTATTCTTTAATTTCTTATAGCTTTTAATGTCTGCCTTTTGTTTTCAATTTACTTAATGGCACGGTTTCTACCTCTAATGATTTTGCTTCTTTGAATTTCTTGACTGGTTTTGTTTCTTTTTAAATTGTTTCCTTTTGGACACTTCAAGGACCAATGTCCTTCTCCTTGACAAAGACAACATATATCTTTATCTTGGTCTCTCATTTATTTTCTTTATGTTATAGATATCCAGATCCTATTGTTAATTTTCCTGAAAGTCATAGCAGGTATCATGGCTTTTATATCGTGTGGACTAGTCCGTACTCTTACTGACAATAAACTTTGAAACCAATCTCAAACGAGAAGGACAATGCTATTTGATTCTTCCACCTATTTAGAGTATGAAAACGGAATTAATATATTCTCTAAGCTTTAGAAGCCCTCTTAATAATTTAGGGAGGGAATGTGTAATGTGTGATACTGTCATATCAAATGTTTGAATTAAGATGAAACTATCATGCCTTGTTGAGAAGAAACCACAAAAAGCCAGGAGACGATGACAATTTTCGGAGTCACCACCTAAGCTGAGGAAAGCGTTAGCACAAGTGTATGCCAGTGATTCTGAATAATCAATGTAGGTAGTCACTGCCATCCTCGTAAGTCAAGCGTATGCAGAAAAGAACGATGCCACAGGGAAGCGTGACCAAGGAGTTTGCAGTTGTCACCAACAAATTCATAGTGTAGAGAGATGTCGTGGGTGTTTAGCTCCGAAACGTTGCATTCCTGAAGGAAATGATCGAATTCATTGCAATACATGCAAGGGAATTTCGTCATTTTACGATTAACATCGCATGAAACACGATCAACAACAGAGAAGTGCTTGGAATAGTTTGAGTCTGTGCTTCACTGGTGAATATCTTATTTGAAGAAACTATCCAAAGGTAGACGTTTGTCTAGGACAGAAAACATGCTTTTTGTGAACAAATTGTGTATTTTTAGCGTCAATACTAAATTCATGTTTATGACAAAGAAGCTGAAAAGTAATGAAATGATAATCAGAACACAAAAAAGACACACAAGTGGATTTTATCTTTGTTATTGCGAATGTTCACACAAGACTGCACATAACATAACTAATTTTTGTATATCTCATCGTGCTTGTAAAACGTGTAGACATGAAACTATATTATTGGAATGTTCCAACTGTAGAAAGATCTCTAAAGGACGTGAAAAATCATTCTGGGCTATTCGTATTCGCCCCGATTTTGCAAAGCGGAAATCCAACGTTACAAGAACTATTATCGATGTGCTTGAAGGGACTTTGCACTATGTATCAGGATACAGCATGCATTTTCGTTTCGAATACTGTTCTTAACAAAGTACAAAATGTCCCAAAATCACAATGAATGGAATTAAACTAATCTACCTGAAAATGGGACAAGTACAGTTAAAGACCCATGATTTTTAGCCATGCCGTTGGCTTTAATGCCTAGCAAAGCCAATCAATAAGTTGTCCTATCTTCTTTGTTTAATTTTTCCTACCTTACCCTCGACAAAATGTGCACAGAAAACGACAAATATTCTACTCCTGGTACCAAAATCACTTTTCCTTTCCCTTTGGCTTTCAAGAAGAAATATTGAACTATAGCTAATCTGATGTGGATATCCCTTCAAGGAACTCTCTACCTCTAGCCGTCGCAATAACGCAGTCCTGTTTCTCGGTATTAGAGGTGTTTCTGATGACTGTGTCCGGTAAATTGTCTTCAGAGCATCATAGAATTTCCTCATGTCATTCCTGTCTGCGTGATACAGAGGCCTATATGCCTTATTGCTAGGCCATGTGTCTAGGAAGTTTTCGCTAGCAAGTCTTCCTGATGTCGTTTAAGGCTGTCTTGGTAACTGATGAAGGGTAGTCTTTTAAACAGGCTTTATGTAAACATTGTTTCTCATTAAGAAGCCTATGTATAGCGGCATTGTTCATATGTGGCTGAAAAAAGAATTTGGATGCAGATGAGCAATAAAGTTTCTGAAAGATTTCCAGTTCTACTCGACATTTTTAAGTTTATATTGACTGTGTCCGGTTGGCTGGACATCTCTGTGACAAATTTCGGTTAACATTCTCCTATTTCAAATTTCCCTTATGAGTTATTTGTTTGGCTTTTTTCGCATCGCAGAACTGGATTTGGTCAGCACTGACAAAGGCACCTCAAGTCATAGCACATCACTGACAAAGTCTGTAACTTAGGGAAAGGTTGTACCTTATTTTTTTATTGATGCAAAAAAGCACTGACATAAATGTTAAGGTAGATTTATTTTTTTTATAAAGAATTCATTTTCACTGTTTTTGAGCACTTAGCATTGACTGCACATTGGGTACCATTCGATGAGATCTGCTCAATGGACGAAATTTTTCCTGTCTCTATTAGGCAACATTTGTAACATTCCTTTTTGTATTGTGGTTTCATCTTAATGTATTGTGTTATCGTTGATCAAACTTTCGTACAACCAAATCTGTTCTACATCAATATATTTGTCAACATTTCGGGTTGACTGGTATGGATTGAATCATATGTACACACCCAATAATACAAAGAACACACATTGATGTATTTGATTTGATTTTTGATTCGTCCACCTCGTACAACACGCGTGTTAATGTTTTCGTCCTTCAGATGTCTAGTGGATTCAAGGTTCTACACCCACCACATCATAAAAAAAGATATTAAGTCTAATTTATGGTTCTTAAACAGGCAAGCATCCACATACTGCTGATGAAATTACAGTTGAGACTGGCATGCCATGTCACCAGAATTCCAGAAGAGTAACTTCTAAAAATATGCTCTACGACAAGCTGAAGGAAGAAAAGTGTTTTAAGGTGGACCGGAGAAAACGCTCTCAAGTATCCCTCAAATCATCCTGGAAACATTTCAGCATTGGCCCCTAATCTTTCGGAAGATCCCAAACGGGATCGCTTCACCTGGCGGAGACTAGTCTATACTGGAGTCACAGACTTTGAATTGATGAAAACTGCAGTTGCGGTGTTGAAACGCAAGCAGGCTACATCTACTGACAACAGCACGTCCTCTATTCATCAAGCAAAAAACGAGCGGTATCTCCTGTCACGTTTTCCACAAACAGTTCAAGCCAAAAAATTGTTTGATTAGCCACTGACATACACAAAGAAACCAAACCACATAGTGATGCAATGGTCGTCTTCGAACTCAAAGGACGAGCAACATTAGACTTAAGGTGTAAGTTTGCAAGATAAGCAACAATAGTTACAAGACCAATCTATGTATACGCTACACAAACCCATTCGACAAATATTTTCCAGACATCAAACCTATGTAGCAGCCATCAATCATCAATGGCATGCTGTTAACAATCGTGGTTACAACTGTTTATTTTATGTCTTTACGTGCTTTCAAAATCAGCTTGGTTAGCTCGTTCGACTTCACAAGCAAGCGTATAATTGTTGCTAGGATTAAAACTGCTTTCTGAAACAAAGTGGTCGACATTCGCTATGATAGCAGAGATCCAAAAGCACTGAAATTTGGAACAAAGCTTGTATGACATATTCATTTTCAGTACTGAAACTGCTGAAGAAAAAGCTGGTGTCTTAGAATAGTGTTTCGAAGAACTTTGAAAGAATATATTCGAAAATATTTTACCCGTCAACATGCTCTCAAAGAAATCGAAGTATTACCACTTTTCGTCAAAGCGTAATATTGATCATACTTTCGTAGAACCAGATGTGCATCGAAGTATTTCCATTAGATGAAGTAATATAGTTTTATCCATTGTTTGTATCACATTTAACAAAAAGATTATATACCTAAAATGATATCCGAATTGTTTCATGTCACTTGACAAGTGCGTGGAAACGATCCTCCTATCTAAAAGATGGAAGACACAAAGAAGTGTTAAATGTAACCTTTTAGTTGCCCGAGTTGCAACGAGTCACAAAAATGAAGATGTGTACCATATCGAAACCATTAACGGTCGATGAATATTTAAAGTGGGAAGTCATCAACTGCAGAAGTAAAAGTGCGTTGGAAGAATATTATTTGATTCTTAGATTGCCATGCTCAAGTCAGCGAGATTAAAAAGAAATACGACCATTCTTTCTCAGAGTTCTCTATTCAGAACTATAAAATCATCCTCTGTGGGTGCGGTGTGCAGAACACGTTCCTAAAAAAATCAAATCATCTTTTCCTTCCAAAGCTTTGTGGTGAATTGTATCGTCGGAGCAGGGATTCCATATTTTGAGTTTGGAATAAGGAGACTAACACGTTGTGGAATGTTTTACTTAGTATCAGTATCATCTTCCCAGTCATTCCTTAAGACATGCCATTAACAGTAACAACAAGTCCGGGACATTGATGTTAACGCTGGTCGCCACAAGAACTCTTCCAATCACAAATAGCAACCATGTTTTTGAACATTTGCAAAATCATTCTCCTTTGAGCACGAGTTACTCCCCAGAAACCACCACCGTTGAACTAAGAAAACTTAGTTTTAATTAACCTGAACGAGCGGCAGTTCTATGGATATGTTTCCAAATAACACCTTGCATTGTTTCACAGCCAAATTACATCAAGCCACACAACTGGAACACGACGCTCACTGGGAAGCAGCTTTGGTGGAAATCATTTGTCCTACTCAAGCCTTGAATATCAACGTAGGCCAAAAACGCTATTATCATCGATATCCTAAATAAACAAGTTCAAGATCAGTTGGACATAAAATATACTCACTATTATGAATAAAAACAAATTCCAAATATCCAATACCATGACATTACCTTTATTTTAGTACTGTAATACTCAACATCTCGTCGAAACGACTGCATGTATTTTCAACAAGCAGTTTTGCAAATCTCGGGGAAAAGCTTTCAAGAGTGTACTGATCAAACATTAAAAAAAATATTGCTCATCGTCTTTACGTTCATTTTCAATTTGCATAATAAAATCTACTACTTTTTGTCATTGATTGGTTTCTGTTCTGGGAGATACGGATATAATTCCTCGGAAATACATTTTCAATAACGATTGAATTTTGTTATCTACAAGTAATTTTGTTATCCTATAGAACGGAACCAATGGCTAAATCGTTTGCTTGTGGTTTGCGATGTAGTCAAGGACGTTGTAGTAGGAAACAGCCATTCCGTTGCTGACAGTCATTCCTTTGAAAGCTATTATGTTTATGAGAAATGTGGTAACTACTATACTGTTCAACGTGAATTTGTATATCTGCATTATCTTCCTATCAGTCAATCATATTTTGACATTACCAAAATGATTTCCGACAACGTGGGCGTGGTTTATTAGATATGTTAAATCAACGTTTTCGTATAGTAACACTGATTTTAGCACCGTTGGTGACTGCAGGATTGCATGCTTTAAATAATGCAGCTTTACCGCAAGGAAAAAAATTCTTCAAATGTCGTCATCGGCAAACAAAGTCCAGAGGGCCTCATAAAACGTATTGATTTTAATTGGAATAAACTTTTAATGTCGCGCAAGACATCCATTTAAATTCATTTCACCTTTCTGTCAAAAGCAATGCTTCTTACTTCACGCCACATCATGGACGAGGCAGAATGAGACGTCGAAACGTCTTGAAATTTTGCAAACACGTGCAACAAAAAGGATAAGTAAAGAAGAAGAACATGAGAATGCATAGAATTAGATTACTAACTGAAAAAGAAAAGGAAATTATGTGATACACCGACGGTCTAAAGAATATTCCAAATCATAACCACGCGTAGATTTGTTTGCCAGGCCACCCAAAATAATGGCGATGCAAGAATCCCAACAAGTAAGCTATAATCTTCAGTTATCTTTGACTAGCTCTGTCCTTATAATTTTTGCATAAATCCTCGTTTGTTTGTACTCCATCACTTATTTTAATAATGAAGATCATTAACATGACAGAAATGCACATAACGTAATTATTTAATTCACTGATTTATAAATTCTAATTTTACTGTGGCCAAGATGGTCGCAACACTGCCATCAACTACCTGTTTCGTGCTTAACTGAGTCTCCATATTAACACGGGATAATGTTGCAACACTATGGGCTGCCGCATAATTCCATAAATTACAATTAGGTTGAGAGTTGAAATATATACCCATTTGCACATACGTACCTAAAAATTACACTGCTTTTTAAATCCACGTGAAATGCAAATTTTTAGTTGTTATTCTTTTCTTTTGCTTGATTCGACATTTTATATAACGGAAACAGGCGATGAGGTATTCACCTTCCTTGAATATACATGTGCAGTTGTGCATCTACATCTTCGTTGAAAATGTACTTGTCCAGAACAGGAAATAACTGGCAAGCAAGGTCGTCTTTTACACCGAAAACTTTCATTTGGGATGATACATGTAGATTCTAACGGGTGTTTGCCGCCCTTCCTCCACCACCCTGTCACAATATGATTGAAATTATAAATCAATGTATAAACTGACTAATTTCTGTGCATTATCTTAATCTCATTTATGTTTTTACCTTTATAAATTGTGGAGGGGTAGAAACAAACAGGGAGGTATGTTAAGGCCATAGTGAATTTGAAATCAAAGGATAAATCGAACATTATATCAATAAGAATGCCAGTCACTTGTACCTGGTGGTAAAAAAACTCAATGTAGACAACATCAATCCAGGGGGAAAAGACCAGAGTTGCTCATTCCAACAATTTTATGCATTCATGTTTTAGGGAAATGGATTTATGCGTGAATAACAAACTAGCCAGCAGCAGCATGGATATTTACCCTTACCAAGTGTACCCAGAAAATCTCTTAACATACGGAAACGAAACCATGAACGCCCATAGGGATGCTTCTTTAATGACACGTAATTCACAGGACCTGATGATCACAATGTCAAAATGAGCAACCGTCGAAAGAAAATCAAGCAAAGACGCAAATTTGAAATGATGGATTATTTGCATTTGGACATGTGGTTGGAAGACAAATATTTCTTAAATGGAGTGAATGTAGTCTGAGATTGAATTGAATTAGTATTATTTTTCATTTGATTTGATGAATATTGCTAACGAGTTAAAAAATTATCAAAGAAGCCAGACATTAGGTGATCAAAGTGGAAGTTTTATTTAAAACGAAAACAGTATCAGTCAAACTTTGTTAACCAGATAAAGATGTTCGTATTTTTAATGTGTCAGTGTGTATTTCTGTATTGGGTTAGCGGAGCTTATTATTATTATTATTATTATTATTATTATTATTATTATTATTATTATTATTATTATTATTATTATTATTATTAAAAATGTTGATTTTGGAACAAATAATATTTTGTTTTATGGCTGATTTAACATTCAATGGCACTAAATGACACTCATGTTAGAGTGTTACAGACGCGTCAATGGTGTTCCGTGAGACTAAAGGCGAAGACAACAAGGCCTCACAAGAGCGAAAAAAGTGTGCTCCTTAGAATAAAAACTTGGATATGGAAATGGAAAAGCCACGGAGGATTTACCCCTTATTAAGTCTAAAAAACTCGGGTATTGAGCTGCAGCAGCAGAAGCAGGAACAACAATAACAAAGACAGTCAACAATAATCACTCAAACAGAAGTCTCATCCTTACCTGTCTCAATCAATAATTGGGGGGGAATACGTGTATTAGAAGTGTGAGAGGACATAGTAGAGTGTCTATAAATACTTCCTACCCCTGTGTGTGGTAGTATATTATGTTTGTATTAAAGTGTGTGTGTATTTCTTTACCTTTATTGTACATCCTTCCCGTCTTCTCGTGTTTGTGTGCATGTAAGTATAACGCGTGTATAAATACTCCAACTCCTTTCGTTCGAGATTAAGTGTGTATGTGTTGGACTGAAATAAAAAAAACGATTGCCGAATAGTAGTGTTGTGTACTGGATTGCATGTTTGACCATATAAACATGTTGACCTTATAAACATTTCGGACCCTATACATGTTGACTCCAAACCACCAATCCTGTGTTAAACCTATGGATAATTATAACATTTCCCATATGACCCCCTAGTGACTTACCCATGGGATAATATTATTTCTCACATGGTCCATAAGATGTTCATATAGCTATTGCCAACAACTTGATATCAAATATCGCAGTTTAAACGCAGTCGATATTCGTCTTGTCGCCGGTTTCTATAATTTCATGGATTCGCCCATCACGTTATTTACCCCAACTTTCATCAGTTTAGCTTACACTTGAACGGTTAAATCATGCCAGTAAACCTTTTATGACTTCTTGGACCATTTATAAACAGCAACTAATAAATACATTTACCCACGTATGAAAGTATATTATGGTACTTTTATAAATTTAATGGTAATTTTGATTTTTCCGAAATTACTAGCCAAACTACCTTAAATTTTACCACAAAGCTGTAAACAATGATATAAATCTGAGATGATAGTTATTCATGGACCGACCGACAGTCAGTAAGATATACAGGAGGATATAATTACGTATGTTCAAATAGAGATATGCTTTTTAATATGTGTAATATCAAAGTAAAGAAAACAACGCAAGGACGAACGTACGCATGGACGCGGATCAAAGGAAACATGTCACAGAAGCACATACAAAGGGTATCAACACCATCAGTGCCTCTGCAAATGAGTGGACATAATTACTCTTACATTTTAAAGAAGAAACAAGTTTATCTGAAACTGACGGTTACCGTTGATGCTCTACGTAATAGTAATTGTCCCAGTTACATGCATTTCATATTTAATAAACATCAGTTTAATTCATTACATAACGTTTTGTTTTTTGTAATTACTTGATGACGTTGGAATGTGACATTTCTAGGTGTTTTAAAACAGTTGATCTAATAATTATAACGTAATAAACGTGAATGTTGTCTCATCATGTTGTTTAACTAGTCCCCACAGCTGTATCTTTCATCAAGAGTTATATTAATTGTCTTACTTGTTGTCATAGAGACTATCACTAAACATACTTAAATAGAATGACGTTTAACAATTTTTTTAAATCGCAAAAATTCTTGTACATAATTATAACAATAAGGATTTAATATTTTGGTGACAAAATTATTTGTCTTCAGTATACTAAAGCCGCATGAAAATTGAAACCATGCATACTTCTAACGTTAAATAATCAGCTGTTTTATCAATATTTTAGCACTGGTAACCATGAGTACGTCAAACGTCAGCCCGGACACTGTTATCGACGTCAGCGTGACGGATCCCGATAGCTCCACATTCACCTATTCGATTACGTGTGTACCGTCCAACTGTCCATTTACAATATTCAACAGTAAGTAATTGTGTCACGTTACTTGCATAGACAACTTTACCTTTTTTGTTTCCAGACAGTGATTGCTGGTGTCCTCATTTGGAAAAAAACCAAAGAAGTCTAAATGATCAAAATACAAACTGTTAAATTTAACCCTAAACACATCCTAGATTTGCACGTTGAAACAACTCTGGATACCTCTGATTAGTGGGCAAGAATTATTATTTTTTTATACCATTCCTAAATTTCAACATTAACTGACTTTGTTTAAAAATATTATATTTAAATTTTCGTGGCCAATAATTAAATTAAACACCACTCTTTTATGAGTCTCAGAAATACTACTTTAGGCTTAGATCTGACTGCAAATCGGACACAAAATAAATTTAAAACAAAAATCACCCCATTTATTCTTCGTTTTCTTCCAGCCGGACATATTCAATTAAACAAAGATCTAAGTGACCACACCGTTGGAGGATATGATGTGTATGTTACAGTAACAGATGGTTACAACACCGTTAGCAGTACTCTTTCCGTTACAATCTCTGGTAAGTCGCGAAGAATATACTACTGTCCTATCGAAAACTGTTAGTCAGTAGGTCGGGTGTACTAATGGATACTGACCAATCACAATAGGAGGCATGGGTAAAACATTGCTTAAATCGCCATTTTTTTTTGTTGTTTGTATGAGACTTTGCAGAGAGGTTCAGATGACTAGTAAATATTCTCTAATTAACATATTCAAATTCACATTGCTACAAACTGGTATTTCAATATGCCAAATTTCCGCGAATAAATTCCTTGCTGAAATCCATTGTTGTCACGTGGGTCAGATGTAATCTGTACTAGTAAGCAGCGTACACAGTATGGGGAAAATGGCAAGGTAACTATAATTACACAAATATCATCGTGTCTCCGGTCAAAATTAAACTTAATGCAGACTATGTCAAATAGATCAAGATGTAGAGAAGTAAATGCATAGTAAATTCGCCTAGAAGCGGAGATTGCTTCGGTTTAACAACACATCGTCTGTTCGTGAATAAAAGTCGAGTCAAACTGCAAGCAACATATATCATGATCTACCATGACAAAAGCTGCGCATGCGGACTAGGGTGTATGTTGCTTGTTCTCCTGACTACTCCTAACAAGCTCCATATACAAAGATCATTAAGCGATGGCAGATCTGGGTATGTGCAGTTTGCAGTTGGAGTCGTTTTACAAGCTAGTATAGTCGGTAAAAATGAGCAAATGTCATATTGGGTTTTATTCGCATTATTTTTGTCGTCGCTGCTCGTCACAGTATCTATCAGACCACTATTTTGATTTCAGGTATCAACGTCGCCCCCAAGTTTACTAATTTGCCTCTGGCTAATATATTGGTAGTACCCGAAAACACGGCACCCGGTTCTTCAATTTACCAAGTCAGTGCAACGGATATCAACAAGGATAAGTTGACCTACAGCATGACGTCTTCGCCTGGGACAGGGACTAGCTATTTCACCATTGACAGCTCGAGTAAGTCGCGTTATTTTAACTGTATAAATTACATTCGGACAATGTTCACAATCGGATTCATGCAATAACTAGGGTGTTTAGGATGTGTACGTAGGGTCTATTGTAAATATGTGAAAATCTTAGTTGATTTCCATGGGAAAACCTTTACTCTGAATGTTCTGAATACTATGCCGTTACATTGGTATTTTATTTTATCTAGCAACACTCATGCTTTCAAATAATAAACGAGTTTACAGTTCCGTACATCGCAACACCCGTACAGTGATATTGGTCAAAAGAAAACAAAACTAGGCTCTAATTTCTCAAACAATCGATCCAACAATTCGACGTGTGCGAAAATTGCCCACCATATTTTGAAGCCGTACCTTTCTTTCTTCATGAAATTCCTCATATGCAACCAAAATTCTGACAAAAGGGGATGTGGAGGAGAGGTCGGTTGGGTTGGGTTGGGTTGAGTAGGTTTGGGGAGGGGTGGGGTGGGGTGGGGTGGGGTGGGGTGGGTTACTGGCTTCCATGGTGTTTTGCTATATTTACTTGTATAGTAAGTAGGAAACCAGTTCACAACCACTGGTTTTTTACCCTCCAAACAAGGATAAATTATCCCCCACCCACCCCACCCCCTTTTCTTCCAAAATAAACCAGGTTTTCAACTCACCCTAGAGGAAAACCAGGTTTTCAACTCACTTTGTTTTTTTTACCCTCCAAACAAGTATAAATTATAGTCCTAAATTATCCCCCACCCCACCCCCTTTTTTTCCAAAATAAAACAGGGGTTTTGACTCACCCTCCCCCACCTCTTTTTTTTCCCCCTACTACTACCTGTAAACAGGTATTTTGTAACCAAACAAAACAACAGGTGTTGGAATGCGATAAGCTCTTTACACAGAGGTGACTAATTTGTTAGAACAGCGCATGTGTGGAATACAATTATTCTAAAGACGGCAAACGGGTTTTACCACAAGATAACAGGATGAAAATTAAACTGTGTGTTAGAACGTTTCAGTTAACAAGGTGGAAATTAAACTAGCATTAGAATGAAAATGATATTATTTTAGTTATATTATATCTTAAGTTTAGATAAAATTTTATGTTACTCATATTTTTTATGATATTTTTTTTCATACTTGCTAACCCTCATTGGTAGAATGTCTGTTAACATATTGTCAATAATACGAAATTCACGT
>JAEAOA010001402.1:0-12500 GCA_016746295.1 Potamilus streckersoni
TGTGCATCATTTAAACCAAAGCAAACTTCTGCAGATTTCAACTTACACTCATCAAAATGAACCAGTGAAATACAATTATTCGTTAAGTGTGCGGTTGCCTGATTATTGCGACTATAAAAGTTGATTTCAGTTCTTCCGATAAAAATGGCTGGGATATTTGGGAGGACCTACCTCCCAAGAATTAGTTTGAATCAGATTTATATAATAGGTAGAAAGAGATAACAATTGCTTCAGTTGCAGTGTGTCTCTTCACGAGTGGGAGAATCAAAATTTCGTTACCCTGGATCATTCTTGATGATCTCGAGTTTGTCACTATCGACATTTAATGTGACCTAGCCATGGAAGTAGCATACCATGTCGTGCAAGAAACCGGCTTGCTTTCAAGTGAAAGGTTGAACAATACCTAGATAGGTATCTATTTCCCATTTAAAAAATAATATTAAAAGTTCAGCAAACGAATTCCAAAAAAAAAAGATCTACAAAGGCATTTTTGGAGGGAATTGTCAGAGCATAAGCCCGATGGGTGTATGAGGAACTTTATGTCGAGAAGTTAACAAGAGTAAATTGACACAAGTCAATAAATATGTTAGATTGCTCAGGATAAATAAATCTGCGTTTCTCCGAAAATGTCTCTTTAGACCATATACATAGAAGTTTAAATGATATTCTTGACCGTTTCATATAATGGCAATGGCCAGATTTTACCCACTACATCCGTCACGTTCGCTCTAGAAGAAGTGTCGGACTGACATGGTCAAGGATACATTACAAGAGAACATTCGTGGTTTGCCCTCGGAGTTGAGAGAACGCATTTACCGAGAGCTAGTAAAACTATATCTGAAACGCAAAGACAAATTGCATCCGTTATGTCACCGATGTATGAAGCACTGCTACCTAAATGCTATCAAAGTACTGATTCATGTGAAACCGTTACAGTTGTTAGAAATTGTTCAACTGGACCAGAAAACTTTGATAGTGTTGTGTGAGTCAGTGACTAAATGTTTGGATACATCAACAGAGTACGACCACATATGTGCAGAAACTACATTTATTACCTCCAATAGAAGACTATAAGCTCAAGAGATATAGGGTGTTTATAATAAAATTCACCATACAACTGATTCCTTGGAAGAAAAGCAATGACAGTATTTATCGTCCGATTCCTTGTGGACTCTTTACATGATGCACATTCCAACCACAAAAATGAAAGTGGTCCATTTGAATTTCTAGGAGAGATTCATTCTGCTGAAAATTTTGTTCTTTTACTTCCATACTTCTCTACATCAACAGGAAAGATTTGTCAAAATTTATATTTTAGATACTGAACATATGCATGATGATGTGTGTGTAGCTTGTGACTTTCACCTTCACTGGAAAGATGAACATGACTGGAAAAGTTGAGGCTTCGGTTCTAGAGGAAAAGAAGTGTCATGCTATGCCCGAAATATATCTTTTCAAATACAAAACTCAGTGAAAAATGTATCTTTTCAACATCTGTTAGTGTCTGTGCCAGACTAAAAAGAATAGCAAGTCCCTTCAAAATAGGACAGGGCCGACGTTGATATCCACGAAAGACCATTCAGGACACACCCTTGTGTGAATTTTCCAATCAGTTAATAGACGCTAAGAACGTTACACCCTGCCCCAAAGATACCACATCTTCATCACCAAAAATGTTTTTTGTTTAACTTGCAAAATGTTTGCATTGTTGTGTCTTTTATTCGTGTACTTAGCAATTTGACTTTTATATATTTTGTCTTCTGTATTTTCTAGAATTAAAAATGGCAATGAACGACACATGAAAAAATTTATAGAAAACTCCTGTCTTGTCAGTCTTCGTGTCAAAGTCAATTACCCTGCACTACGTTTGGTACTTCTACTGTATATACTCTCTCTTTCTCCACTTTTAAAATCATCGACGGACATTTAGATCATGCCAGTTGTATCTTCGACATCACTGTGACATGCTCTTTGCATGACCCTGTCGTTCAAATTTGTCAAACGTTTGATTGAACATCAACTTCATTTGATCAATAATCCACAACAACAAATCGTGTGGTGTTACATAGCTGCAGTCAGCAAACATCATTCTGTCACAAAATCAAAGCGCTTCCATCGTCTTTGTGGAAGGAATTCCTGGCGAATAATACGGGATCGAGTCTGACCCTAGTCAAGTCCATCTGGCTACTTCGATGACGTGTTAGGATAAAAGGAAGAATCATCATAATGGCAGGTTCATTTACATTATCCAAAATTTATTTCAGCAAAGCTTATCGCACAATCGGTGTCAATGATCATTGCGTGGTCTTGTTTACAAGCCCTAGATATAAATTGCAAATGCAAGTCTTAGAGAAAGAGCTAGGAACGCCTTGGCTGACTGATGCAGACGAAAATGCCACTCAAATCCCACACTCTTATTTACTCGTACATTTAAAACAAACTATATCCGAGTGTCTGTGATAACGTATCCACATGTTTCACCACTGATACTGAAACGAACAGTCTGTAGTGTTCACGTCATCTTTGTTGATTTCACAACAACATCAAACATAAACGTTTATTAAAACTTCGGCCCGTTTGAATATGATTCACACAGTGTAAATATGACATCACTTAAGTCTCATCTTCCGGTCAGATTGATACATGACTTGCAGTATTTCAGGCGCGAGAAAAATCCACAAATACGTGCTCGAGTCTTAGACGCTAGTCTCAAAAACATCTTACAATGGCAAACAGTGTGATCATGTAGATTACTGTAAGCCAATATTCACATTCCACATTAAGACAGACGTGTTCTGAGAGAAATAAAATAGCATAGACGCAACTGGCTGATCCTCGCATCGACACTCAAGCCAAAATGCAAATCATTTTGAACGTGGAGGCAGGGTTTGTCTAATAGGGGTCATCTCCCCATTCCTCTAAAAATGGGATCACAACGCTCCCGTGCCTTGCACAAGAAAAAATCCACTCCCCAGAGTACAAGAATGGAAATGAAAGAACAACAGTGTCAAGACCAGGTCACAGGTCATTTGATACAACATCTCATCCAGCTGTAGCGCTCTCTTCCTCTTTATCTTCAGTGGCCACTTCTCGCAAGGTACACGAACCTAATATCAACGTTCTAGAAAGATTGGTTGTGATAAATAATTTACTGGATATGTCCTTAATTAGTCCGTTGTGAACGATTCTTCCATGTGTGATGCATGCCATGAAAATTATACCACGAACCGACAATCAGTGTCGACGCATTCCAGCATAAAAAGGACCAGATGTAAACGTTGGGATCAGTGTTTCTGTGGTCATGAATTCACGGGGAGGGCCACCAAATGCCAAGCACACAGTCACCATCGTTGTTTGTTATGTCCAAAAGAGATAATTAAAAAGAAAGGACAGTGATTTCATTGGAAAAATGTCTTTGCCAAAGATCATTGTCTATCCAGGAAAAGACATACTCAATCAAAGAAAATGAGAAGAAAACAAATTTTTGTATTAATAGACAAGTTGGTACATTGTTTCGCCAAAAAGATAATAAGCTCCAAAAGAAAAGATAGCATTGACATAACTGTACTTTATACCCCAATGATATTCCGTAGTCTTCGTTCTTCTGTCTATAAAAGACAGTATTGATATCCAAAGGGCGCTTATCCACATATATTTATCATCCCAAGAAAAGCATGTACGTCAATAGAAAAATATGAGGTTTCTATACTTTTTAGGAAAGTATATTGCCATCATTTGGACTAAGCGATGGTCAAAATAAAAGGATAAACGGCCATGTGCTACTTCCTTGACGTTAGTATATCTGTGATGTGTGTCGTGGAACCAACATACCAACCAAAACTAATGTCATTCAGCAAAAGACATCCTTAGTCTACCTCGAAAAGATACGAAAAGGTAAGGATCACGTCTGAGTTTAATCAAGCTTTGGGACATGTTGACGGTCAATTGCATGGCTTCTCCACTCACTCGCATAAAACACATTCAAACCGCCTCCAAAGACGTCATCGAACCCGTGAGCGACTGTTCTTTGAATGTCATGATATGATCGACGCTTTTTTCTAAACATACAAAAGAATTCTTAGCCATACATGGAGGTCAAATAGTCCAAAAGAAAATAAAAATTCGTCGAGCGAAAAGGTTATTGGAACACCGCGGATGTTTTAAACTGTTAGGACTTCATATCAATATAAGGTACTATGGCAAATATTTTCCCCTCCATAGTTCCAGAATTAAAGGGTCAAGAAGATAAAAGAAGCATCTGGAAAGAAACGGTCCCATACGTGATCCTTGAAATCTAATGGAAGGACGAAAACAAGTTTTAGTGCCTTGCAAAAATGGATGGAATACCATCATTTTCAAGAACAAGATATCTCACATTTTCCTTCCATTCCTCATATGACCGAGATGTCATAGTTACAAAAGGAAGTGCAGTAAATGATGGACCGCAGAAATGGAACAATCTCAACTTTACTTTCAATTGTTGCAACGACTGAAACTTTTTCACAAGAATGTTTTAGATGAAACATCGCAAAGCACTCTGATATAGTTTAGGACCCTGACGAAAGTCCACCACCATCCCCACCTACGGCGAATGCAAATTGAGCCTCAAGGATTTCTGAGGATGAAGAGTCACGAAAAGTCTTTCAAACACCATATGAAGCTCCCATCTAAGATAGCAGCGTTCATGCTGAACACTTCCCTTACACCCCAACGAGAAGAACATATTGCAAGGGATACAAAAAAAGAATGGAAATCAAAAGTGAAAAAAGACAAGAAGTTAAAGGATGTTATATTATCGCCACCAGCACCACTACTCCTGACTACTAATCCCGTGCACATCGAACAGGTAAAGCCGTTTCTGAACTACCTCACATCCAATCCATAACAATGAAGCCATAACAATGAAGAGTGGATACTTTAAAAAATGGAGGTGTTCGCCAGCATTTAGAACTATCCAGCCCATTCCGCACGTTACGGGGGACTTTAGAAATTGTATTGTGCTGCCAAAAATAGAAAGTGTCAGTTTAACTCAAGTGCAACAATAGTCACGAAAAGAAGCTACGTACACCTTACACAAATTCATTCGACCAACATTTTTCTGAAGTGTCACCTGTGTGCAGAGTATCGAGCTTCAATGGCAAGCAGATTTTGCCGAAGTATCTCATTTTGTCACTTACAATCATGGCTAAAAAATACCTATTAGTGCCATATACGTTTCTTATAAGTTGGCATTAGTCTTGCAGATGACTTCCAAAATCGAGCATTGAGTTAGTGCTAGTCAATAAACTAGTATGAAACAAAGTAGGCATAATAGTCTTATATGGCAAACGGACAAAGGAACAGAATATCTAAACCTAGTTTTGAAAACAGGATTAAAAGATGTAACATACATTTTTAACCTCCGAAAATCCCGAAACAAAATCCATTAAAATAAAACGTTTACACCTTAAAATAACGCATATGGAAAAATTGTTCTCATCATCACATCTTAAAGCACATTGACATCTTGTCGCACCTAGTCCAATGACACTACTAATCTTACCATTACAGAATCGGAATTTTCCCTAAGACATGATTAGCGTCACAACCCTGACGTCAGAAGCTACTCCTCACAATGTGTGTATTACTGAACGTCAAATGAAGATCCTCTAGTTCATAGTTTTGAATTAATGGGTTGTTTTCATTTGGACATGAGGTTGCATGTCGACTATTTGATCAACAGAGTAGAAATTCACCTGAGACTAAATATCAGAAGTGTCGCTTTCCTCTTGATGGTTAATGCCAACAAGTACAAAATCAATTACGAAGCCAGACTTTACGTGATCTGCGAAGAAGTGTCGCAAAAAGCTTGAAACTACACCGGTCACACACCAATTATCGGATAAGAGGCGTATAAGTAAAGACTTTCACCATTGCTGTTGGACTCCGATCCATTATCGAAGATCATCTGTTCCACAGACAGTTACCCAAAGCTGAATCGCTGGTATCGTCATTACTGCCATACGATCAAACTCCAATCAATTTAAGCCCTATATAGTGTACTAGATGAAAGTCAATCGCGGTGGCATGACCTTTCGTACCAGACTTTTCGAGCAAAAATTTGTTGAAAAGAATTACTTGAGATTGTATGGTGAAGGCATTTCGTACAAACGTTATGTAAGCCCCGACAAAGGAGATTTCCACTCTTTGAATCTGGTTAGTTTTGTGTAGAACTTGCCTATGCTAAAGCCCTAGTTGAGACCTTGCACGTCATCTTAAATGCCGAATTCGATAATACCATGGAGATCAACATATTGAATGAAATCATTATAGATTATTGACAATTATGGAAGTCTCTTATCCCTCTTTAAACATGGAATCTTTGGAAATGAAATGGGAGGATACCACAAAAACTAAAACAAAGATGAAGAGTACATAGTGGTCTCGTCACGATGACTAGAAGATTAACAATATTTAGTATCTTGTTTTTTAGAAAAGTCCTGATGGATGAAAATACGGATTGGTCAAGAAAGATCTGTATGGATATCAAAACGATCATTTTAGTCACATCCAGCAGGATATATGTCTAACGAAGGACCAAACTACAAATTACGAATTGGACGAGTATCTGAATGAGGCTTGGAGTCTCATATTGGAACAGGCAGTGTTTTATGAGTGGTACAAATGCGACTGCTTGATCATTCCTTCCCATCGTTACCAGCTCTGAGAATCTACTAAAGGAAGGTGTCTTAGCCTAAAGAGCATAGGCGAATCAAAAACGTGGTTACCTTTCGGAGATTTCCAAATTAAACGTCAGAATTAAATTGAAGACCTCTCATTACCTGTGGAAAATGCCAAAAGAGAAAATGGATGCATGAGAAGCTTATTATCTTAAAATCCTGTTTTGATTAACTTCTTCATCGCAAACCTCTTTGACTTTGAAGCTCATATCACCAGCACCTACGAGAGTCATCTCCCAAGAACCCACTGGTTTGCCGTCTACTTTCCTAAATATGAATATCTGGAGTATTTTCATTCGTGTGGATTAACCTATTTAGGGTACTGCATCCAATTTATAAGAAATGCTCGGACGATACAATTCGAAATTGTGAAATTACAATCCACAGCTTTCATTTTGTGTGTGCAATATTGTAAGTATTTTTCTTTCATCCAATCCGTATTGAATATACTTTAGGACATTTAGAGACTTATTTTCATCGTAACTCGTCTAGAAACGATGATAAATTTGATCGTTGATTTTGTGACCTGTATGCATATATTTTGTATTTAGCTAAGAAACGTAGTGTACATCAATAGTCCATGACTTCCATCAGTACAAATATAAAATAAATTCACAACGTAGTTAGATCGTCAAAAAGGTTTGTTTGATATTTTTTTCAATTGTTAGCGGTTAGTTATGTTTTAAAATAAAAATGTGTTTTGAAACAATGTGTATGTGTATGTCGTTTGTTTTAAACTAAAACCACCGTGAATATGCGCTCTTTGACGTCTCTGACCGTCATCATGACATTGTCTATCGTTGTGTTCCAATCCAACAAAGAACCAGAAGGTGGTTTCGATCGAGTCCGCGATTTAACCAAACAAAAAGAGGAAATATCCGGTCTGGCCATCCCAATCAAAGCTTAAAACGGTCATACGCCTTCCAGGAGCCCAAAATGACAAAGAACAGACAGAAAAAAAGTGCAATTCAACAAGCTGTTAGCGATGCTAATCACAATCAGGGGTTTATGCGCATCCGTTAGGATATGAAAGTTAATAATCCAAAAAAATCTTTCAGGATCAAGGCAGTCTCGATGTCACAAAAATGCCCAATAAATCTGGTACGGAATTGTATACGTTTATTTTTGTATTAAGCAAGTGTACTCGGGTTACGTTTTCGTGTACAACGATATCCGAGAGTAATCAATGTATATAATACAATATTTCGAAACAGTGAGTTCTGTTTATCTTGAGCTGCACGAGCGGAGTGATTTAGATGGGAAAAGACGAACACATGAATTGCACAGACGATGTTGAACTACATATCCCGTCTAACCCAGGAATCAATGTTGGTCGGTGACTAGAAATAAACTTTGCTTGTTTAACCAGTGGAACTACTACCAAATAGTAAAGGGAGTATAGACATTTCTCCAGATATATACTATTTTAATCTTGGGCTAATGAAGGGTGTTTTGTAATACACAGTGTTTTACTATTGAGTAAAACTATCAAGGCATTGGACTTGATACGGAGTAATGGACTAATCTAACGTCTCAGTAGATATGGAATAACTGAACGCATGCACAGATGGTTAGCCAACTTCCTAACGGATTGAACAATAGTGGTCAGAGTAGGTAGTCACCCCTCAGAGCCTTGTCCACTTGAAAATGGAACACCGCATGGTAGTGTCATCTGCCCTATCCTATTTAGCATCAAGGTTGACAGCTTCTCCAACTATATACATAAGACAATTCCGGTTTTCAGTTCCATGATGTTAGCGTTACTTTGATCGCAGGAGTTCCCATGAGGAATGCGTATATAACCTTGCTCCAACAAGCCTTGGACTCCGTCACAGAATGAGATAATAGCTGGGGATTCATAATTTACAAAGAAAAAAATACGTTGCAATATACTTATTAAATGCGCACACCAGAAGAATCCCATGTCCGCTCATATATCTACAGAAACTACCCATCACCATTGTTACCAACACCTCTTTTCTAGGTATGGTGTACGATGAACATCTCACGTGGTCACGACACATCTCTTATCTTGCCCTACAGTGTAAACAGGACATGAATTTACTGCGTCATCTAGCAGGAACCAACTGATGAGCTGACCAGATTACACTAGTTATGTTATACAAAGCATTTATCGGGGACAAAATGAAATATGGATGCCTGGTCTACAGTTCTGCTGCTAGAACCATCCTTGATAAATAGATAGCATACAATATCAAGCATTACAGGTCTCCACAGGAGTGTTATCAAAACCTCAGTTGCAGAGCTGCGGGTACTCACTGGAGTAGTTCCTAAAGAAAACTTACGATACGCTCTTCAGATTTTTACACACACTGTGACTCATCCAGTCATACACAATCCAAGACTTCAACATCAACTTTATACCCAAACTTGTGGCAAACCCGCCAGTAGCCCATAAAATCAATGCTTATCAAGAGGAACTACACCTTGCAATACTACAGGCAGAGAGCAATAAATTCACAATACAACCTGGCTAAATATTAGACCTAACAACAATTTTATGATTCACCTCCAATAATGCAAACACAGCAATCCCTGGAAACTTCTTTCATTCGTCAACACCATTCTTGAGGAGCAATATCCACATCATGTAACAATTTATAATGATAAATATAAAACCTATCAAAACCGATGCTGCGATGGTCATTCCTGCCCTAAATGTCGTCATCAAGAATAGGTTACCAGACCAATGCTACATACTTATAGCTGAATTATTGGCAGTTCTAAAAGCTATACAGTTGATCATAAATAGGGTAAAAACTCAATTCCTTGTAGTATCTTCCGCACTAAGTCTGCTTTCAAAACTAGAATCTGGAACTGCCAAAAGCATGAAATATGCTACAGGAAATTATTAAGGATTATTATGTTACGTTGTTGCTATTTTTGTTATAGGGTTTAAAGCCATTTTCAGCACAAGATAGGGTCTACATGGCGGCCATTATATTTGGAGGAGGAAGAACCCTGGAAAACCCCGGGAGGAATCACCGACCCACGAGAAGCTACTGGCAGGCTTTCCCACTTGCCCATGTTAGCCGAGTCTGGACTCGAACTCACGTAGACAGTGGTGAGATGGCAGTGATCTGTAAAGGTCAGCGTTTTTGACCACTCCGCCACTCGGGGTCCCTGTGAAAGTTAGGTTGTTAAATGTCACCTGATGGAATATCTCCTCAGAGAAGAAATCAAGAAAGAAAAATAATGGATATTTAAGTACAGGTTTCAGAGGCAGAAGAAAGAACATCAGCAGAAGCAGCATTAGCAACAATAAGATGAACCAGATATAGTTTTTTTACTGTCGAGTAAACATTGGTGAGTTTTAATTTAATTAAGAAGAAGCAGTCAGTATGCCGCAGGAAAAGCTGCTGCCAGACGGTGATTAACAACTGTCACCACTCCTCGGCAAAACAATGTCCCTTTAAATAGCTACTTCACCATTCTCCAGAAAAAACATACTTATTAAATGCCCAAAAATACATTTATATTTTAAAAAAATGTTTGTCCATGAGCACGTCTTTGCTATTGAAACTAAAGTAATAATCCAAACTTCTAAATCAGTCTTGTCCGATATTGTGTCTGTGATTGCAAGTACAAAAAAGTTAATGTGAGTGTTTCTTTTAGGTCCGCTCTTTCAATGTACAGGTAGTAGTGGCATTTTAAGTTTTGGTGTGCTTTATCCACAAACAAACAAACAAAATCCTTTGGTTCCAACATCAAACATTAAACCCTATTCGTAGCGAGGCGTCATACCAACGAACATGGTAAGGATTACATCAAGCTGATTGGTATTATTTAGAACGAAATTTTACACTCTGTACTCAAAATAGCAAATACTAAAACTCACATATTATGACAATTGCACATGTGACTTACACACTATTGGAGATACGATTCTCCACCTGTTCAACTGGACTAAATTTGACCAATCAAGTGGCAGCCTGTTGTTTCAGTGCAAAAACTAAGCGTACGGTCCCAGGATGCGCTTTCCTCTTCACTGTCTGCGGGGTTTAGAGTCTCCCTCTTGTTATTTTTCTCGGTCAGACATATAACTAAGAAGTACAACCATTACACATATATACTAGATTGTACTGGCACCATTCCTACAATCCAGACCAATTAAAAGTCTTTACGCTCGATAATTAACAAGTTGTGAAAGCTCTTAGATAACATATGCGACTTAACTCGTTTATTTATTCATTCGTTAATTAAAGTTTTGGTGTCGGGAGCGGGGTGTTTCCTTCACGTCCGTACGTTAACATGATAGCTACCACTTGTTGAAGTATCAACAATGAAGATGAGTAATATAATCACAAAGCTGTTGACATACCTTATGCATTGGAGTATGCCAAGCGACTGCTAAACGAACTGATACAGGTGGCCATAACGTAGAAAGCCGGAATAGAGGAAGACGATGAGAAGACGAAAAAGAAGATAAAAAAGGAAACAAGAATACTGTCTCATATCATGCTAAGTTCTGTGTTCAATATGAATTTGAATATATCCATCCATCCATCCATCTACCTATCTATCTATCTCGCTGGTAATATGATTAAATGAAATTTACATTAAATAGCCATGTTATATAACAGTAGTGTTGCATCTTTTCAAAAATAGTTTGAGCTGGATTATATACTTTATATATCTTATTCATACAGTGTCCTTTACTGAAATATATTACATTGTGTAATGAATTATAATGTTTCTAAAATTCCTGAACGTCATTAGATACATATATTTCCCTCTAATTGATTGTATATATATATATATATATATATATATATATATATATATATATATATATATATATATATATATATATATATATATATATATATATATATATATATATATATATATATATATATATATATATATATATATATATATATATATATATATATATATATATATATATATATATATATATTGTCGGTTACATTGCTATATATATATATATATATATAGCAAATATCTATATCTATCTATCTATCTATCTATATATATATATATATATATATATATATATATATATATATATAATTGCATGGTGTATATCTGCAATCGCTTGAGGCTTCTAACATAAATTCTAAATATATATATATATTTGCTATATATATATATATATATACATATATATATATATATAAATATATATATATATATATATATATATATATATATATATATATATATATATATATATATATATATATATATATATATATATATATATATATAGCAAATATCTATATCTATCTATCTATCTATCTATCTATCTATCTATCTATATATATATATATATATATATATATATATATATATATATATATATATATATATAGCAAATATCTATATCTATCTATCTATCTATCTATCTATCTATATATATATATATATATATATATATATATATATATACATATATATATATATATATATATATATATATATATATATATATATATAATTGCATGGTGTATATCTGCAATCGCTTGAGGCTTCTAACATAAATTCTAAAGAAAAACGTACACTATATGTGGTTAAAAAACAAGCTTTGCAGTTTATAATATATTCAGGCTAAAATGCAGATTATCACTTCCATAGTTAATATGTATTTCGTTTTTGTTTGTAATAAACGGAAACAACGTGTATAGCATAATCAATTTCACCGCGTTTTGATAAATCAATAGTTTTACTGCTGGCACGTGAAAAAAGAATGTTTTGCTTTACGGTCCCCTGTCCGAATAACTGCAAATATATAGTTTT
>JAEAOA010001402.1:17500-90000 GCA_016746295.1 Potamilus streckersoni
GCATCATTTAAATATAGCCAGGAAAACAGAAGAATCCAATTTATCTCAGAGATATATGCAATATATTATATTTTGTAAACTATCGTTAATAATAGCAAATCATTTCTTGGAAACAAATGCAAAATGCACTGAATAAAGCAGTAATAAACATAAGTATCAACGTAAGCAGACAATATCCGAGTTTAATAAACCATTACTGTATTATTTTATCAAAATGTGAAACTAAAAGTCACTTCTACCTATGAATGTTTTTTGATGAGTCCTATTTTTCATACTCGTGTATTGCACAAATGGGTATATGTCCCCAATGTCTCAACTGCATATGAGACAACCCAGATTAAATAAATAAAATAAAGTTAATACTGGCATTGTCCATGTTGAAAGAGTAAGCCCTGTATAATTTCAGTCCAAAAATAAATGTTTTCTTGAAAACAAACCCTGTCTGATAAAAATTACACAGCTAAAATGGCAGTTATTATGTATACTAAAAAGTTTCGTAGAAAGGTCATTAAATTATTTCATTATCCTTTTTACAATTAAGATACACAAAACTCACCTGACTACTTCTGTCAACAAATCGTCAGCTTGCTTAATGGAGTTCATTTCATTTCATTAAAGTTACAGCCATAAGTGTCCAGATGAGTCATTAAAGAAGCTTACACGTAGTTATATTCAACCCAATTAAACAAATTTCTGGTAAATAAGCCAACTTGCATGAGACTCGAGTAAAAGAAGCGTGCTACAGTTTCAGTAAAATAATCAAGTTAGTAAATGTATTTGTGGTTATATTTGTTTTATTTCTCAACACATATCTTGCAAGTCGGATTATAAAGAAGTGCACAAACATCTACAGTTGTATACTAAATATGGATCTGAATTATCCCTTTTACCTTCTGATCTAAATGTGTTTTTTTATCCAATAAAGAGGCATGATTATTACGGGAATTCGCATGTCTATGATGTATACAAATTTTAAGAAGAAAGGAAAATGTTTATAAAATATGTTTTGATTTATTCCAAAGGAGCAACGAACACATCAATGCTTAAACTGATTAGATCCGACTGACTGATATTTTCTATTACCAATTAGTTAACGGGGAAACGGATTTACACTATATTGTATCTATGTTGTATAAGAGAATGAAGGATTAAGTAAATATACTTATGAGATGGGTTTAATCCTTAGCTTTTTTGCAAAATCAAGACATTCAGTGATTATAAACACAATCACACATATATATTCTCCAATTCTCTCCCTACATTCATAACTACTATAATCCTTGGTATGTATATTTTGAAAACAGCTACAAAGCGTATAATTTAATGTTGGTAAAATCTTAAATAATGAAGACTACAGATCGTATTCGGAGAATCAATGAATTTAATGGATTAGCAAATAATGCCAATATGTTTTTAGTCGAGCTAAATAAGAACTTCCGTGCAAACGTCAATCTATACAATATGTATGCATCAAAATGTTGGCTATATCCTTGGCAAAACACATTTGTTGTTTGTTTTGAGTTAAACGAGAGCACTTACAAGTCCTGCAGCGGATATAAATGGTAAACTGAAATGGCTATCACTGGTAGAAAAAAACATTAGAACTAATATATATGGACAATGGAAACTCTTGTGAGGCTAAAGTCTCATAAGAACATTCCTATATTTGGGTTTGTGGACAATTTCACTCACATATCTGCTACAAAAATATATGCAGAATATATTATAAATTAAAATCATCAAGAGACGTAAACATTTAAGGTCAGTAAAATATAACAAATGAATGATGGAAAAGGAAATAAAGAAATACCAGCGGACAAGGCGACAGTACACACGACCAACAGTAGCAGCAAAATAGCGAGAGTCCTCATCTTCAGAAACTGATGATGCTTTGTTCTTTGCCAGTCTGCGTTACGATTATGGGCGGATCATGCCCTCACTATGTATACGACTCCTGACGGGGCGTGGTCGTAGAGAGGCAACAAATGGATGATGAGAATATATTTATTTAACAAACTAACCGTTCTACATAAATTGATAGACACGATTCTCACTGACAGCTACGTATATCCAATCAGGAAAAACATCGGTATTAAGTACCTGAGTTGTGATTATTTCTTTCAGCCCCTGATAACTTGACTCTTTATTAGAAGTGTCTAAAGCTGGCCAGAAATCAGATAAACACATGCTGCAACTTTAACCTAACTTTATTGAAATTCAAGGTGTTCATATCTTACCAGTTATCTTGATTATTCTGGAGACATGACATTTGTAATAGTTCTGTCTACGCGTATCTAACAGTTCTACTTCCATATTTAAATTTTAACTAGTTGTGCAATCCTATTAATCCAAGAAGTTGAATATGTGATGTGATGCGTTGGAAGTTTCAGATTTATAGTGTTGACATTGTCAGGTTTGCTACACCATTTGGGTATGTATTAAATACCTGAGTTGTGATTCTTTCTTTCAGCTCCTGGTAACTTTACTCTTGATTTTATAAGTGTCTAAAGCGGGCCAGGAATCAGATAAACACATGCTGCAACTTTAAGCTAACTTTCTTGAAATTCAAGGTGTTCATATCTTACCAGTTATCTTGATTGTTCTGGAGTCATGACATTTTTAATAGTTTTGTCTACGCGTATCTAACAGTTCTACTTCAATATTTAATTTATAACTACTTGTTCTTTAGTCGGGACTAAATATAACATGTTAACAAGTGTTGAGGCATTTATGAATCTACGAAATTAAAACACGACAGCGCTTATGTTTATGAAATTTTATTTGGAATAATCTTGCAGAGTCTATTTTTTTAATGTTACCATTCTTAAACCAGTTGCCAGTTATCAGCGACATAATTCTTTTCTCCTTCGGAATGCAAGAAAATTTAAACGATAATGCCATTAGTGATCCGTAATAACCATTTCACTCAAATATGTCTCTATAAATAATGCGGAAATCATGCGTAGAGTTAGAGTTGATAAAACGATCGCAGTAAACTAAACTATCTTTAGAACGTTTATTGGTAGTGTAATGGTGTTTACACCATACAAGAAATCAAGCCCCTGCAATCCATATTTGTGCTTTCCGACTAGAAATGTAGAATCTATGATTAAAACTGGCTATTGCAATTTGCAAAATGTAGCTGTACTGAGTAATGCATTCCAACACTCACCAGTTTTGCCAATGAAAGTAATGCTTTTTCTACATGTCAGACTTGATGGAGACATTATTGCATTTAGTCTCATCAATGTTTTAATAGATGTTATTCAATATAAGTTCACTTGTAGAGCAAGGGATTTCACTACAATTGGATTATGCATTCGAAATATGGAAATGAGTAGAAGACAAAAACATTATTTGCTATTAAAACACAAGCAATACTACTGTTATAATAAGGACAGCCAGCTCGAAACAGCGTCCATCCATTTCGTACGCATGCCGCTCTACTCGTTTTTACATCATAACGATTTCAGGAATATTGAGATGCATTGAAGGGTCTAGTGGAAGAAACGTTCGAGCTGTGAATCTGATTGTTTTTGTTTGTTTTTTTTAGGGGGGGCTATGAATGTTTTCGATTTTAGTGGAAGTAACCTGTAATTATTATAAATGCATGATAATCAACATTATTTAGATCGCGTACAATTTACACGTAGATAAATACCCAGCCATGCTCATTTAAATCTATAATAAATATATGAATTGTATGAACCTACATTTCTCTAAATGTTGCAATGCACCATACTATATTAATTTAAGTTTCTTGCTATGTTTCCTTCGTAATGCATATCGCCAGTGTTCACGTATGAAATTAAGAAATTCATCACATATCGAAATGGTTTAGCAAACCTGACAATGTCAACACTATAAACCTGAAAATTCCAACGCATCACATCACATATTCAACTTCTTGGAATAAAAGGATTGTATATTTCATTACTGAATGTTGCTTACAACATCATTTATTTCAAATTTAAAATATCAGTGACAATAATATTCTTCAATTATAATATTTGCTTTCAATGGCTTATCATAAGCATCGGATAAAATGCTTTATTTCTCATAAACATTATATTGTATCTGATCTCCTAATGATAGCACTATACCCCTAATATCAGGGGCCTGTATTAATATTTATTTGAAGGTTTTCTATCTCCAATCAGACACTGCTGATACCGAAACCTCTTCGTGAAGTGATAATCAGGTAGGTGACGTAAATAAATTATAAATAATCAACATTCTAAGGGAAATGCAATAAAGAGTAATTTATTAACTAGCAAGAATAGCAGATAAATGAGGCAGGCAAATAATACTAATTTCATGAATATAAATGAAAATATGGTTGTTGTTGTTGGTGGTGTTGATGTTTCGTTTTAAAAATTTCTCATTGCAAAATATGATATACATGGCGGCTAGTATAAGTGGTGACATAATTATCTGGGAGATATCCGAGAAGGAGCAATGTCCCAACGTTAGCTATTATCATATTTTTCAGGTTCTCAGATTGGCTGAGCCGAAAACACGAACCCATGTTGTTAAGGGTGTGATGGCAGTTATTTGTAAACGTGACTGCTTTTGACCACTTGGCCACGCTACAGCAAAGGAATATTGCCTCGTAGGTTTGTACGTGGCATGCAAATAGTTTCACACTAAGCAGATTGATGCACAAAGTTTGTCATGTTCTCTCTCTCTCTCTCTCTCTCTCTCTCTCTCTCTCTCTCTCTCTCTCTCTCTCTCTCTCTCTCTCTCTCTCTCTCTCTCTCTCTCTCTCTCTCTCTCTCTCTCTCTCTCTCTCTCTCTCTCTCTCTCGTAAACGTTAAGTCTTCAAGATGGTAAGATTAAAACTAAACGTCACAGTATGTACGGTAGCAAAGAAACAAAGAAAGAAGAAATTATCTTATATGTGTAAACATGTAAGTTTACATGTTTATGGAATCCTTCGTTCTTCCTCTGAAATAATGAATGCTTTATGGCACAGGTGCGGGCAGGAATGTACATAATTATGCATAAAAAACGTCGAATCAGTCCAAAATGTATAGGTAAAGCTCTTTTGGGGTTAGAAGTATTCTCTGTGCGATACATCTGAAATCTGAAACATTGCAATTGCATTCTGGAACATAAAATCTGTATAAACCATGATATGAAGCAATACCATCGAGCTTCACCCGCCTGTTGATGAGATGTTTAGATGAAGTCTAGAAAAGTTTTTTTTTATATTCAATAAGGATGACTTGAACATTAATGATCCGTAATTGACATCAGTGAATACGTATATCATTTTGTTAATTACTAATATTGTGTCCAGAAAAAATGTTATGACATACTATTTTAATTTATCTAGATAAGCTGTCGTCATTGGATATTTAGGTCGACCGAAAATAGAATATGCCTTTCTACCGTACGAGTTTGCGAAATCTAGTGGATTTAACAAACGTAAAAGCAGAAGAGGAGCTAAAAATATGCAGCTCTTATGATCATAATCTATTTGGTTTCCATGCTTCAATTATACTTCAATGTAAAAATCAAATATACCTTATAAATGGTAAATTCCTGCCAGATATTGAATAATATTATGGAATCTGATGAATCGAAAATGGACACGATGTATATATAAGCAGCGCCGCAAATTGTTCCAGATATGAGTTATTTTCATTATCCTACAATTCATAGTATGTACTACAATAGTACAGACAATGATTTTGCAATAAGTGTCTAGTTCGCAAGAAACCAAATAAAGTGTAAAACTGGGTCAGCCAAAATCGTCATTTTCATTAAATCAATTGCAAATCACACAAGCATTACATTTTTAAATCTAACATCCGCAACTAGTCGGTAATCGTAATAAATCATGTAGAGTTTTAAACTGGTATTACATTGTCACCAGTTGCAGCTATAACTGGTAATTTAGTGCACATGTGGTAGATGCTGCAGTTATACATAATATCTAAACCTTATTGAAAAATGAGGCTTACTAACAAATGGAAACAAGTAATAGTGTTGACGAATCCATTAGGCTCACTCCATGGTTATAATATAAATACTGTCCATAGAACAAAATGTGTTACATATTCATTGACGTTTCGTCATACTGAGATGGGTTACTGCACAAAATGGATGTGTCTGCTGATGTATGAGTTATGATCAAATATATATCCTCGTTAATACGGGAAGTAAATCAAAGATCGTTTCAACGGGATTCGATAGAAAATTGGCATTTGTAGCCAAAGGTAAATTCGGAGCAAACTCATGTATACCTCAAACATAATGAAGTAGCATTTTTTCAACTATAAGGATATCAATGACAGAGGAAAGCAAACTAATGTGATGTTTGATGATGCCGTTATAAGAAAATACTTGTGTCAGTTCATGTAAACATATTGAAAGATTATTCATATGAAATTTAACACCAGCGAACATATACATCGATCGTGAGTTATAAAACATTCAAGATGCAGGGAATAAATATAATGATAATGGCAGTCTTATTCCAACATCCGTATCTATATTACATGGACATTAGGTAAAAATATTATTTGGTTACTTTTGGATCTAATGCGCATTGCCGTGTATGTTTATCATGTTCAATTTGTATTCTAGTGAAATACATTGTCTTAAATTATTATCTTTATTTTTTTGTATCACGTTTAAAGAGAATACACTCGTAACAGTGTGACCGCATCTTTCATGTATGATTGCCTAGTTTAAAGCAAATGTAATATATGGCGAGCTAATTGGTTTCTGACGTAATAGTAATGGACGTAACTGTATTAAACTGTAGATCAGATCTTTCAGGGAAATTGTCAGCTTCCACTTCTAGAAAGTGGCAGAGATTTCCATTACTTGTTTCCGATCCATGCATAATTTCATGGAATAATGCTAGTTGCTTCCACTCAAGAACCATTATCTTGAATCAAGTTGACTTTTCCACCCTTTTAGCAATTGGAAACAATCCAGAGTGATTGTTTCCAAGTCAACAGTAATTTATGGGAATCCAGACTACATTTGTGACTTCCAAATCAATTTCAGGTAAGCCAAGAAATTTAGACTGCTAATTTGCTTCAACTCCGCACGCAATTTCACGGAATCCAGACTGATTGTTTGTACTGATTGATTGCAATCAAAGAGCAGTTTCAGTGAATCTAGATTTTAGGTTTCTACTTCTTCATCAGTTGCATGAAATCCGAACTAATTGCGTCCATTGCGAAAGCAATCTCATGGATTCCAGACCTCTTAATTCCACTCCGACGGCATTTTAATTAAATCAAGTTTGTTTCCACCTCGATAGCTATTTATATGAATCTAGTCTGGATGCTTCCACTCCAAAATATTAAGGAATCCAGATTTGATGTTTCAAATTCGACAGAAATTTCCTGGAATCCAAATTCTTGACTGCACTTCAACAACAATTGCATAGAATCTGGATATAGTGCTACAAAACCGAGAGCATTTTCATGCAACCCACTATGCCTGGTTCTATACAGTAATTTCCGATAATCGGTACTGGTCACTATCGGTTCGACTGCAAATGCAAGAAACCCAGAATCCACAACAATTGAAGTGAATCTAAAGTGTGTGTTTCTAATTTGAATGTATGGACTCTACAATAAATTCCTTCGAATCCGACAGCTATTCAAGGAATCGTGATTGCTTATTTTCAATCGTATATCAGTTGTAAGGCGTCTAGCCTAAATGCTTCTACAACAATATCAATATCAGTGACTAAGACTGTCCACACCAACTCCGAAGGCATTTTGGGTGAGTGATTGAATTAATAATCTCACCCGCATTGCTTTCCATTGTAGCACAATAATCAACAAACAAAGAAATAAAGGATTGACATTAAAGGAAATGTCTTGATGATAAAAAGTCTAGTCCCACTTTCTCTGTCTCTGAGTCTGACTATGACTGTCTGTCCGTTTGTCTGTCTGTTGGTCTCTCTATCTCTCTGGCTGCATGTATGGTTGTCTGTCTGTCTGCCTGTCTCTCTCTCTCTCTTTCTCTCTCTCTCTCTCTCTCTCTCTCTCTCTCTCTCTCTCTCTCTCTCTCTCTCTCTCTCTC
Organism: Potamilus streckersoni; assembly: GCA_016746295.1. Classification (NCBI taxonomy): domain Eukaryota; kingdom Metazoa; phylum Mollusca; class Bivalvia; order Unionida; family Unionidae; genus Potamilus; species Potamilus streckersoni. Next base: position 25,556 of record JAEAOA010001402.1, read on the forward strand.
TCTCTCTCTCTCTCTCTCTCTCTCTTGGCAATTGTACAAACGCGGATGGAAAAAAACTTTGAGCAGTTTCGTCATTGTCATGCGACAATGTCTCTGCACCTATGAATGATATATTTTCTTTGTCAAAAACCACCCATCGCGAAGGAGAAGAAGAGAAGTAGAGTATAAAAGCAAGCGAATGTCCTGTAACGGTGTTAATCAAAGAAAACTAATGACTTTAATCAATTCTACATACATTCAAACTTTTTAATTAAGTGCCATTGTTTTTTCATATTTTGATGTTTTATAATTCGGCAAACCAGCTTTTCATTATATGTAAAACACACACGCACATATACACACACACACACACACACACATATATATATATATATATATATATATATATATATATATATATATATATATATATATATATATATATTTATAATAAAGACCTTGCATAGTGCTTAATCTTAATATGTTTATGTCCTTTGCAACATTTGATAACACTTACTAATCGTATTAATATAATGATTACGATAAAAACGAACACCATAAAATAAAAAAACAAGGATAAAAAGTATATAAAATGATATGATTGCAAAATGACATCAAAAAGAACGAATTTAGAAAACAGAAAACTTGCCTTGCATATTTTCATGATTAGTTGGTGCAATGAGAGAGTACTATCGAATGTAACACCCATATTTCTCACTGACGGTGTAAATTTAATATTCGTGTTTATGTATGTATTGTCTGAGATAAAGGATGTGAATGAGAAAGTCTTTGGGTTGTATTAAGAATGGCTTCAGTTTTATCATCATTCATCTGCGGCTTGTTACATATCATCCATGATTTCACAATAGAAATGCGCGTCTTTGCTCCTTTGATAGATGCTTCAACTTCAGTTCCTCAACTAGATCATATATATGTATGTCACCATCATTAAATTGTTGAATACGGGATACTGATTTATGACACTTGAGAGTGGCCGATTGCATCGAATGAAGAAATCAAGTTCTTGAACATACTCCTGTAGAACGCCAAAACAGATAAACTGGGCTTGAGTTTATTCCATTTGCGGGCACAATATGTGTCCCATTGACCAAGTAGAAGCGTGAATTCCAAAGGCATGCTGGAGGTAGTGAAAAATTATATCACAATATATTGTGTAGAATACTGCAGACATGGCAAAGAGACTGAGGACTGTAATCTTGTCGTTATCTAAGGCAATGAGAAGGCTATTAAAGACCTTCAGAAGTGTAGTTTCAGGACTGTGGCAAATTAATTATGCACATTGTCCAACGTACATTTCTTAAAAGACGTTTTGAATTCTGATGAGATAAAAGTTGTGAGTGAACAACTTTTTCTAAGAATTTCGACATGAAATGCAATTCATAAATTGTGCGGAAGTTCTTTAAATCGTTAGGGTCGAGTTTTTGTTTCTTCAGAAGAAGCATTACAATGTAAGTTTTAAAAATGATTGTAATTTCTCGGATGAGAGTGGGGTATTAATAGCACCAGTTAATGAAGGCAATATGTAATTACAGCATTCAGGCAGCAGTGATGTCAGAATTAAATAAAGTTTTGATGACTTTGGTGAACTTATCTTCACGATTGTGCGTGCTAAATTCATATTGAATAGCTGAAATGCTGCTAAATGTTGCCGAGGAAATTCTGTATCGCAACTGCATGATGGTGACGATTCATTTGAAATTATAAAATGTCGTCTCGTCTCGTCCACTCACTCATCCTTCATTATTATACAAAACAGTAGCCTTTAATGGAAAATCAGAAGATTAAATGGTCAAACGTGCTCGTGTGTAGCACGCACATTCACTTTGCGATGTATCAGACGTATGTTTTCCAAAGAATATTATAACATAAGCGTAATTCGTGCCATTTTAACGGCCTTGTATTTTAATTACAAATTTACATTGGTTATTTCATCAATCTGAACACATCTCAAAGCACAATAGGACTGTGTTTAAACATAGTTACTCGCTGCATTCGATCAGTACCTTATTGGAAAACAATGGTAACTCTCTTATCAATCTGATTTTAACAGCAGATATAACTAGTGGATGAATGATTTTATTCATTCCCTAACCTGGATCATAGTTTGAATCCTATTTGAAAGCATTTGAATAATATTCCAGTATGAACGCTTATTACCATTAATGATATACTAAATGTTGTACACGTTCCTAACCATACCAATTTTACAAACACCACCACCTCTTTTAATTCTAACACTCATCTAGCTTATGATGACTGCACGTGGGAAAATATAAAAACTAAATGTTTGTCATAGATCCTTGTGATAGCATATGGAAACTTTATTCATTCTTAAATTTATTAACGAAATATCTTGAATCCTTTCACGTAGTTTCTAAGAGAAAATGTAATTTATCTTATAAGAAGCACACCATCTTGTGCACGAGTACACTAGTCTAGTGACTATAAGATGTGCTTTTTTCTTCCCATATACATATGCGATAGGTACTATGTATAAGAAACTATACGTATAAATAGTTCGTTATTAGTCTAGTTTTCGATGAATTCGATGAATTCGTATTTATTGGTATATATGTTGACAGTCCAAAGTATTAACCTCGCTCCCACATCTTCCTTATAAAGGTCACCAATGATAGTCAGCCACTATCATGAAAGCAGAAGCTTGATGCAAATAGCTAAATTGCATGGAACAATATAGATGTGTAAACTTTCATAATTAAATTCATTTCTTAAAAACTATAAAACAACGAAACAAAGCTAATTAAGGAATACAATTAGCTCACCTACTAAAGGTCAACTGGATAAGTCAAACTTCAAAATTCTGTTAATTTATGTTTCAATATAAATACAATTCAGACAAATGTAGTAAATTGTAGTCATTATTTCACCGCCAAAAATAGAACATATAAACTTAGCTGTTTCACTTTTTATAAACAACGAAACAGCCTCTTCTGACTCGTTCCCACAACAAAAAAAAATAAAATAAATAAAAATAAATATATTTAACAAGAGCAAGATTGGCCAACCTGATCACAAAGATTTGGTTGTCATTTATGAAAACGAATCACAAGTTCAAAGCTATTTTGCGAAAGATGAGCCGATTATCAACAGATCATTGCTACCATAGTTTTATACTATCATACACGAATGCTAAAAAGGGCATATCTGACATAAATTCCGATGTGCCTATAAAGTACTCCTGCAAATTAAATTCTATTCTTTCTGAAAGTTGATGAAATTTAACTACTTAATACTACGTGCCCAGCATCCATTATTATTAGAAGTCAGTCTCCGAGAATGATTATATTCACTACTATATTCTAATGTAAATTTTTATTTCCAGTCTTCATGGTTTATCTGAATATTTCATCCAGTCTGTAACATGATCTTTGAACGAATAATAATGTTATGGGACAGGTTCCTCCACGCCAAGCATGGATGATATATATTGTTTGAAATTCATTATCGTTATCGTCTAATTATATCAAAGTCCTACTTTATATCAATACTGCTAGATCAGCACTTTATGTGACGTGCTGTGATTATGATTTTTTAAAGTGGCTTTCACAATGTTTCAGTCATATCGTTAGGATGTCGTCAATGTGGAAGGCTATACATACATACATACATACATACATACATACATACATACATACATACATACATACATACATACATACATACATACATACATACATACATACATACATACATACATACATACATACATACATACATACATACATACATACATACATACATACATACATACATACATACATACATACATACATACATACATACATACATACATACATACATACATACATACATACATACATACATACATACATACATACATACATACATACATACATACATACATACATACATACATACATACATACACACACACACACACACACACATACATACATACATACATACATACATACATACATACATACATACATACATACATACATACATACATACATACATACATACATACATACATACATACATACATACATACATACATACATACATACATACATACATACATACATACATACATACATATATTTTGTTTTATTTGTTTTATTTTGTCCTCCACTTAAGTCATGGTTATTATATGTGGATTAGTGGTTATATTAGTTTTTGTGGGTGTGTGAGCTTTGTTATTTTTTTCTAGTTTAATTGTGCTGCAATATAGTTGTTTTAGTTGCTATGTAGAGAGTGTTATGTTGTGTTGTTTAGTCTATAATATATTGCTTGTTCTGTTTGGTTAGCTTTTGATATATTGGTTCTTTTTGAATTTTTATATTTGTCTGTGTTTCTGATTAAACTTTTTGATGTACGTCTGTGGTGTTCTGCACCTTTTTGCGATTAAAGCTGAATCTCGACTCCTTTTTTGTGGAAGTTACTTTTGAGAACTCGTCTTTTAGGCTGGCAGTTTTTGCTATAGTCCCGCTCCCCTTGTTGTTGCTCGTGCCTTTATATAACCTTTTGTTTTGTTATTTTATTTAAGATTTCGCAGTTAGTTTTTCCTTTTATCAAAGTCTTATTTATCTAGTTGAATCAATGGTATTTGTAGCTCCCTGGTTGTTGCGTCTGTTTTTGAAATTAATTTGACTTTTAAGGCTTATTTTACAGCTGGCGTTTTAGCTGGCGTTTTCTCACAATCCATTTGTGTTTCCATCTTAGTCACGTTGTCATTGCACTGATGTATAGTAGTCCCGGGTCTTCCTGTGTTATCATTCGATTTCGATTCATTATATTTTTTTTTGGATGGTTTTTGCACTTGACTGTTAGCTGCAGGTTTGCCATATTCTTGTTACTAGTCTTGGTCTTATTGGTGTTTTGTTGTCTGGTGGGTAGGTGTATTACGATTAATTGTTAATTGCTAAATCTGGTTATAAGGTCATTAGGTAACTTCTGTGGTCGAGTATTCGATGGCTGGTAGTGCGTGTCACTGAGCCTTGAGTCTATGTTTATTTTCCTGGTTTTGTCGTGTTGCGTGTGCTGTTCTTTTCGTTTAAAAGCGACCACGTTTTTGAGTCCCCTTTAGGTACGAGATGACATTTTGTAAATAAGTTCTATATTTGAGTTCTCGGTTTCATTTATTGTTTCTGGGCATGTTGTTGTTGATCCATTGCGTTTCATTTTTTCTAGGAAACTGTTCCAGTACATATTGTAGTTGACACATGCGTTCAATATGTGGTCTAGCGTCTCTGGTATTTGTCAATGAGGCCAGTGTGCTGCATTTCTCCCTTCGTCTTTTAGGTATATTTTGAAGCTTCCTCTCAGTAGGGTTGTTCCTGTCGTGTTTGTATTCTATTTCTTAAGTCATTAACTTCAATGTCCTTTGGGGTAATGATTTTCATGGATACATCTTTTTGAAGTTTGTGGAGACATCTTCCCTTGTTGGAGTTGTTCCATATGTGTTGCCGTTTTGTGTTTATTTTTTCTCTCGATCTTGACTGTAGAGTTCCTGGACGGAGTAGCTTCCTGGACTGCTCTTTGCCTTGTTTTAACTATCACGGTTTGTGTTTGATGTATCGCTTTGTTCATTGTTCCTGCAGTCTTGTTCTTGGGTTTGTATCGTGTTCGATTGTAGCTCCTTGGCTCCGGCTAAGAGTTTGAGTCAGTTGCATGTGTTTTTGTTTGGTTCTTGTCCAGGTCAGGTAGTTCTTGTGGTTTGATGAAGTTTTAGGAAGGGTTAGCATTGCTAATAGCTGTGGGTGACTTTGATGACGGGCGATTATGTTAGTTGGTGACGGATGACTCTTGCACTTTTCTTTCTTTCTTTCTTCTTTTTTCCAAAATTAATTCTAATGATTGTCGTTAGTTATGGTTTTGTGTTGGATGTGTTCGATCTCCTGGAATTTACGTATGCCTTTAAGTATTTAATTATGTTCTTGTACTTGAGCTCAATATTTTTAATTAGAGTATAAGTAATCTTGTCGGGATAGGTTGTGGGAGATCCAATTATCACTTGATATTCCTTCATGGCTTTCCTTTGGTGATGATATTTACTGCATTCAATAAGGATGTGGTGAAGAGTTTCATGTGACTGACAGTGTTGGCACTCCGTTCTGATGTTTATTCTGTACGGAATGTGTTTTGTCGAATTTTGTCTATATAAGGGTTTTGCCTGTTCGTATTCTGTGGAGGACTCATTGCTAATCTTACCTGATTTTTTTTGGTGTCGCTGATGTGTCTGTAGAAGTTGGGCTGTATTTGACATAGGTGTCTTCCCTTGCTGGTATTGTTTGGCTGCCAGATCCACCATGTCATTGCCACTCAGGTTTATGTGCGAGGGTACAAACAGGAATTCCACTTTGATATTCATTGTGTCTAGATTTTTGAGTGTGTGCACCGTCTCTTCTAGCAAGTTTGGTCTGTTGTTGGTTGTTATTGTGCACGGAGTACACTGAGTCCGTGATGATGACATAGCGTACTTTTCTTTAGCTTTTAATATATAATAGGGCTTGGTTAATTGCAAAGTATTCAGCATAGTAGATAGGGCACCCATCTGACAGCATTGGCGCTATTTTATGGTCAAGTTCAGGTATTACTCTTGCTGCAGAAGTTATGTTGGCTTCTTTGGATTTGGAGCAGTCCGTGTAGATTTTGACGTTCTGAGATTATTGCTTTTTGAGAATGATGTTTATTGTTGTAAGTAACGTCCATGGGTTCTTTTCGTTGTTTAAGATACTTCTGAGTGTGATGTTGCGTCTTTTTTCAACATGGAATTGTGTAATAATATTTGTGTTGTTCGGTCTGCAGGTTTAGTGATGAATTTGAAATTTGTAGAGTGTGTTCGTGTCTGCATGCTGGCGGATTGGGTACTCGTTGGGTGAATAATCTGGTTTTGCATTTCTGGAAACCATCTTTGTTGGGTTTGAGTCCAGCAGGGTCTAAATTCGTATGGTATATCATAATATGGTAATATAGCCCATGCAAACATTGACGCCTTAATGATGCGTTAGACACATGTGTGTCAAGTTTCTGTATTATAGCCGAACAAATTGGTACAAATATTCCCCATTTCCCCTAAAATCGATGAATATTCTAACTCAAATAGCATTCATAGAATATTCGATTACTATCATTTTGTAACTGTCACAGCTATACCAGATGTTCTACCCATGACTATTAATACATGTACTTTTTCAGCCGCTTCCTTACATTTGATCATTGTTCTAGCTTCTGATAACGGAACATGGAAAACATTTGTTCAATTGTTAATGATTAGTACTGTGAAATCATAGGGAAACTATATATTTTAGATATCTTTAGAAATGCGTTTAACTCATTTTGCCATTTGTCATGTTATACTGCGTATTGTTTCTGTGAGAATATATAGTATATGTTCTGAACAGTCAATCACTCTGCCCAAAAGAACCCTAGTCTGGTGATTAATACGTATCTATTATTCCGTATACAAATGTAATATGTTTGCTATGCAACAAACTATACGTACTGCTAGTAGGTTATGAGTCTACCTTATTGTTTGTTGTATGTGTATTTGCCAGTAAGAGTACAGTCAAAGGTACTGACTTCACTCCCATCTCTTACTTACAAAGAACACTAATGAAAGTCTCCCATTTTCATGAAAGCAATCTCTTCATGCAAAACAGCAATTTTAGTCAAACTCACAATCCCATTCATTTCGTCAAAACTTTGCAACAAAAAAGGCTTAGTTATATTTAATAATCCCTTTCATGTCTGAGACACTTTGCAGCAATTGTAAAAAAAAAACTCATTAAAGAGTAAATAGTTCACCGACTAAAACATGTATAAGATCAACAGGGAGAGCCAATGTTTAAAATTATGTACATTTTGGCTAGAATTTTGTTGTTATTGTTGATAGGTTTAACGCCATGTTTTAGCATAAGATAGGATATATATGGCGGACAGTATAATTGGTGGAAAAGAGAACCCTGAAAAATCCTGGGAAGAAAAACCAACTCACGAGAAGTTAATGGCAAGCTTTCTCACATGACCACGTTAGCGAAGCTTTAGACTCGAACTCACGCAGAGGTGATATAGCAGTGATCCCTAACAGTGTGCACTTTAGACCACTCAGTCAAACTGCTGAAATGTTAAATCAATGAAATAAAAATCATATCAATGAATATTTAGTTCACTCTGAATAATAATAACTATAAAATAAGATGGGTTTTTTCACAAAGCAAGGAGAAGCATTTTGTGTCCCTTGAGATTTTTATTTTTCATATCAATAAATATTTAGTTCACCCTGAACAATAATAACTATAAAATTAGCTGGGGTTTTTCTTTTTTCTTTCACAAAGCAAGGAGAAGCCTTTTGTGTCCCTTGAGATTGTATTTTTCATGGCAATAGTAGTCTATAAGAGTCAGTAAGCTCACAGTATCCCTACCCACCCACTCCCGCAAAAAAACTTACAATGTAACCGGAGCAGGAGCAGCCATCTTGGTCGCTATGGTTTGCCGTCATATATACAATCAAAGTACTAGTTCAAGGTGAGGTGATGAAAGATGAGCAGGTTATCAGCAATTTTATTCTGCCATGCTTTGACATTTTTATACAACGCATTCGCCATGGGCAATTAATTTTTAATACACACAAGTTCCTTTCTACCCATACAGAACACCCTCAAATTAAATTCTTTTGAATGTCTGTTGAAATTTAAATATTTAGTAATAGATATATCCCATCACCATCATTAAGAATCTGTGTCTGACAGTAATGCTTTACTATATCATCTTTGGATGTCAAACAGATTTTATCAACCGGGTTAGCCTATATATTTCAACAAGTTTGTAATACGATCATATCTTATCTTACAATGGATACTGATATAGTTCTTTCCACGTCCAGCGTGGATGATATATATGATATATAATATAAAACACATTCTTCCCAAAATGTATCAAGGTCTAACTTTAAATATTCACTGCAGCCTGAACACATTATATTCATATAACCTAATTTTTCTTTCTTTTATATATATATATATATATATATATATATATATATATATATATATATATATATATATATATATATATATATATATATATATATATATATAATATATATATATATATATATATATATATATATATATATATATATTATATATATATATATATATATGTATTATATGTATGTATGTATGTATGTATGTATGTATGTATGTATGTATGTATGTATGTATGTATGTATGTATGTATGTATGTATGTATGTATGTATGTATGTATGTATGTATGTATGTATGTATGTATGTATGTATGTATGTATGTATGTATGTATGTATGTATGTATGTATGTATGTATGTATGTATGTATGTATGTATGTATGTATGTATGTATGTATGTATGTATGTATGTATGTATGTATGTATGTATGTATGTATGTATGTATATGTTGTTTGTGTATTTGCCAGTAAGAGTAAAGTCATTGATTTGTATATATATATATATATATATATATATATATATATATATATATATATATATATATATATATATATATATATATATATATATATATTATATATAATACATTAGAAATACTAGATTTCGTATGTAATGTAACCCAAACACACACACACATATATATATATATATGATTATTACCATCTGTAATGGTGAATATTGCTATCAACAATTAGCATAAGAAATTCGCTCAACGAAATCATGTTAGTCTCTCCATAATCGTTTAAACCAAGTTATAAAGGAGAGAAGGGATAAAAGTGGTGTAGTAAAGTCATTATCATGTGCGGATGTGAGACCAAAATGTAAAGTGGAAAAATGCCCAGTATATTTTACCAATTTTGCATTAATAACAGCTGATATCTAGTTCAACAACAGGTCGAGCACAGAAAATGATTGTGACTGCTATTGTTGGAGCGTCATTGTGCTCAGTGTTAATGGAGGGTCTTTGCGATTGCCATCAACGAAATGAAAGTGAGAGTTTGTGACTGGTATTCATAGATGGTGATTGTAATTCATGCAAATAAAACAAACCTAAGTGCGTTTGTGGTTTGGTTTGTGCGTTTGCGTTCAAGGTGAAGTTATGATTGATTGTTTTAAGGTCCCAAGTTCGAAACAAGAGGAGGTATGCCAATTTCATCACTTTTTATCATGAAAGCATAATGTACCTTGCGTAATCTCCTATCCACGATGCCCATTTTGTAAAGTATAAAGATCACCATTGAAATAAATATATTATGTAAATCATAGTATATATTTTTATTAAAAAAACAATATCAACCATAATACAAACTTCAAAAAATGGAAGTTAATATTAATTTGAAAAGAAGTTTATAAATTTGTGGCATCTAGAATATGCTTGCATACATGCATACATATAAACATGCATAATACATACATACATCCATAAATACATCCATACATACATACATACATACATACATACATACATACATACATACATACATACATACATACATACATACATACATACATACATACATACATACATACATACATACATACATACATACATACATACATACATACATACATACATACATACATACATACATACATACATACATTCGTACGTACGTACGTATGTACGTATACATACATACATACATACATACATACATACATACATACATACATACATACATACATACATACATACATACATACATACATACATACATACATACATACATACATACATACATACATACATACATACATACATACATACATACATACATACATAAATACATACATACATACATACATACATACATACATACATACATACATACATACATACATACATACATACATACATACATACATACATACATACATACATACATACATACATACATTATTTGAATAGGATGCTTAAGGCCTCGGCAAGCAGTCATAGCTCGTACTCATGTTTCTTGGTTTTTATTAAATATGATGAGATGGTCTCGCTTTTACTAAATGCTTTGAATTGTCTTCGAAGAGTTTGCTCAAAACTTGACTTAAAGTCTCTCCATAGCAGTGTTTAATATTATAGCATTTAGCGTTTTGTTATTTATAATTTTATATACTTTTAAGTGGTGAATATAGTGATAAGAAACTTGTATGGTGGGTAAACTTATCAAAAGGTCGCACACTCACCTAAACCTAAATGAATTATGCTAGAGATTATCTCAGTTTTCCCGTCAATGAACTTGACAAGCAATGTCCATTTGAATGCATGGATGCTTTTCAATTTGCATATAAATTTATCACATGAAATACGATGCTCAAGACAATACCATCTCAACAAACAAATGAACTCACATTTTAATCTTTGTTTGTTTTCCACTCTTCTTGATAAAATATAATCGTTTGTATCTGTCACTTAATGTTCACTGATGACATAATACACCATTTTCCCTACGATACATTAGCGCAACTTAACAAACCGCAAGACAATTTCACAGACTTTATCTAAGGTAATTGAAAACAAGACAATTCTACCCGAGGTTATATCTCGTCAGTCACGTTGCTGTTCAGGTATCTTCTTTTTCTTATTTGGCAATCAAATATCCTCCTATTGTTCTGTTGTGACCTGATGACTAAATCACGTGTTTGTCAGTATAAATAGGGCAGGTATTATCCAACAAACATTGCGGTAACACATTAGGAACAGAAAAGATCGTCTGTGACCAAAGATGAGGACTTTCACATTTCTACTGCTGGTTTCGGTCGTGTGTGCTGTGGCGTTTACAAAGGGTATGTCTTTATTTCTTTTTTCACTTTTTATTACTTATATTTCTGTCGTTCTTTATAACTTTTTGTCTTACTTTTTATATCTCCTTCTTTCCTTCTTTATTTCTTTCTGTCTTTCTTTTTGTATATTTATTTCTTTCTTTAAATCGCTCATTTGCAATCTTTATATCTCTTCTTTTCTTTGGAGCATCGAATTTCTGTGCGGTATGGAAATATTCAAACCAACAGGTTGCTTTAATTTCTCTTCGATTTATCATCTTTCAAAATGTGTAATTGGAAGTATGTAATGAAATGAGTTTGTATTAAAACCATTCGTGTCTGTCTCCTAATTTGCTCCTTTCGGTAGCAATCTAGAGTAAATATACTTTGAGGACAGTAAGTATCAGTTAACTTTAGTCATATGTAATATCAAGCATTTACAGAAAAATTTACAGAAAAATATAATAGTTTCTTAAAGCGTTCTTATTATTTATTTTATTTTTTTGCTTTATCAAAACCTCGCTTAGCTTGATAATTAATGCAAATATGTTCTAATTGTTGATTGAATGCCCAGTAGTTGTATTTTTGGATGATATTATTCTGTCTTTATTAAAGTAAAATATATACAAAAGGCGCAATGTACACTGAAATGTATTTTCTCTGCATATTTAAGTACTTAATATTATTCATGATCCTATTTTACAAAGAACCCTACACAGCACTGGGTATTGCTAAATTAAGATATATACATTGTTCTTTAATTAAGAAACATATTTGCAATTTATACCAGGAAGATCGCAGCAAACAGACATTTAAAGATAAAAGCACTTGCAGTTTACTACTAATTGTTCCTTGCACTATTTGGTAATTCATACAATGTCCTTATTAAATGACTCCTCGAACTGGAACTTCATAAAACTCCACTTTTTAACTGACACCTCCGGCAATGCCATTTATGGACTGATCATTCATGTTAACAAACACCCAGACACACGTTTTGCTGACGATACTTTATACAATGACTTTTATAAACATACACCATACAGTGATGTTAATTGAGTGACACCTCACATATTTCAGATGTTATGTATACTTTGTTAGAAAATAATCTCTATAGAACATCATTTCTGGAATTAAACGTTTTTCATAATTTTCAATCAATTTGTAATGACACGAGTTGCGACGTTTACGTTAGTTTAGGTTAGCTTTTAATACGTGATTTTACTAATTAACACATTCAGAAGATCGTGTAAAATGTCACGAATATTACCTCAAATTGAACCATTCCATTTTATACAAAATATTGACCGCAATGTTTATATCAAATCAATAAAAATTTTTTATCGAATTAAAATACATTATGTAAAATGGCATGTTTTCGTGCATAGTCACCTCACATAGAGAAAATATTGGGTTTGTTTGAAATTGCACTCTAGATTACCTTATGTATTGTTAAAGTTTTCATTTTGAAGCCAGACTCACGAACGTATTGATGCATGTGTACGTACAACAATGCACCTTTTCATCCCTCAGATCTTCGCAAACGCAGTAGCTACATGGGTGATGATGTGGCTCCGCTGGATGTTTTAGTAAAGACCATCATGGATGGAAATATCGAACTTGATGAGTATGTTTGTAAACTTTTGTACATGTCCGGTAAATTATTTGCTATTATAATTTTAGTAGCTCATAAGAAATAATGAAAGCTGATTGATTAAAATAACGCTTGTGTCAAGGAATCTGAACTTAAACCCTTGTGATCATTTTGCTGCTTATTGTTTTTTATGTCACTCTGATTGCTGAATGACATCGGTGTTTTGAACGATATAAAAATGAGAGGAAAGAATATAGGTAGAGTGTACTTGATTGGCTCGATGGATAGATAGGTGGGCAGGTTGGAGCATTGATTATATATCGTAGGTAAAATGTTCATAAGAAATCAAATTCATAATTTCATAGAGTGATAGACCAACTGATTTATTAACAGACAGAATGTAAGATACAAAAAGAGAATCACCGATTCACATACAGAAACACACACTCACTTATATATATATATATATATATATATATATATATATATATATATATATATATATATATATATATATATATATATATATATATATATATAATTCTCACTGAACAAACGTTCTAGTTTTCACAGGTTGCTGAAAGATGACACCAATAACCACAAGCGCTATTATGCCTGGAGATGGTGATGACCAGGGGGAAAAATATTGAGCTAAAAATTTCATAATCACTCAGACAATATGTTCTTGTGTTCTTGTATAATCTTTTAAATTTTTATAGTGATCTCTGATTATGCAAAATCCTTTTGCATTCTAACATTTTAACAATTGATCATATCGAGCATTTCATTGAATACTGTCAAATAAATCAGATCAAATATTTCTGCTCGTCTGTATGCTTCGTATATATGGCATCCTCCGATTCAATATAAGCTGTGGAACCAACCATCCCATCTAGGCGCTCTTCATCCCTGTATAACAGGCCCGGAACATAGTTCTTATTTTCGGTGGGGGTAATCTAGTTTTGTTCCATAACAAAATTATATGTTTATGTACCTCTGTCTTTTCAGGAAGAAGACTTTTTGAGTTTGTGCCTTGTTCACTCGTTTTTCTTTCTCATTGTACACGGTTTTAGTAACGTGATAGCTTCCTTATTTGATTATTGTTGTAAATATGTCTCAAGATACAAACTATACCTGGTTTAGCTGGACATATCTTTCTTTTTAGCATTTATGGCCATGAATGTTACCACAAAATATATTGCTTATGATCCAAAATAGAGATGGGGTTATTTTTGTACTGCATGTTGAAAACATTTTCAATTTGAGTTTGAGAGCGTTAGGAACAAGCATCTTAAGGCTTTGTATCGCAAATCAAGAAATGTTCTTGATAAGATGAGAGCCAAGGGTGGTTTAAGTTCCAGGTAATGAAAATGAAACGATACCTAATATTTAAAATGTTAGTCCATTGATATAATAAACTCAAAATCTAAGCTTTCTAATCAACAAATCATCCAAGGTTCATGATTGTCTTGTTTGTAGATATTAGTCTTATCCTTCCCATACCAAATCACACATGAATTTAACACAGTTGTGGACAGTTGTACGAACATATCAAGATCCGTATACAAAATTAATTTGAATAATTATAGCTTTTAAGTTTTAGATAGATATGCATGCATATATGTCGTAATTTGTGCAAAACAGCACGGCGGAAAGCTACAAGTCTGTGATCAAGTTAGTGATAATTTACACTTTTTGCCGAATACCTAAGATGCGCTCTGAGTCTTTTGCTTACGTTCTAGCAACAAACTGTAATAAAAGGTCCATAGTTCCAAAGATAAAGGGTCAAGTCAAGAAATGCGAGTATCAAGAGTTGGAGGTGATTAGGGATATTCTAGCTCAAAATCCTCATTTCACCCCTCTCTACCCTTCAAACAAATACAAATTACGTCTTGGAGGCTCTTAAATTCCAACCCCGAAACCATTTATTTTTTATATCTCAATACCAAATTAAAGATTCTGACGCAGATACAATTATAGACATTTTACTACTGAAATTTTCAAACATTTATCTTGCAAGACCAATTCTCAATGATTCAATCGTTGATATCAGAAATATTTCATCGTCGTGATATTAGAGGTTAAATGTTGCTATACCGCTCACACAGCGACGACATTCGAACAAATATTGAATTTGTGGCTTGTTAAGATGATATTTTATGTCGAGAAAATATATTTTGGACCGATTAAGATCAATACATTTTGTAAATTTGGTATATTTTTGTTGACTGATTATGAAGGTTTTTAATTCCGCTAATAACTGCTGGTTCAACTGTTCAAGGTAACTAAAATACTTGCTGTCATCAGATCTGATAAGCGAAAGGTTTAGCTTGTCACGAACTGCGCCAAATCATTCTCTCGGTGAATGACTTTAAATTTCAACTGTCAATTGTTTGCCGGCTATCATTAGGCATTTGATTTTGATATTGTAGCCATTTTTCACTGTCAAATTTTCAAGCATTATTTGTACAGTTCAGATAAAATTCCAAACCTTAGTTATTGAATATGATATCGACTATTCATCTATCATCGCGACGATACCCAAGTGCAAATGTATCTACCCCATTTTCTCAATAAAATTTGTCATCATAATTGCTCAATCCACGTTTGATAATGACATCTGTTTCGAGATAATGTTGACTCGTTCGAATAGCCGTTGCACTTATAAAACTATCACCGTCATCAAGCGCCTTCTTGTAATCCTCAAATTTCAAAACCTTTTTAACAAAATCGCGAGGCAGACTTTGCTTTTATTCGTTATTTTGTTATTGTCTAACAATATTGCATACAATTTGCTGCGTTATACAAAAACAATGTTTTATAATGATCGAACTAATTTCATCCTTGAACTAACGTATACAAGTGTGTCTGTGTCATTATGAAATTTACTGTCACGAGGGTAATCGGAAAGGTCAAACAGATATCGATTATCATACAACTATTGATAGACATCCTCATTTTCGATTTCATATACAAGCGAATCGGTATCAGTAAACAATAGTCAGCTATATGTCCGTTGACTTATAAAATAAAAAGTGTAATGAAAATCGTACATCAGCCATTTCGATAAATCTAACACTGTAGATACAACGTATATCAGCTTGTTTAGTTTCAGATTTGTTTTCTTCTTTGTATTACGACACGATTTTCATTAAAAAAGTTTCATGCTAACAAAATCATCGTCTGACACAAATTTGTTTCTGCATTTGATTTCATAAACTTGCTTGCTATTTACTCGTTTTCTTATATTTTCCATCGACTTTTCAAAAACGGAATTTTTGATCAGTTTAAAGAAGTGTTTCCAAAGTCAGTTTTCCCTGCAGCATTTCTCGAAGTGTTCTAGTTAATATAACCTTTCATCCAAGGAGACTTATTAAATTTTAGTACACGATGAAATTTTATCAACACAAGACTAGCATTTACTACTTGTTTAAAAATTTGTAATGCAAAGTGTTATTTTTCTTATCGAGTGGTTTTGGTACCAGTATTTTTTACCATAGAATTTTGTCTTGGTGATGCCAACGCTTGTTACTGAGATATGAGATAACGTACTAAATTCTATTCTGATCTCGATTCTTCATAGAAAGAATAATGGTTGTGTATATTATGTAACGAAGTTATATTAGATGGCAATGGTCAAGTACTTATTTGTTATCGTCTAAAACTTTTTTTCACAAATATTATATTTGCTTTGTGTACGAATTATTGGCCAAATAGATTGCAGATAAAGACAGAAGTTGATTGTATGATGCACACGACTAAATCTTTCCTGAACAGACATTACAGAAACAGCTACTGTGTTCAACACAGATGTATGTTAAACGTACCCAATCTTTTAAGTGAATATTGTTTCGATAAGATATTATGCAAACTAAAAAGCGATACTAGTATATTCCTTTTACGTAAACAAAGGAACAAAAGCTTATGAAAATGATACTTTAGCAAATATGTTATTTTTGTCTTCAACAACAGACATTTTTAGACTGCATTGTTTTTATCACGAACAGTCGTATTTTCAGTTTTCTCATCTTTTCTTGTGTTAGTACAATACTGCAATTTTTTTACGTTACTATTATTATTGTCCCGTTGCTTTTAGTATATATATATATATATATATATATCGTTATATCTTTGATTGTGTGCGTGCGCATGTGTGTGATATCTGATCGCAAAGTAAAGGTTTTCCATTCTTATTAGTCCGTCACAACATTTGTCATAAAATATTCCAGAATCGGTAAATTTGGGCTACCAAATAAATCATTTATATTAACTTTATTTGCAACACCCAATTGTTTAAAGATTGGTTGTTCTGACATAGAACGTATACACATGACTGAGTCAGATTTTAAAATAAAATATAACTTTCTTGCATGCATTTGAGAAAATATTATATTATAATTTAACAGACATAAAAATACAAGTGCATTTGCTAGTTTAACAAGTAAAACGGACAGGCATGTGATAGTTGATACAAATAAAACGACTGACCATGGCGTACGATATTGGTATATGTACTTTCTCTCTCCGATTGAAATTGTCTAATTAACTGGTATGTATCTACCAACTGACACTGTACTTAAAACCACATTAGCCCGAAATTTACACGGTCCATTATATACGACTGCAGAGTCCTATTAGATTTTGTGGTATTTGTGTAACCGAGTTCGAATTCAGTTTTGAGTACGCTCTGTTGGTTATAAGATTGAAAGGTCATTTTTCTCTACGAGGTCGTATGGTCTCTCTTATAGCAACAATCTCCTTTTCCCCTGTTTTTAAAATAGTTTGTTTATAAGATGGGCCTTGTTGTATTCTCCTATTGATGCTTGTAGCAGAGGATATATAAATAATTTTGAGGAAAATATCAAAGAGGGTTTTTTCCAACAATGCGATGACGGTTATGTTTCTAAAATAAATCACATCATATTCAGTAATGTATATAGAGTTTCAAAATCAAATTCGCATATATAATCATGGTTGTATGCGCTATCTTTGTCGCCTTTTACCTTCATGATCTCAGCGACTTTAACATTTCTTACATAATATCAAGCAATATCAAGCAAGGTGTTGTGGTGTGGCGTGAGAAAGGCGGTTTTATTATATGTTGGGCATAATCTAAAGCTTATGATATTTCACCTTAAAAAAAATTTAATGCTAAAACAATCATTCAATAGAGTAAGCATCTGCTCTGGTGGTTATATAACATTGTACATGTTTCTAGGAATACAAATGCGCAACCAAATAAAAACAAATATTGACAGATATTGCTTAAAGCCAACAAAGCAGTGGGTTTGGTGCAAATAATAAGATTGTAATATACGATATAGATTAGCCGAGCTTCATGATTCAATTAGTTTCTGTAACTATGAAATGATGAAACAATACCAATTAAGGAATAATTAGTTCACATACTAAAATTAACTGTAACCTGCTAGGTGGGCCAAAGTTCAAAATTCTATTAATTTCTGTTAGAAGATAAAAGCAAATGAAAGAGAAATTTATTAATTAACAATTAGTTCACCAAGACAAATAACATGTAATAATATCAGCTAATTTTTTTTTTATTTCACAAAGCAAAAGTTGTAAAGGAATAATTTGTTCTCAGAGAAAATAATAAGTATAATCTCAGCTTATTCTTTTCCCCATACAACAAAGAATAGTACTTTTGGGACTGTCGAGATACGTTTTCAGGGCAACAGTAGTATATAACAGTCATTGAAGCAGACTGAATCTTCCCAAAAGCAAATCAAAATTAAAAATTTAATTGGAGAAAGAGAGACTACACTGATCACAAATGTTTGCTGGTACTTGTGCAAACGGAAAGACTAATTGGTGGAAGATGATCCGATTATCAATAAATTATTGCTGCCATACGTTGACATTATTATACACTACTCTCATCCGCAGCAAATAACCAGTTCTTATGTACCTATAAGTTCTTTTGAAAGTCCAATGAAATGTAACTACGTAGTAATAGGGCCCACCAAAATATAGATTAATAGTAGTAGGAGTGCCTGACAATAACTCTTTCCCCTATTATGTTGTCATGCCAACTTGTTTTAATCTACATGGTTTACATGGATATTTGATCCATTCTGTAATAAGATATTATAACATCTTAGAAGAAATAATACGATTATGGGACACTTCTATCCACGTCAAGTGTGTATGGTGTAAATTCTATAAAGGCTCTCCTTTATATTATCACTGCTTTTTCAGCACAGCCGTCATATCACCTGATTTTTCTATATGTTTTATATCTTTATAAACGTGAAGATTATTGTATATATATCTTTTTGAAACATTATCTACATGTCCCCCCTCCCACTGGTGTTTTTCGTCTTGAATTCGGTGAATGGCGATAAATATCTTGTCAATAGCACACAACATCACATCACAGTCGTTATATATATGTATGCATGCATACATACATACATACATACATACATACATACATACATACATACATACATACATGCATGCATGCATGCATGCATGCATGCATGCATGCATGCATGCATGCATGCATGCATGCATGCATACATACATACATACATACATACATACATACATACATACATACATACATACATACATACATACATACATACATACATACATACATACATACATACATATATATATATATATATATATATATATATATATATATATATATATATATATATATATATATATATATAAATATATATATATAAATATATATATATATATGTATATATATATATATATATATATATATATATATATATATATATATATATATATATATATATATATATATATATATATATATATATATATATATATATATATATAATATTTCGGAAAAAAAAGAACAGTACATATATTATAAGAACCAAATAAACTTAGGTTGTACTGTCCTGTAAATGTGAAGCTCAAAATTTAATATCTACAACTGTCTGCATAATAAGGCAAAATGCAAAGATGGCATTTCCCCGCACCTGTTATTTTTACTTTGAATAATTACTGCATAGAGAAAAATCAGAATTAAATTCGCTTGAAGAAGCATATATATTCTGATTATAAAATATTTTAGTCATAAGCAATCAAATTTATAGCGTGTCTAATGTTTTATTGATAGCACAATTCCTCTATATTTAAGGGCATTTATGCATATTTCCTTTGAGGATTTTGTCAGAGATCACACGTGATGGAAAGAGTTTTCTCTCAGTCAATACACTGCTGATTCTGAAACTTCATCGCAGATTAATAAACAAGTAATGTAACGTATGGCGGTTGCAAGGAATCAACATTATGATGGCACGACATAAAGACGAACTTGATAATTTACCTAAAATTGCAGATAACTTAGGTAGAGAGAACAGGAACATGGCATGCTAAGGAATTTGATTATGACTATTTTTGTCGACTTTCTTACTTTGGGATTAGAGCTATTCATCATTGCAAATAGGATATACATCGAAGCTAGTTTAACTGGTGAAAGAAGTATCATACCCAGATTGGCGGACCGCAAGACTCTAACCCACTAGGATATGGGTACCATGGTAATTATCGGTCAAAGCGAGTGCTTTAATCCACTTTGTCACTTTTCATCTAAGGACGATGGCAGCACGTCGTACATGGCATGCACAATAATTCACATTTAGCCGATTATTCCACAAAAATGTTCACGTACTCCTCTCTCTCTCTCTCTCTCTCTCTCTCTCTCTCTCTCTCTCTCTCTCTCTCTCTCTCTCTCTCTCTCTCTGTGTTTGTGTGTGTAATCTTTAATTCTTCAATTTCCTTAGATCAGAAGAAACGAAATATTTTGCACGTTACAAAAGAGAACAAATATGAGACGTATCATATTTGTTGAACATATAAGTGCAGACCTTTATGGGACCACTCTTTAACACTGAATGCTTCAAATCACAGGTTCGGTCATACATGTACACAATTATATGGAACCCCTCTTTAACACTAAATGCTTCAATTCACAGGTGCGATCATACATGTACACAATTGTACATGTAAAGTCCCGCAGCATTCAAAATGTATTGGTACACTTATTTCTTTGGAGGGAATATAGTCGGTGTTAGACATCAGAGATCTGAATCATTATAACTGCATTCATCACAACGAAAATATGATGCAATGATGTGAACCAATAACTTTGAGATCCGCCTACTGACGAGATGTTTAGCTCAAAGCCAGCAAAGTTTCATTGAAATACAATAAGACTGACTTTAGCAATATTTAACCTTGCATGACAGACATGAATTGGTATATTATTTTATTAGTTACCAGGCTTGTATCTTGTTAAGGGGTATGTCAGATTTTCCGAGTATATTTACAAAGGACAGTCGTCATGGGATCTCTAAGCCGAACGTAAAGGTAGAGGAAACAGCTAAAAATATGCAACCTTGATAATCATGACATATGTTTGTTCATTTTTATCTTTCACTACATCATTGAGGTCAGTCGTACGTGGTAATAAAAACGATGAATAATTGTCAAATATAGAATTGCATTGTGGAATTTGATGTATCAAAAAGAGATCGTATGTATTTATGAGCAAAGCCAATATATTTGTCCAGATTGGAGTTATTTTCGATATTCTGCTTTGCATACTGCATAGCATAATCTACAACTCTGTCTCTAATCTGTTTCTTTTATGCAAAAAAGTTAAGAAAGTTAAGAAAGTGTAAGGTATTAATCCAAAACTGGATCAGCCTAACGCATCATTGGCATGTAATCATTTGCAGATGATTCAAGCAATTTTATTCTAAAACATGACAGCCACAAACACCCTGCGGTTTCCAGATATTAATGCTAATGTCATAAATAGTATTTTAAACCAGTATTATACAAGTTGTGCTATTAATGTAACTAGTGATGTATTTAACATGTGCTAGATGTTTTTGTCATAAAAACATATGTTAAACCGTATTGCTAATGAAGTTTACTAAGAGATGGATGCAACTATTATCGTTGACGAACCCATTATGTTTATTATGTATGGCTATTTTATAGATATTGTCCCTATATATGGAATTGTTCAGTATTCGTTAATAGTTCGTCATGCTGAGAGACCCAACTGTGCGAAGAGGATTTGTCTGCATATGGTTGTGTTATGATTGAACATATATCCTCGTGGATGCGTATGGCAGATCCGCCAAAGATTAGAAACAAATCTGCATCATATTACAACAAAATGTAATATTGGGAACACATCCATATATACAGTGAACATAATGATCATGATGTTACATTTTCCAACTGCATGAATAACGATAACAAGTGCAAGCATCCCTTTATTGTGAACTAATTTGATATTTTATAAAAGTACTATAAGACAAACGCTTACATCTGTCAGTTCTGGTGAGAATATTGATATATTGGTCATATGTTATTTTACACCAGCTAACATATATCAGAACTGAATCATGCGATATTCGAGATGAAGGGAATAAATATAATGATAGTGGAAGTTTATTGCAACATCCAGATTTATATTATGTAGAGATTACATATATTATATTATGTAGAGATTACATATATATTCGAACGTGATGATAACAGGAAACAGTCTGCCCAATTGTATATTCATGAACATCAATTTAACATGCTTATCTTTTCATGAAAGATATTAGAACTGTGATGAAATATAACTACTTGTGGCCCTTTCTGGCATGTTTGTCGCAACACTTAAAAATTGGTATACGCGATTCGCACGGCTGGCCTCTGCACTAACCTATTTTTGACTTCCAGTTTGGGCATGGGATAGAGGATGTCCCATCCAGCCTGTGAATATGGACGTCTGATGTTTCAATGGGATTTTTTTTTAAAAAGTGGTTAATGTAAATCGTAAATTATTTTGCTAAATGTATGGAAAGATGTCAATCGGTATGTTTGCACCATATTCGAGGACGTGGGATTTTTAAACCAGACTATTTTGTATAAATAACTTAGAATACATTATGTGATTTGTCGCCTACAAAGAGGGATGCTGAGTTCTATTGCAATTCATCGAAAGCCAGTACATTGTATAGCAAATTGTGATGAACACTTTTAGTCAATGTAAGAAATTTCCTGGTTTGGGAATCATCTCGCTAGATCCAGACGTCAGGATAATTCCATTTGAAAAGATGAATACAAAACTCTATAAGCTAGATTTGCAAAAACAAGAGCATCCACATTGGTGGAAAGAGGACATAGCATTTCTTCACTTAGTTACTACCTAACATCATAGAGTATATTTGAGACCAACCATCTGCAATGGGTTGATGGTTCACACTACACTTTGTATGGTCTTCACTCTACGATTCCTGTATGGAGTGTTAAAGCGCTTCTTGGTCAGTGCTAGAATGTGCTTGAGAATCGCATGCCGGTGACTAAGTCCATTGTCCGCGTCTTTCTTCCGATAACAAACCATGGGATATACACTGGAATAAAGCTTCAGTTCTACAGCTGATACAAAGAAAGAATAATGATTAGTAGATCACATTCATGATGCACAATCATATTAAAGAAATCTTCCATTGGCATGGAATTGGTAATCGGTAAAGTTATGCATTATAATTATACACGGTTATGTTTACGTTTAAATATTGCTCAGTCCAATATGCATTGTAAGAAAGATGTCACTTTTTACTTGAACCTTTTTAAAAAGCTATTCGACTGATCTCAATATCACATTAGGCTAAGGCTTGTATTATAAATTAAGTGTTACATCTGTATATTGCTAACTTCCTCTACGCATTTTTAAAGCATAATGTCGTGTGAACCTTTTCAAAGTAGCAGCATTACTTTAAATACTGACTGGTGATTGACAAAGTTAACACAATACGTAAAGAAAATATGACAGATTAGCATTAAACCAGGTTTGGCGCACAATAAGTGAATTCAACTAAATATCCTACCTACCAACATAAATAACGACCTAACTAGCTATCTACCTATCTACCTACATCCATCCACACATCCATCCATACAAAGACACATACATATCAACATACATACCAACATGCATACATACATCCATCCATATCAACATGCATACATACATACAAACATACATACAAACATACATACATACATACATACATACATACATACATACATACATACATACATACATACATACATACATACATACATACATACATACATACATACATACATACATACATACATACATACATACATACATACATACACATACATACATACATACATACATACATACATACATACATACATACATACATACATACATACATACATACATACATACATACATACATACATACATACATACATACATACATACATACATACATACATACATACATACATGCATACATGCATACATACATACATACATTATTTCAATAAGACGAATCAGGCCCCGGTGCGTAGTCACAGCACGTTCCAAGTGGTTCTTGTATTTTGCTAAATATGAAGAGAAGGTCTGGCATATACTGAGTGCTTGAGTCATCTGAGAATATAATACTTTACAATGGACTTAAAGAATGTAATAATAGTGCCAAATATTCTAGCATCTAACATTGTACTATCTAAAATTATTTGTACCTTTAATTGTAGAATATAGTGGAATGTAAACAAAAAACACTTTTACGGTGGGTAATCAAACCAAATGGTCGCACACATACACAGCTAATGTCTCAAGCTAGAGATTATCTCAGTTTTCCTTCAACGAACTTGACAATGTCCAGTTCAATGCATGTATGATTTTTTTATTTCTATATAAATATACGTATCTCACATAATATGATGCTCAAGAGAACACCATCTCAACAAACAAATAAACTGAAATTTTCTAGTTTTGAATTTATCTGATGAATTAGATTCGTTTGTATCTGTCCCTTTACGGTTCGATAATGACGTAATGTATTATTTTCTATCGGATACCTTATTGCAACTTTAAATACCGCGTGACAATTTTACAGACTAAATCTAATGTACTTGGAAAATAATTACTTTTATACCAGGTTATACCCCGTCAGTCATGCTCCTGTTCAGATATCTTGGTTTTGTATATTTGGCAATGGAATATCCTCCTATTGGCCTTTTGTGACACATGATAGCTAGATCACGTGAGGGCCAGTATAAATAGTACAGTTTTATCCACCAAAACATTGCTTGAACACGTTACAAACAGAAAAGAGCGTCTGTGTCCTAAAATGATGACTATTACAGTATTATTGCTGATTTTGGTCGTGTCTGCTGTGGCGTTTTCGAACGGTATGTCTTTATTTATTTCGTCATCCCGTATTATTTTTATTTCTTTCCTTCTTTCTTTTTTCTCTCTCTCTGTTTTCTTTCTTTCGTTCGTTCTCTTTTTCTTTATTTATTTATTTTTCTTTCCTTCTTTCTTTGTTTCTTTCTTTGTTTGTTTGTTTCTTTCTTTCTTTCTTTCTTTCTTTCTTTCTTTCTTTCTTTCTTTCTTTCTTTCTTTCTTTCTTTCTTTCTTTCTTTCTTTCTTCATTTTACTTTAACCTTTCCCTCTTTGTTGAACTGTTGTCAATGCAAATATACTGGGAATATCGATTTTAAATTGACTTTATGTAGACGTCAATATTGCAGAAAATGCAAATGTTACCATAATGTTTGTAAAAGCC
This sequence comes from Potamilus streckersoni, assembly GCA_016746295.1. Taxonomy (NCBI): domain Eukaryota; kingdom Metazoa; phylum Mollusca; class Bivalvia; order Unionida; family Unionidae; genus Potamilus; species Potamilus streckersoni. The sequence goes on from JAEAOA010001402.1 coordinate 51,502, forward strand.
GTATTTCAGCCCACAAGTAATCCAATGAAACCAAAAATTCTTCAATAAATTCAATATTGAAACATCAGTCTCTAGAAAAAAAACACTTCAGGATTTCGTAGTATGTGTGAAACAAATTAACAGATATATTATCTTGACAAATCTACAATTTCTCTACTGGACATGTAAGTACATGTATCAAATCCCTTAATCAAGTAACACAATATTAATCAAACACGTTTTTCCATATATATTTAATATTGGTGGAGATTACCCAGTTTAATCCAAGCCAGTATCCGCTTTAATCAATTCGATACTGGTCTCATTGATTTGCAGTCTTTATACCACTTCTATTCTTTAGCGTATGGACTTCTTGTGCGCAAGTGAACTATTGAAACCATCCTCTTTTATTTACTTCTCTTAGATTTATTATTTATAAATATTTGTAATTGGAAGTATGTAATGTAATTATGTTGCATTAAAGCTCAATTCATAGATTCTAGATTTTTTTTTCTTTCGGTGGACAGTACGTATCAATTAAATTTAGTCCTATGTAACGTCAAGCATTTCCAGAGAAATATGCGAAATTTTGTTTTCATTGCTTTAAAAAATATAACAGTTTCGTAAAGCTTTCTCATTGTTCCTTTTATTTTGTTGCTTTATATGACCTCACTGTGCTTGGTGATGAATGCAAATATTTCCTTATTGTTGATTGAATATCCAATTGTAAATTTGTGAGATGATAATATGCAGTCCTTATTAAAGTGAAGATATAAAAAGTACACTTCAATATACTCTTCCAGCATAGATAGCTTTATTCATGATCCTAATTTACAAGGAAAACTTCATAGTAATTAAGAAGCATACAGTCAATTTATGCCACAAAGATCTCATTAAGCAGATATATAAAGATATAAAGATAAAAACACTTGAAATTTACTATCAATTATAACTGTCATAATTTCATTATTTTGACCCTTCATACGATTCCCTATTTTAACAGACTCCTCGGACTGGAACTTTATTCAACTCTATCTATTAACTGACACGTCAAGCAATGTGATTTATGGACTGATAAGTCATACAATTCACCAGATTAACTGGCACCCACGAAAACATATTTCACTGACGGATACTATGTACAATGCCTTTCAATAGCATACACCATGCATTGCCCTTAATTGTCCAACACCTCACACATTTCACACTTAATTTATTCACTGATATCTCACGCAATTATTGACATTGACGAAAATTATTTGAAACTCATACAACACCTAACACAAATTAACGTATAAGATGTGTGGTGGAGAGAGAGAGAGAGAGAGAGAGAGAGAGAGAGAGAGAGAGAGAGAGAGAGAGAGAGAGAGAGAGAGAGAGAGAGAGAGAGAGATTGCCTTAATTTAAAACTTCAAGTACTTCTGCAAAATGACAAATGTACAGAGTGCTTTATATTTTAAACCTTGGCATTGAAAAATGAAAGATGTGCCACATGCGCAAATATACTAAGATATAGTGATTCATTACTGACGCCGAAGTTTACTCCATCAATATATGTCAGGGATTTTTTTCCTCCTAAAAGGTTTGCTTTAAAGAAAGCAAACAAATGCAGTTGGTTGTGATCTATTAGTTTATCGTTCATTCATTCACAGCATTCTGCATTTGATTTTTCAGATCGTATCATATTCAATGTAATCTTTGTATAATGACGTGAATTTGTTTAGTTTACTTTATTTTATGATAGCGTTTGACACGTGACTTTTACGAACTGACACATTCAACGGATCGTGTAAAATGTCGCCAATATGGCCTTGGAATTGACTATTGCGTTATAAACAAAATATTGATATTATAATTCAATCTCGATGTTTATATCAAAGCAATATAAATCTTATATTGAAAATCAAACATATTATATCAAATGGCATGTTCGTGTACATAATTATCTCACTTAGATAAATTATTGTGCTTTTAGGAAATTGCAGTCCCTTATTTATTGTTCACACTGCAATTCTTGTTGTGAAGCCACAATGAAGACGTGTTGATGTACGTGTACGTATATGAATACATCTTTTTTATCCCTTAGATGTTCGTAAACGCAGAAGCTACACGGGTGATGATGCGGATGCAGCTGCACTAGACACTTTAGTGAAGGTTATTGAGGATGGAAAGATAGGCCTTAATGGGTAGGTCTGCCAAAATATTGTACATGGCTTGTAAATTCTTTGATAATTAATTATATATTGAACATGTCCGGTAAATTATTTGATGTGAAAATATTGTGCATGTCCGGTACATTATTTGACATGAATATATTATATATGTCCGGTAAACTATTTGATATGAATATATTATAATGCCAGGTAAATTATTTCGTATGAATATATTATACATGTCCGGTAAATTATTCGATATGAAAATAGTGTACATGTCCGGTAAAGAATATGATATGAAAAAATTATACATATCCCGTAAATTATTTAATATGAAAATATTCTACATGTCCGGTAAATTATCTGGAATTACCATTTTAGTAGTCTACAGGCAATAATCAAAGCTGAATGATTAAAATCAAACAATCCAAACTGAAACATCTTTGTTCATTTTGTTTCTCAGTGTTCTTTCAGTTCACTCTGATTTTTCATGTATCTTTGTTTCAAATGATAAATAAAAGGGAGCAAGGAATATAGGTAGAGTGTAGTTGATTGGCTCAGAGGATAGATAAGTGGGCAGGTGGGAGAAATAACGACAGATCGTAGGTACAATGTTCATAAAAAGCAAATTGAAAATTTCATAGATTGATAGACCAACTGATTTATGAACAGACATACTGTAAGATATAAAAAGAGAGACACAGATTCATACACACGCACAAACACACATACACAGACACACTCACACAAACACACATATATATATATATATATATATATATATATATATATATATATATATATATATATATATATATATATATAAAGAATACAAATCATATGGCGAATAACAACCCTCTCAAGCGTACTGGATCCACCAAGGGATCACGTTTGTCAGGGATTAATTAAAATAGATGCAATAAACTGACGACGAACAGTACGAAACTAGTAACTAACTAGCCTAAGCGCTTTCGACTCTTAATGAGTCTTTTTCAAAGGCAAATACAAAACATAGTTACGACAAACAAATAAACACAAAAACGTTGCGTTTGTAAACCTCTACATTTCTATCTTCACATGTGCTAAAACTATAAATACAACCAGCTTGTATAGACTAGTTGCGGAAACTGAAAACGTTGTATAATTCCCTAAAAGTCTACAAGCCAAAGCGACATCTATTTTTACTTTGTGTACATATGTAACGCAGATTATATCCCGGATATTTGGTTCTATACTGGTTATTCTTATAGTAAAAATTGAAGGATAAGAAGATTTAGAAAATGTTAAATTCTACTAGTGCATAGTTTTCATTTTCTAGTCTTCTTGGTTTAGACCGCTTGGTTTCAATGTTCTAAGGCGGCGTACCCAGTATGATTCCTTTTCCTTCCTGGTTTCGGAACTCCAGCTGTGGTTGTTGGCAATAGCGATAAGTATTATATCACTGAAAGTGTGGCCAGGGGAGGAGAAGTGTTCTGCGACCGGGCTTCTGTACAGCTTTTTTGTCATCCAATCAGATCTATGAAGGTTTATCCTTATGTGTAGCTTTTCAGTTTCTCCCACGTACTGAAGGCCACAGATCTTACATGTGATGAGATAAATCACATTCTCTGTTTTGCACGTTTTGTTTGGACCATGTATGTTTAGTTTTTCTTTAGTCACTGTGCTAGTGAATGTCTTGGTCTCTATCATATGTTGACAGGTTTTGCATCTTTTATCGCCACAGGGTCCAGATTGACTAGGCTGGTTTTGACTAGCGATTGTTCTTAGCTTGGCCCTGACTAGGATGTCCTTTAGGTTTTTTGGTCGCCGGTAAGCTACTACAGGTTTGTTCGGAAGTATTAGGTTTAGTATGTCTGACGATTGCACGGTTGGCCAGTGGTTTGCGATGATTTTACCTACTTTGGGATTGTCTGGGTGATAGGTCAGAATAAATGGTATCCTATCAACCTTTTTTTCTGTCCATATCTGAGTAGGTCATCACGGTTTGTTTGTTTGGCCCTTTGGATTGCCTCCGCAATCAGGTCTTTGTCGTAGCCTCGGTAAATTAAATGTTTAGCCAGCTCTTCAGACCTTTCTAGGAATCTTTCATCGTCGGAGCAAATTATGCGTATCCTCAGTGCCTGGCTATATGGAATGTTCTTAATGCAGTGTTTTGGATGACAGCTGGTTGGGAGAAGATACTGGTGTTTGTCGGTTGGTTTCGAGTAGATGTCTGTGTGTAATTTGTTTTCCACCAGTCTGGTTGTTGTGTCCAGGAAAACATGGTTTGAGTTGGAAATTTCTGCCGTGAATTTTATTGAAGGATGGAAGTTGTTTGCCTTTGAAATGAAGTCATCCAGACTTTCTCTTCCATACTGCCACTTCATTTCTATATCATCGATAAAGCGTACCCACTGGTATGGTGTACGCTCAACCGATGCTAAGAGCTTTCCCTCAAGTTTTCCCATGAAAATGTTAGCATACGAAGGGGCCATTTTAGTAACCATTGCAGTTCCATTGATTTGTAGGTAGTTTTCTTCATTAAATTCAAAGTTGTTGAGATTTAGGACAAGCTCCAGGAGTTGGATTAAGAAGTGTGTGGGTGGATTGTTTACAGTTCTTGTTTCCCATGCTTCGCTGCATGCCTGTAACCCTTCGTTGTGCGGTATGTTGGTGTACAAAGATGTGACGTCTAAGGAAGCAAGTAATGTATCTGGCAGTAATGGTTCACTAGCTTTGCTTTTTATGAGATAATCTGTCGTGTCTTGAAGATATGATGGTAATTTGTGGACATGTGGTCCCATAAAATGGTCTTTTCAACAACTTTGAATTTAATGAAGAAAACCACCTACAAATCAATGGAACTGCAATGGGTACTAAAATGGCCCCTTCGTATGCTAACATTTTCATGGGAAAACTTGAGGGAAAGCTCTTAGCATCGGTTGAGCGTACACCATACCAGTGGGTACGCTTTATCGATGATATAGAAATGAAGTGGCAGTATGGAAGAGAAAGTCTGGATGACTTCATTTCAAAGGCAAAAAACTTCCATCCTTCAATAAAATTCACGGCAGAAATTTCCAACTCAAACCATGTTTTCCTGGACACAACAACCAGACTGGTGGAAAACAAATTACACACAGACATCTACTCGAAACCAACCGACAAACACCAGTATCTTCTCCCAACCAGCTGTCATCCAAAACACTGCATTAAGAACATTCCATATAGCCAGGCACTGAGGATACGCAGAATTTGCTCCGACGATGAAAGATTCCTAGAAAGGTCTGAAGAGCTGGCTAAACATTTAATTTACCGAGGCTACGACAAAGACCTGATTGCGGAGGCAATCCAAAGGGCCAAACAAACAAACCGTGATGACCTACTCAGATATGGACAGAAAGAAAAGGTTGATAGGATACCATTTATTCTGACCTATCACCCAGACAATCCCAAAGTAGGTAAAATCATCGCAAACCACTGGCCAACCGTGCAATCGTCAGACATACTAAACCTAATACTTCCGAACAAACCTGTAGTAGCTTACCGGAGACCAAAAAACCTAAAGGACATCCTAGTCAGGGCCAAGCTAACAACAATCGCTAGTCAAAACCAACCTAGTCAATCTGGACCCTGTGGCGATAAAAGATGCAAAACCTGTCAACATATGATAGAGACCAAGACATTCACTAGCACAGTGACTAAAGAAAAACTAAACATACATGGTCCAAACAAAACGTGCAAAACAGAGAACGTGATTTATCTCATCACATGTAAGATCTATAGCCTTCAGTACGTGGGAGAAACTGAAAAGCTACACATAAGGATAAACCTTCATAGATCTGATTGGATGACAAAAAAGCTGTACAGAAGCCCGCTCGCAGAACACTTCTCCTCCCCTGGCCACACTTTCAGTGATATAATACTTATCGCTATTGCCAACAACCACAGCTGGAGTTCCGAAACCAGGAAGGAAAAGGAATCATACTGGGTACGCCGCCTTAGAACATTGAAACCAAGCGGTCTAAACCAAGAAGACTAGAAAATGAAAACTATGCACTAGTAGAATTTAACATTTTCTAAATCTTCTTATCCTTCAATTTTTACTATAAGAATAACCGGTATAGAACCAAATATCCGGGATATAATCTGCGTTACATATGTACACAAAGTAAAAATAGATGTCGCTTTGGCTTGTAGACTTTTAGGGAATTATACAACGTTTTCAGTTTCCGCAACTAGTCTATACAAGCTGGTTGTATTTATAGTTTTAGCACATGTGAAGATAGAAATGAAGAGGTTTACAAACGCAACGTTTTTGTGTTTATTTGTTTGTCGTAACTATGTTTTGTATTTGCCTTTGAAAAAGACTCATTAAGAGTCGAAAGCGCTTAGGCTAGTTAGTTACTAGTTTCGTACTGTTCGTCGTCAGTTTATTGCGTCTATATATATATATATATATATATATATATATATATATATATATATATATATATATATATATATATATATATATACTAAATAGATAGATAGATAGATAGATAGATAGATAGATAGATAGATAGATAGACAGATAGATAGATAGATAGATAGATAGATAGATAGATAGATAGATAGATAGATAGATTCAAAATTTCATTCAACAAACCTTGTAATTTTTTACAGGTTGCTCAACGATGACACCAATAATCCCAGTCGAAGGTTTGAATGGAGCTGGAAAAATCCCTGGGGCAAAAAATGAGCTTACAAATTCATAGTCACTCAGATAATCTGTTCCTGTGTTTTTGTATAATCTATTATATTGTACAGTGAAATCTGATTATACTACATCGTTTAGTTACTTGTAATCTAACCGTCAACAACTTAACTTATACAGCATTTGATTGAAGAATGTCAACAAAATCAGATCAAATGTTGTTCTTTTCTTGTACGTTTGTAACCAGAGTACGTATAACATCGGCCGATTCATGATAAGATCTTGACCAATCCATCCCATCTAGGCGCAGTTAATCACGGTATATCAAATCCGTAACAGCGGGCTTTTCGGGTGGGGAATGTATTTTTTTCATAACAGAAATTGTGTGTCTATATGCATCTGTTTTCAGTAAAAATAATTTTTCTGAGTTGGTGCGGTGTTCACTCTTTTTCTTCTCATTCTACTAGGTTTTAAGTAAAGTGATAACTTCCTCATTTGATTATTGGTGCATTTATTTTTCAAGATAAAATTGATACCTCCTTTCGCTGGGTATATCTCTGGCCATAGATTTTACCACAAAATTGATTACTTATGACGCAAATTCAATCTTAAATTTTGATTGTACTGTGTGTTGAAGACATTTTCAGTTTGAGTTTGAAAGCGTTACGAATAAGCATATTAAGGAGTTGCATCGCAAATCAAGATATGTTCTTGATAAGATAAGAATTAAGAGTGATACTAGTTTCAGGAAAATAAAATGAAATGAGTCTTAGTATTTAAAATATTAGTGCAATGACATAATGACCTTTAAGTTTAAACACTCTAGTCATAAAATAATCCAAGGTACATCATAGGTTTGTACATTTTATTAACATTCGTCTTATACTCCCCACGGAAAAAAACACGAGTTTAAAACAAGTGTGCAAAGTTGCACGAATACATCAAGGTCCCAAGACAGAAATAATTTCCATAATTATAGCTTTTACGTTTTAGTTTCTTATGCATCCATATATGTCGTATTTTATACAAAACAACATGGCGGAAAGCTACAAGTATATGATCAAATTAGTGATAAACAACACGTTTTTTCAGAATACGAAAGATAAGCTTTGTGCCATTTATTTACGTTCCAGCAACAAACCCTAATAGAAAGCCTACAGGTCCGAATAGATAGGATCAATTCCAGAAAAGCGAATATTGAGTAATGAAATAAAATTATGAATATAAAGTGACTCATACTTTTATATCTTGTTTTCTTCGATTAGATTTTATTGGCTACAATGTTTACGTAATACACTTCTGCCGCTTATAATAAATTTTTGCTGTCACTTATCTAAGTCTATGTAGTATAGGATTACAAACAGACAGACACATACGCTATAATTGACTTGCACTGTTAAATTAATAAAATCTGAAAACAAAACTAACAGGGAGAAATCTCTCTGTGTATAGAATCGATTATTTATATTTCACGTATTTGTATTTATTGTTATTAAATACACTAAATTTTAAGCTCGATGTGTAATTAGGTCTGTTCATCGGCTAGTGTGTGTTGGATTCTGCATTAAATCAATACTTTCTATGCTTGTATTCTCTCTCTCTTCTCTCTCTCTCTCTCTCTCTCTCTCTGTCTCTCTCTGTCTCTCTGTCTCTGTCTCTGTCTCTGTCTCTCTCTCTCTCTCTCTCTCTCTCTCTCTCTCTCTGTATGACAAAGATAAAATTGATCTAAAGGATCTAATTATAACAGCGAGCTTAGCTAGCCAAGCACTATTGACTATGCGCTCTGTGAATCCTGCAAGCGGATTTTATGTAACAAAAAAGCAGTACGCGGATTTTATATAAACAATGCGTAAAGTATTATTTTATCAGTAGAGAATGACTTGCCGAATTAGCATTGAAAAGACCACTGGTAGGTTTGTAAAACGTTACTACGTTATCAATCATATGTGAATAAAGTGATTCTCCATCAAAAAATTATGATATATCTTATTATAAGTGTGCGAATAAAGACTTTTGTTAAGTTTGTTTGTTTTTGTTGGGTGAAAACCCCAGGAGTGTTAACGGAAATTAGCACTAGATTTTGAATATGTTTGTTAAATACTGACTTTTCGGTTTTTTATCATAATTCCAAAGCAAAATGATCATAAAATCTACACAATGCTAGCAAAATAACCTGTTTTTGACCAACAAATTTAAAACTTATTGTTAAATCCCATTAACACACCTTGGGTTTTCTCCCAACGAACACGCGTAAACTCAACAAAAAACAATGATAAAATCGACTAAAATGCCTGAAAAATAGCGTAAAAAACAACAAATTTGATAAAAATCGAACAAAATAAAAAATAATTAAATCTGATTAAGTAGAGAATTGTTTCATGATATTTAATGCAGTTTATGTATCTTTTTGGAGAACCGTCTTATATTGTTTCCTGAATGGTATGTGCAGATTGCAAACTAAATAATAACAATAACTACAATACTGAAAAGTTTTATCCTTGACTAAGTCTCGCTTAATTATCTAAGTACCTGAACATGATATTTTGTCCAAATTTTAAGGAATAGGTAGATGTAATAACACCATCAGATGAACGTTTAACTGAGGGGGGCGCTATGTTAAAATATTTACTAGCGGAATAAATCGACTTGAACATAATTTCTTTCACAGATGATAAATTTACTGATTTAATAGGTTTTACAGTATATCTTGCAAAACCTGTGTTTCCAAATCTGCAGTTTTCACTTTGCGTGATAACATGTAAATTTTGAAGTGAGTTGTCAAGTCTGTTGTTGTTTTTATGGTCCACCACATATCCATCTTTGATCTGCCTCAAGAAACATTCAACCACAAATCTGTGTGATAGATGATTTTTTCCGCTGACTTTAAACGCAAGATAACCAGTATTGTTAACACTACCTACTGTTTTTTTCAATCTGCAATTCCTAATGATACCATTACAATTGGCTTCATAATTGGTAAGAATGGGATGTGACACAAACTCATTTTGCTCCATTTATATACTTTATAATATTTGCTTAAATCATTGTTTTGAAAATCTAGCTATATAATCTTCTTCGCGTTTTATAATAGATTCAGAGTTATAAATTTTATTGTAACATCTTTTTAACTCCCTGTATCTTTTACCATCGCATTGCTCACAAAGGTGGGTCTTTCCTCGCACACCAACACCACACCGTATTCACGGTGTAGGTCCTAGACTCCCATTTCAAACGCATTGCATGTGATAACTGCAGAAGTCGTTTACACATTTTTTGTTACACGGAGACGTGTAACCAATCTTAAGCCAGCCGCAATTATGATTTGTTTGAATCATACATAAATGATTAATACTTCAATTTAGATACATATTTGCCTTAATTATAATATGCAGGAATTATTCGCAATTGAGCCTGCCGCATCTTGATTCGATCTTGACAGACTACACAAATTTAGTTTCTCGATGAAAGTTCTAGCTTTAATAAATGCGGATATAACTAAACGCATTAGTGAAGCCAAGAAGGAGTTCCGCAACGATGGTGCTGTTCATGTGTGGTCCACATTCGGGATTGGAAATGATATCTATGTTATGAATGACAAACGAGCAAGAGAAATCATTGACTACCTCGATGTTCGGAAATATATCATTTTAGTAAAATTTATTGTAAATACAGAGGATGCTATCTGCATCATCCGAGTCAAACGCAAATCAGTCCAGAAATCAGGAAATAATATTATCCTTGGTAAAAAATTCCAAACCAGGAATACTCACTGGAATAGATAAGCCATATTATGAGCGATCTTATCCAGTAACTCCTTTGTGTATGCGCTCTATCCGTTAAATGATAAACCTGACGTAAAGGATCTCACGAAAATGTAAATATCGAGAATAAACTGTGTTGCAGAGCGAATTGAATAACACTTCACAAACGCAATTCCGGGAAACGGTTTAACATATTTAAGGCGTAAAAAATAAATATGTGGGCTGAAAAAGTTAAAGACATCGGAGCGTCTATTAACGACGTTGCTGAGCTAGAAAAGTTATTAAGATTTCCAATAACAGTGAAGACGTTGACAGGAAAGATTTTGCACAAAACAAAAAAAAAATAAATCTAGTGGAGCTCCTCTAAATATTATTGATCATAACGCGCATGCATGGACTGATGTTGTAACAGTATTTCCACAAGAAAAAAATACGGTTAAATTTTACCACGATGATGTATTTGACGTTATCAGAGCTATTAGTGAATATGATCCTGTTTCAGTGTGGTTATTTCAGAGTTCGGGATATGTTTATTATGATCAGATTGTACGGTCTAACGGTGATATTTATCGTGCAGAATCTCTTTATAAAGAAATGGAAAACCGTGCGCTGAAATATACTTTTGACGATGTCAAAGTTAGACAATTACTAAGTAATTGTTTTACCGTATAATTAGTTGCTGCTCATTTCGCTCAGGAGAAAAACTCGTGGAAACCGACATGACCAGAATTTCTTGAAGATGTGAAATGTTGTATAGAATATGGGCACGGTGGATTGTGGAATACTAAATATAATTACAATGACGTTATCTCAGATGATATGGTAGCGTGTTATTCTGGGAGTTTTCTTGGATATGGAGAGTGCTCTAAATACTTTAATAGATTTGGATATCCTATACATGACATGACCAGAGTTGCGATAAATGGACCCTTACCAGATCTTGATTTCACAAGATTTGCTTATGTAGAGTCGTTTGAGTTTAGAGAAAGTCTCCATATGATTATTTATGCGTGGTTTGGAAAACATTTCACTGAAAAATATTAGGCTTGAATAGTTCTGCTAAGATATATGCTTGATGCTGGAGTTTTAATATCGTTGAAAGTATCTGAAGCTATTCTATCATATCGCGTGCAAAAGCAATTTTGTTTACCAGAACCTGCTAAACACGATGAGAAACTTGCAAAAGATCTCGGCAAAAAAATAATCGGTAAGTTTCTACAAGGAGGATCACATGATCAAAAACGAATTTATACAAGATTGATCATGGACGATGCTGAACTAGATTTTATAATCGCTGATACGATGGAGAAAAACACATTTATAAGTCGATGTAATGTTTATTTATTAGACAAAACAAAACTTGGTACCATTGTGAGCTATACTGATGGCGAGTGACCGCAGTTTACTCATCTAAGATCTTCGATGCTAGCTTATCTTTCGATAAATCTATTATCGGTGATAAGCAGATTTTCTCGTTACGCTGTTAGAGTTGCGACATATTCATTTTATATACACAAAAGATATAAAGATTCATTAAATCTCGGTAATCGTGAATGGGGAACGTGGAGGACAAAACAAGAAAATATACTTAGTTATTGTGAATCTGCCGATGTCGAAATTGAGGACATATATTACAGAAATAATCAAGTATCAAAATCATCTGCGCCATCCGTGTAAGATCCTGTATCTAGCGATTAATTTATTCATGAGTTTAGATATGATTGTTTTAACACCAACGCACAAAATCGCCAGAGAAATAAAGCAACGAAATGTAAAGTCGTTTGCATATCATAGTTTCTTTAGATGGTGCGGAGATACATTGACCCCGTCACGAATGGGTGAAAATTATATACCTAAAATTATCATATCGGACGAGATTTGCACGGTGCCTCTGGAAGTATTACAAATATTTCTTGATTGGCTGTTACTAAACAATACTGCTGTGATTATGTGTGGTGATCATGGTCAACTACCACCCTTTGTTGGACAGTCTCCACATGAGTGGCTAAAGAACAATGTAGATTATTATGAAGAATTATCTGATGATCATAGAGCGGTTGATAAGTCGCTAAAAGAATTCAAAAGATTAATAAGACCACAACCAGATAAAATACAGTGTGAAGTAACGCGTTAGACAATTCCAGAAACATCCATGAATGATTTTCGGACCCTATGGAAACCTACTGATTTGATAGTTGCCAGTAGAAAAATAGTTCGTGACGAACTGCAAAAGAAATTATATGCGTTACACAAGGAAAAATTCCCAAAGTTACCAGTACCGTTGTGTTATCGCCCTGCAGATACTAGACAACAAAATGTTGATAATAAGATTCCTGAATTGCAGATACTGAAAGTGTCCGAATACTAAATCTTGTGTTAAATGATATTGTCCTTGTTGCTGTTGATGTTGTCGAGAGCGCGTTAAACATGGATAAATCGCCGTGGACGTTAGGGTACGCTATAACGATTCATTCGTCGCAGGGATTATCTATCACTGATACTAAAGTTTGGATAGTCCATGATCGTATTGAGTGGTCAAATTTAATTTATCTCGCAGTATCTCGAGTTAGAAGACTGTCACAACTAAAACTGGTTATCATGGATTGAGTAATAACCGAAAAAATCACTAATAATGTCGATATCAATAAAAAAAAATTATGCAGCTATAAGAAGTGTGGCAAAAAAAATAATCGCGAGTTTGATATAGATGTGGATATTATTATGGTATTAAAACAAAGACAAAATAATCATTGCGCAAATTGCAACGCAATAATGTTGTGGCAGTATTCGAGCAATAACCCAAGATAATTTACCGTTTATAGAATTACTAGTAGTATTGGTCACACGCGCGAAAATGTGATGCTGACCTGTTTGGAGTGTAATTGACGTCGAGGATGTGCAAGTTTATAAAAGTGTACTCGGTGGTAATTGCGTATCCTCAGGAATTATTTGTATTGTTCGCGTACAAATCCTGGTTGTGGAGCAGTTGAATCTAATATGTAGATTGCAGGTCTAACTGTGGACCTTACCACGCTGGATATTTTGTGTGCGGTCACACTCCAAATATGATCAGTTGCCCTTTTTCTACCTCGTTCGAGTTCGCCAGGTTCGTGTAAATATCAAACCGTAACATTGCCTAGTACTGGTTGAGAAATAGATTTACATTTCATCGGCATATATATTTTGTGATCGCATCAGATGGTTTCATAGAAGTTACACGATTAACTTCCTTTTTCAGCGCAGCTATCACATTAGGTAACCTCGCAACCCATTCACGAGGTCTATCCTTTGTCTTAAAGTCAGCAGATATTTCATTTGCATATTGATAACCGAATAACAGCTCTGCAAGTGTTCGATTAAATCGTTCAACGATTGCCTGATCACGATGAATCTCCGTGTGTCCTCGTCTGATTTTAATGTTGTACTTGTTCATCAACGATGATACTGCTCCAAGAAATTCTTTGCCAGGATCAACCTGTAGTAGTTTTGGCCATTGTAATGAACCTCGCTGATAAATTCGTTCGAACGCAGATGCAACTTCAGATGATGTCTTTGTTGATAATGGTTCAGCTTCTTTATATCTAACTGCAACGTCGACAATAGTCAATGCGTATTTTTATGTGCGAGACTTTCGTCCACGTGTTTTAATAGTATCGTGTGGTAGAAACAAAATATCTGCTTGATGAACTTCTTTAGGAACACTGACCTCAAAATGTGCGTAATATCCTTTTTTTGGTAGTGGTAAAAAAATTTTGCCATATTGCCTGTCGTGCTAACCAATTTTTAGCAACAGAACGTGAGACTTTTGCTGCCTCAGAAAGTTTAGTGATTGCTGCTTTACCTTTCCAATACCCTTTTCGGCTATAACAAATAGATTCAATTATAATAATTATACAGTTAATTACCAGCCCCTATCATTATTTTACCTTTCATAGCGGAATTTATTATGAAACTAGCGAGTTTCTCTCTAACAGATTTATTAGGTATAGAATTTAATACATGAATCAATTTCACATCTGTGAGATGCTGTTGTTGCAAATCCAGATTTTTATAAGCAACGTCATGGATGTGACATGCTTGATCGATCTTATTTACTGGATACTATCCTGGTCTTGGCCGATCTTGGTTATCGAGTCTGATATCGAGGCGAGTTCCAGGACCAAAGTAATTATATCCAGGAAGGTGTTTCTCACCAACATACTTAGACCATGGTGATCCAGGTAATTTTCCTAAAGAAGCAGCAATATCCCCACCTATCTTTATTGTCCTTGAGATAAATTTATATTCTTTGTACCACATTTTACACATTTACCTGTCAATGTACGTCGTTTATTTTTGTTATTATTGTAGTCAATCCACTGATGGGTGTAGATGATTTACATCGAACATAATATAGACTCATGTTATTAATAATATAGATACAATAGTTGTCTTTTCGGCTACACATAAACAGGAACAAGTGAAGCACCATCCAGCATTACAAAATTCGATAATAATGATTATAATAGGTCCATCTGTATCAGGTAAAACACAATTAAAGTTAAATTTATTAATGAGGTGGTTGAGATGGAACAAACTATATTTAATAGCACCGTCTGTAGATGATCAGCATTGTTAAGAAGTACTTAAGGATTTTAACGAAAAAGCAAAATCAGTTAATAAAGACGGTGACGATATTATTGATTTTATCACAGATATAGATGAAACCCCGTCTGTAGATGACTTAGATGGTTTCATTAATAATCTGGTAGTATATGCTGATGTGATGCTGGACAAACAATCTAATCCAGCTAGAATGTTTTCTCGAGGTAGACACAAAAATACAGACGTGATTTATGTTACTCAGAGATGCACACAGATACCTAAAGTGATTAGAGATAACTGTAATATTTTGGTTTTGTTTAATGGAGTAGTTAATTGTACTCTGCAGAATATTTATTATACCTGATGTTCAGGGGATATGGATATGAATAAATTTAAAAATTTCTTTTCTAAAGCACAGATTTATAACGATAAATCTACATGATCCAAGATCAAGATATCGTGTAGGTCTAGATAAGATCTTTTGTTAAACTCCCATTGACTATCAATAGCAGCAGAGAGGGTGAAGGACAACAATTGAGTCCCTTTACTCGTAAACAAAATCGCCTGACAAAATTAAAAAAATACGTCAAAAAATAAACTAACCAAAGATTTTATTATACGATTAAATACATAATCGTGTGGAAAGAGACTTTGGTTTAGCGTTGTTGACGTTTTATTTTCTCAGCCCCTGCAGGAACCTTTATTTGTTTTTAGAAAAACGTCTCAGCCAAAAGTTGTATGTTCACCCTCTCTGGTGCTATCTGTAATCGCAATGTAAATGTATTCCATTCTCTTTGTTCAGAACACGTGTCCTCTATTGTTCCAGGGTCGGTAAATTTGGGCTGCCAAGTATATAATTTATATTATTGACTGTATTTGCAGTTCTTAATTATTAATAAACTGTTGGTGCTGACATAAAACTTGTACATGTGTCTCTATGACAGATGTTGAAATAAAAATATAACTTTATTTCATGCATTTGAAACTACATGCTATTATCATTTAACAGTGATAAACATACCAGTTCATATGTTAGTTTAACAAGTAAAACGACCAGGCATGTGATAGTTAATACAAATAAAACGACCATCCATGGCCTGAGATATTGGTATATGTACTTTTTCTCTCCGATTAAAATTGTCTAATTGTCATTATATATCTACCCACTGACTCTATACTTTATCCACATTAGCCCCAAAATCCACACGGCCAAGTTTATACAACTGCAGTCCTATCACATGTTTTATTTGTGTCACTGAGTTCAAATTCATTTGTGAGTACGCACTGTTGATTATAAGATTGAAGGGTCAATTTCCACTAGGAGGTCGCCCGGCCTCTTTCATAGCAATCCTGCCCTTTTCACCTGTACATCAGCACTGTATATTTATAAGACACCCCTTTTTGTATTCTCGTATTGATACCTTTATCAGATGATGATCGCAAATAATTGTGAGGTTAAGATTGAAGTGTTTCAAACAATTCTAAAATAAATCAAGTTATGTTGAATAATGTATATAGCGTTTCATACTCATGTTTGCATATGTAGTCATGACTGTATGCGCTGTCTTCGTAGCTTTTTAAATTAATGACCTCAGCGACTTTACCTTTTCTTACACAATATCAACCAATGTATAAGGGGATACAGGGTTTTTTATATGTTGGGCTTAATGTATCGCTTATGATATTGCACCCTTAAGAAATGGAAACAGTTCAATACTGGACAAATCATACGCTCTGGTGGTTATCCAACATTGTACTTATTTCTAGGAATACAAATGCGTATCCAAATAAAAACAAACATTGACATATACTGCCTAAAACCAACAAGAGTAAATGCATACGTTAAATAAGCCTAAGATTACAGAATTTACCAAAATACGAAAGCTAAATGTTAAATAAGGACCTTTTTACCTGAAACATCATGCACGTTATCAGCATAGTCATTGCTATAATCTACAATGCATTTGTAACACATCTGAATCATAAGGGAATTTGCAAAGGAAGTTGTAAGCATTGCTAAGTATCAATAACATGGGGTCAATGTATTGTTATGTTCGTCAATGTACAAATTGTATGAGTATCAGCGGAAAATCAGATGAAAGACAGATGTAAATAATTGTTCCCTATTTATTTGAAAGATTATAACTTGTATACAAAAACGCAATAGCTTGAAAACCATATATCCTGGATATAATCTGCGTTACATAAATGTACAAAAAGTAAAAACAGATGTCGCTTTGGCTTGTAGACTTTTAGGGAATTATACACCGTTTTCAGTTTCCGCAACTAGTCTATACAAGCTGGTTGTATTTATAGTTTTAACACATGTGGAGATAGCCATGTAGAGGTTTACAATCACAAGGACTTTGTGTTTATTTGTTTTTCGTATATATGTTTTGTATTTGCCTTTGAAAAAGACTCATTAAGAGTCGAAAGCGCTTAGGTTAGTTAGTTACTATTTTCGTACTGTTCGTCGTCAGTTTATTGCATATATATATATATATATATATATATATATATATATATATATATATATATATATATATATATATATATATATATATATATATATATATATATATAATAAATGAGCTAAAATCTCGTTTTAGTAGGTTTTATTTTAAACTAGCGACATCAGTACTTTCTGCATATGAAATAGCGTGCTGCATTTAGTATTTTTGGAGAAAAAGTTCTCCGAAACGCGATGCATTTGTCTCCGACTTCTGGTACAGGCATTGAGCGCTATGTTATGTTGTCAGACTGCTGGCGCATTAGAAACAGGCAACATGCAATAGTTACCCGCAAGAGACTCAGCACTTGTAAGTTCTACACAGAGAAATAAAACACATGGCTAGTAGATAATTGTTATGCTGTACTGAAATATTTGGTCTCGTTTGCCATATTTTTAATGATATTCTAACTTAAGATAATATAATGTATCGTCTGCTCCATTCACTCAACCATCGCCTTGACTAAACACCGAAGTGCTTAATTAATCCTCATTGGTTAAGTTGAGATAACGTTGAATGGTCGAAAGTTCTCGTATGTAACATGCATTTTCACTCTACGAGATCTCAGACGTGTTTTAAGCTAGCATGATTACTATAGCTGCAACAACCATGATGCAACATTAGTGCATGTCAGTGACATTTCTTTGAATGCATAAACACTCATGCCAATGCTGCTTCGTTCCATAGTATTTATCGATTTGCTTATGTATGTATATATATATATATATATATATATATATATATATATATATATATATATATATATATATATATATATATATAGATGGATGGTGCTGAAGTGTCATTACTCTGCATGGGTACAGTATACGTTTACAAAAAAAGAAAAAAAAATCACTTACGGATTACATTTTTTAAGCAGACATAAATATGATAGAACAGATTTTAACCTCTATATAACATGAACGAATTTTCGAATCCAAGTCTAATGCATTCGATGAATATTCTAATATAAACATTTCGAAACAAGAATAGCTGTATTATATTTGGTGCCCATTCCAAACCGTACCCGTTTGACATATAACCCGACATCATTTAATTCGAACATCGTACTAGCTTCTGATGGCCACATAGGGATAAAGGGTAAATATAACATTTTGATCATAGACCCTTACGAAAGTATCTGAAAACATTGTTTTATTTTAATTTTTTTAAGGAAAGCTTTTAAATCAGGTCTGTCCATTGTCTCGTAATTCTGGGTAATTTACATGATAATATACAATCTATGTTCTCTAATTTCTAAGCGAATATTTAGACTATTTTTCGAATTATAGTCTATAGTCTATATTCTATGAGAATATATAGTCTATTCTCTGAAAAATCCATCATTGTATACATATTTCTATGAAATGAAAACATGTTTTTACTATAATTATTTTCGCTTCCGCAAACAAATATGATCTGATCAGTATGCAAAAGTTATACGTATTGCTAGTACTGTATTAGTCTTCCTTATTTTTCTGTATACTCGTATTTACAGGTATATGAGTCGACAGTGCAAAATATCTACTTCACCTGTACTTCTCCCTTATAAAATAATCTAATGGGAGCCATCATTGTCATGGTTTTGATGCAAATAATAAGATTGTTTTGCAAGAAATAGATAAGCCAAGCTTCATAGTTCCATTCATATCTGCTAAGCTATAAAACAATTTAACAATCTGAATTAAGGAATAATTAGTTAAACAACTAAAACAAATTGTAAGATCAGCTAGGTGAGCCAAAGTTAAAATTATATTAATATCGGCTAGAATATAAAAACGATAAAAACCTATTAATGAATAATTAGTTCAATGAGAAAAATAACATGAATAAATTCAGCTGCTTTTTATTTCACAAAGCAAAAGTAGCAAAGGAATAATTGGTATACAGAGAAAATAAAAAAGTATAAACTCAGCTGTGATTTAACACAAAACAACGAAGAAGCCTCTAGGGGCTGTTGTGGTCTCTATATCAATGTACTGCTGATCTTAAAACTTCCCCGTAGAGTGATAAACATGTACGGTAATAAAATGAGGTTATAAGTCATCAACGCTATCAGGGTAAGACGAACTTAATAACTTACCAAAAATCGCAAAAGTTAGGCAGAAAAAGCAGGAACATGCTATGCCAATGAATTTGAATATAATTATTGTTGTTGTTACTTTGTGTTTGAAGGTATTACTCATTGCAAAGTAGGTTATACACGAAGGCTAGCATGAATGGTAAAGCAATTATCATACCAAGTCTGGACGACCGCAATACTCAAACCAACGCAAATATGGGTGCACAATGGTAAATATCGACCAAGACTAGTGCGTTACATCTCTTTACCACTCTTCAGCTAAGGAAGATTTCAGCATAGTGTTATACATGGCGTCACATTACTCAACATTTAGCCCATTATTCAACAGTATTTGTCACGTCCATATATATATATATATATATATATATATATATATATATATATATATATATATATATATATATATATATATATATATATATATATATATATTTATATATATATATATATATATATATATATATATATATATATATATATATATATATATATATATATATATATATATATATATATACAGTTATATATATATATATATATATACAGTTATATATATATATATATATATATATATATATATATATATATATATATATATATATATATATATATATATATTTCTCTCTCAATCTTTCTCTGTAATCTTTAACTCATCAAGATTTTAACAAGAGAAAAACGACATATTTTGCATGATGCAAAGAGAACAAATGTAAGATTATCATATACGTTTAACATACTAAGTACAAACCTTTATGGAAATCCCGTTAAACAATGTACGCTTTATTTTACAGGTGCGGTCACCAATGTACACACATATAAATGGAAAATACGGCACCAATCCAAATGTACTGCTGTTGTTATTTCGGTGGAGGAAGTATATTCTGAGTTATACATCAGAAAACTGAATCATTGTAACTGTATTCATCAAAAAGAACATATGCAGATGCCATGATATAAAGCAATAAATTATAGTTCTGCCTGCTGACCAGATGTTTACCCTGTTGCTAGCAAAGCTTTTTGTGAGATATTATACGTTGACATTAAAAGTAGTATGCATTGCTTGAGAGCAGTGAATACGTATATTTATTAGGTTCCCGGGTAGAGTCTTGTAAAAGGAATATCGGATGTCTTGAATATATTTACAAAGGAAAGTCGCCATGAGATCTCTAGCCCAAAAGATAAAATAAGCCTTGTATGGAGAATTCTTTTAATTTTATGAACATGCGTGATCTTTCGCTTGGTGAACCAAACTTAAAGACAGAGGAAACAGCTAAAAATATGCATCCCGTATGATTATGAAACATGGTATTTCATGATTTACTAGAACTTCATCATAGAGGTCAGTCATTGGTTGTAATCAAAACGGTAACTCCCAGTCAACTATGGATTAGTATTATTAAGTCTCTGGTATCAAAATGGCATTCTACGAATGTATGAACAGCGCCAAATATTTGTCCAAACTGGAGTTAGTTTCGTTTGTGTTTGTTGAATAATACATAACACAATACTATATATATATAATGATATTTTTATCTCTGTCTAGCATGCAGAACAGTTAAGAACTTTTAAAGTATTAACTTGATCAGCAAACGCATCATTTACATGAAATAACTTGCAGATCATACATGCATTTCATTCTCAAATATGATGTCCACATACACTCTGCATTTTCCTTATAATAATGAAGTTAGTAGAGTATTAAACCAGTATTATATTGACATCAATTTAGCTATTAATGTAGCTAGTGATTTGTTGAACATATGCTAGATGTTGCTATCATAAAATCATATGCTACACCGTATTCCTTAAAGTTTACTAAGAAATGGAAACAACTAATATCGTTGACGAACCTATTATGTTTATTGTGTATGGCTATTGCATAGATATTGTACCTATATATGGAATTGTTCAATATTTGTTAATATTTCGTAATGCTGAGAGAAATAACTGTACGAAGAGGATGTGTCTGCGTATAGCTGTGTAATGATTGTATATATACCCTAATAAATTCCTATGGTATATCCATCAAAGATTGAAAAACGAATCGGCATCATATTTAAACAAATGTAATATTTTGAGCAAATACATAAATACATGGAATATCATCAGCATAATGTTACATTTTCCAGTTGCATGAATATCGATAACTACTGCAAGTATCTCTTTTTTGTGAACTAATATGATATTTGATAATGCTATTATAAAACAAATGCTTGCATATGTCAGTTCTGGTAAATATATCGAAATATTAATGTAATTTTACACAAGAAACATTTACATATATATATATATATATATATATATATATATATATATATATATATATATATATATATTTACATATTGTTTAATTCCTCGACGCATTTTAATGAAAATATTATGTGCACCTCTTCAAAGAAGGACCATCACGTTAAATATTGACTTGTGATGAACAAAGTTAACACGAAACGTAAAGAGAATATGATAGAATAACTTTCAATAAGCCAGGTTTCATATACATTAAGCTGAATTAAACTACCTACTTACCTACCTAACTACCTAATTACCTACCTATCTACCTAACTCCATCCATCCATCCATACAATGTCATACATACATATCTACCTTCCTACCTACCTTCCTACCTACTTTTCTACCTATTTACCTACCTATCTACCTACATACCTACCTACTTACCTACCTACCTGCCTGCCTGCCTGCCTGCCTGCCTACCTACCTACGTACCTACCTACCTACCTACCTACCTACATACATTATTTCAATAGGACGCATTAGGCCCAACTGCTCAATCAGAGCACGTAACAATGGTTCTTGTGTTTTGCTAAATACGAGGAGAAGGTCTCGCATATACTGAATGCTTTGAGTCATCTGAGAAGAGAATACTTTACAATGGACTTAAGGAATATTCATAGTTGTGCCAAATATTCTAGTATCTAACATTTTCCTGTCTGGAAGTCTTTGTACATTTAAGTGCAAACTTTTACGGTATGTACACAAGAAACGTTTATGGTGGGTAAACAAATCATGTGGTCGCACACTTGAAAAGAAATATCCAGTGCAATGCATGGATGAATTTTTTTTTGCATATAAATATATTTATCTCATGAAATAAGATGACTGTGATAACACCATCTCAACAAACAAATAAACTGACATTTTAATATTGGTTTGTTTTGAACTCTTCCTGATAACAAAGCGTCGTTTTTATCTGTCCGTTACGATTCAGTGACCACTTGATATACAATTTTCCATACAATACATTAGCGCAACTTTACAGACTGTGTGACAATTTTTCACACTAAATCTAAAGTATTTAGAAATAAAACATTTTTACCCGAGGTTATATGGCGTCATGTTGCTGTTCAGGTATCTTGCTTTTTATATTTGGCTATCAAATGTCCTTCTATTGGTCAGTTGTGCCATGTGATGGCCAGATCACGTGAAGACCAGTATAAATAGTACAGGTTTTATTAACCAAACTTTACCTGAATACGTTCCGATCAGAAAAGAGCGTCTGCGTCCTAAGATGAGGACTCTCACAGTGTTACTGCTGATTTTGGTCGTGTGTGCTGTGGCGTTTTCGAAAGGTATGTTTATTTATTTTTTCATTGTTTATTATTTCTATTTCTTTTCTTCTTTCTTTTTCCCTCTTTCTTTATATATTTTTATTTCTTTCTTTCTTTGATTTGTATTTCCTTTCTTCTTTCTTTCTTTCTTTCTTTCGTCTCTCTTTTTTTCTTTCTTTTTTACTTTCTTTTTTTCCTTCCTTCCTTCCTTCTTTCTTTCTTTCTTTCTTTCTTTCTTTCCTTCCTTCTTTCTTTCTTTCTTTCTTTCTTCTTTCTTTCTTTCTTTCTTTCTTTCTTTCTTTCTTTCTTTCTTTCTTTCTTTCTTTCTTTCATTTTTAGTTTCCTTTTCCCATTTTATTCAAATGTTGACCATATGGTTAGAATATTTATTATGTAAACGTCTTTATAAACAATATTGCAGCAAAAGCAAATATTACCGAAATATATGCAAAAGCAGTATTCCAGCCACAAGTAATCCAATGAAACCAATAACCCGTAAAATGCATGTCTGGCGATAAAATCAATATTGAAAATAGCAGTCACATGAGAAAATCACTTTCAGGATTTCCTAGTTTGAGTGAGTAAAATTAACAGAACTATTATCTTGACAAATCTAGAAAGCCTGAACTGGACAGGTAACCTAATCCCTTAATCACGCACACAACAAGAACCTAATCCCTTAATCACGCACACAACAAGAACCTAATACCTTAATCACGTACACAACAAGAACCTAATCCCTTAGTCACGCACACAACAAGAATCTAATCCCTTAATCACGCACACAACATTAAACAGACACTTTTGTCCACACATATTCCATCTTGGTATAGAATACTCCATCTAATATCCGCTTTAATCAATTCGCTACTGGTCAGGTTTATTTGCAGTATTTATACTTGTTCTATTCTTTAAAGTTTGGACGTTCTATGCGGTAGAGAAATCTTGAAACCAGCCTAGTTCATTTATTTCTCGTTGATTTATCATCTTCAATTATATGTAATTGGAAGTACGTAATGTAAGTATTTTGCATTAAAACTGAATTCTTGCATGTCTTATGATTTGATTATTTCGGCAATAATCTAACGTATATATACTGCGTAGAGAGTACTTATCATTTAAATTTAGTCTTATGTAATGTCAAGCATTTCTAGAGAAATATGCAAACATTTGTTTTGTTTGCTTTAAAAATAAAAGTTTGGTAAAGTGTTCTCATTGTTTTATTTAATTTAATAATTGTCAAAACCTCACTGTGCTAGGTGATTAATGCAGTTATTTCCTAATTGGTGACTGAATGTCCAATTGTAATTTTGTGAGGTGATTATATGAAGTCCTTATTACACTGAAGATACAAAACGAAATGATCTCTTTCTGAATATATAGGTACCAACTAGTATTCGTAATCCTACTTTACAAGCCAAACTCTATAGCTATGGGTATTGCTTAATTAAGAAACTTGTTGGCAATTTAAGCCAAAAAGATCTCATAAAACAGATATATAAAACTTAATGCACTAGAATATTACTATTAATTATTACTTTCACTATTTTGACACTTCATACAATGTCTTTTTTAAATGACTTCTCGGACTGGAACTTCATACAGCTCCATTTATTAATAGACATTTCAGTCAAGGCGATTTATTGACTGATAACTCATAAACATTCATCTTTTCCTGATGCCCAAGACTGACTGATACCTTCTACAATGTCAATTATTAACATACACCATAAAGTACACCTAACTGACCGACACCTCACACATCTCAAATTTATTGTACTCACTGACATCTCAAGTTGTTATTGACTTTGACGAGAACTAATTTAGACTCATGAAACAGTAAAAAAGAAGTCAGGTATAACTGAACAAATATTCATGTTTGGATTATTTTTAAGCGATGTGTGATGGAGAGAGAGTTTGCCTTCATTTAAAAATTCAATGACTTCTATCTACATAACGACAGATGTACTGAGAGCTTTATATTTTAAACCATTGCAAAGGTGAACGAAAGATGTAACACATGGTCTCACATGGGCCATTCTACTGAGAGATATAATAATTCATTTCTGAGTCCATCTGATTAATATCCGTTCTTTGTTTCCTTCAGAAAGTTTTGCTTTGTGCAAGTTCTGTGGTGATCTATTAGTGTACAGTTCTTCATTCACATCATTCACCATTTGATTTTTCAAACCTTATCAATTGTTATGTATACGTTATTGGAAAATAGTTACTTTATATAATCATTTCTGGAATACAATGGTTTTTGTATCCTTCAGTCCATTTATAATGATGCGAACTGCGAATTTTACATTATTTTCGGTTAGCTTTTTAAACGAGACTTTGTATTGACATGTTCAAAGGATCGTGTAAAATATTGAGAATATGACTTCATATTGAACTATCTTAATATAAGCAAAACATCGAGATTATATTTAAATCTCTATGTTTATATCAAAGCAATATGATTTTTACATTGTAATTCAAATACATTATGTAAAATTAAGCAATATGATTTTTACATTGTACTTCAAATACATTATGTAAAATTGCATGTTCTTGTGCAAAAGTATCTCAGACAAATTTTTGGGCTTTATCAAAATTGCATTCAGAGTCCCTTATTTATTGTATATCTGCAATCTTTGTTTTGAAGCGACAATAAAGATGTGTTGAAGCAGGTGTACGTATACATGATTTTTATCCCTCAGATCTTCGCAAACGCAGAAGCTACACGGGTGATGATTCGCATGCAGCTGCATTGGATGCTTTAGTGAAGGCTATTGAGGATGGAAAGATAGGCCATAATGGGTACGTCTGCCCAAATATTGTATATGTCCTGTAAAATATTTGATATGAAAATATTGTATATCTTTGGTAAAATATTTGATATGAAAATATTATAATGTTCGATAAGTTATTTAATACGGAAATACTGTACATGTCCGGTAAATTTTTGATATGAATATATTGACCTGTTCGTAAATTATTTGATATAAAATAATGTAAATTATTTGATATAGCGATTTTACCGGTCTTTGCCATGTCTATAGGAAAAAATCAAAAGCTGAATGATTAAAAGAACGCTTCTTTCAAAGAATATTTTTGATAATTGTGTTACTTAGTCTTTTTTCTTGTCACTCTGATTCTATAACGATATCGGTGTTTCAAATCATACAGAAAAGGGAGTAAAGAATATGGGTAGAGAGGAGTTGATTGGCTTGAAGGATAGATATGCGGGCAGGAGGGAACAAGGACTACAGATCATAGATGAAATATTCATAGAAAAAATAAACTGATAATTTCCTAGATTGATAGATCAACTGACTTATAAACAGATTGACTTTAAAATATAAAAAGGGAAACACATATTAACTCCCCCACACACCATACAGACACATACACATACATATATATATATATATATATATTATATATATATATATATATATATATATATATATATATATATATATATATATATATATATACATACATATATATATATATATATATATATATATATATATATATATATATATATATATATATATATATATATCTACATACATAAATATATATATATATACATACATATATATATATATATATATATATATACATATATATATATATATATATATATATATATAAATAGATAGATAGATGGATGGATGGATAAATGGATGGATGGATAGATAGATAGATAGATAGATAGATAGATAGATAGATAGATAGATAGATAGATAGATAGATAGATAGATAGATAGATAGATAGATAGATAGATAGATAGATAGATAGATAGATAGATAGGTAGATAGATAGATAGATAGATAGATAGATAGATAGATAGATAGATAGATAGATAGATGGATGGATGGATGGATGGATGGATGGATGGATGGATGGATGGATGGATGGATGGATGGATGGATGGATGGATGGATGGATGGATGGATGGATGGATGGATGGATGGATGGATGGACGGACGGACGGACGGACGGACGGGCGGGCGGGCGGGCGGACGGACGGACGGACGGACGGACGGACGGACGGACGGACGGACGGACGGACGGACGGACGGATGGATGGATGGATGGATGGATGGATGGATGGATGGACAGACAGACAGACAGACAGACAGACAGACAGACAGACAGACAGACAGACAGACAGACAGACAGATAGATAGATAGATAGATAGATAGATAGATAGATAGATAGATAGATAGATAGATAGATAGAATTTGAATTTTCACTGCACTAATTTCTAATTTTCACAGGTTGCTCAACGATGACACCAAAAATCCAAATCGCAGAATTCTTTGGAACTTTCCAATAACCCCATGGGGCAAAAGAAAATGAGCTAACGAATTCATAAGCACTCTGTGTTTGTGTTCTTGTACAATATATTGTATTGTGTTGTGAAATCTGATTGTGCTATATCCTTTAATTATCTATAATCTAACATTTCAAAAATTGAGCTGATCGATCTTTTCATTGAAGAATATAAAATAAATCAGATCAAATGTATAGCATACGCCGATTTAAGATAAGCTGCTTAACCATCCAGTCCATCTAGGTGCTCTTAGCCATAGTATATCATACCCGGAAATAAAGTTCTTTTTGATGTAATCTAGTTTTCTCCAAACAAAATTGTGTATTGATATGTATCTGTCTTTTCAATAAAATATTTTTTTCTGAGTTTATGTGGTGTTCACCGTTTTCCTTCTCATTGTACTCGGTTTAAGAAACGTGATACTTTTTTAATTGATTTGTTTTATTTGTATTTTTTAAGATACAATTGATACCTGATTTAGCTCTGCATTTATCGCTATTTATCATCTCTGGCCGTGGATTATAAGACCAAATTGATTGCTTTCTGCACAAATTATATCAGAAGATTTTCTTGTACTGTATGTTAAAGACATTTTCAGTTTGAGTTTCAGAGCATTGTGAATACGTATATTATAGCTTTGCATTGGATATTAAGAGATGTTCTTGATGAAATACGAATTAAGAGTGATTTAATTTCCAGGAAAAGAAAATAGATATGATGCATAATATTTAAAATATTAGTACAATGAAATAATCAACTCCAAGTCAAAGCGTTCTAGTCAGCAAAACATCCAAGGTGCAGAATTGTCCTTTCCACAGAAAATAACAAACGAGTCTAACACAAGTGTTGAAAATTACACGTACATATCAAGGTCTAAGGACAGAATTAATTTAAGTTTAAAATAGCTATACATGCAAACCTGATGAATTTTGCCCAAGAAAGCATGATGGAAAGCTACAAGTCAGTGACCAAGTTAGAGATAAGCACGTTTTTATGCCGAATACCCACGATCCGCTTTGTGTCTTTCACTTACGTTCTAGCAACAGACTCTATTAGCAGGTCTACAGATATGATGAGATAAGGTTAAGTCAAAACTAGCGAGTACATAAATATATTTATGAATGTAACGTGGCTCCTTTGTATTGTTATATATTGCTTTCCTAGATTATATTTAATTCTCATTTGTTTGTCCCTGATGTTTTAATTGATTTCTTCATTTTCCATAGATCCCTTTGCACATATATGAAATGGTTTTTGTGTGCTGAAAATTGGCGTTTTCTTTACAGATAGAGACAAATTCTCTATTCATACAAATGTTACATGTACCATTCACGCTTTCAAAACATTTTATATATTTTTGTGCAATATAAACACCGCTTCTTATACTCTAGGTGATGTGAGAGTTTGCTTGTTCAAAGAAAACAGCTACCTAAACAAGCACAATTGTGCAAACAGATAAATCAAATGCAAAGGTCTAAACAGGTTAAAGACCTATCTAAACAAATTAAAATATGTGATGTATACTATGTTATATCACAGACATTGTTTTGAATCTACCTTGGAACTCAAACTTAAGTCAAATACTGATTCGCTCACTGATCGTTCAGACACTTCGGTTTTCAGTCATATTTCTTTACTTTCGATTTATGCATATGTCATATTGGTCTTTCGCGGCTGTCGTCGTTCATGATCTACCTGCACATTATTTACATTTATCGTGAAAGAGATGTGGAACGATAAGAGAGTGAGCGAGATGCACACAAATGATTCGATTTTAATATGTATAATTCCATTTTAATAAATGTTAAAATAACAGATTTATTGCCAATTGACGATGCGAGAAAATTAAATTAAATTTCTTCATGAAAACCAGTAAAACTTAAGTCAGTACCAATAAAATACTAGCAAATCTAAAACAATATTCTTCAGTCGCAGTAGATGAAATGGACATAGTTAGTACCCAACTATTAAATGTATTGATAAACTGTTGTTGCTGCGCTTTGTAATACCTTTTGTAATAACACTTTCATCTTGTTCTGGTTTCTTAAGTTATTGTTCGTAAAAACTGCCAGTTATATGCTACTATTACAAATAATTCTGCGAATATATAATTGGCATTGCTAAAAGTACTTTATAAAAATAAATACTTATTCACTCTAATTATGAGTACAACATTCTTAGAAAAAAGTTTCGTCAAAGAAATTTTATCTTATCGACAACTTTAAATTTAAGGCTGCGGTTTATTTTTTCATTTGCTAATATTAGATTTGCAATACCTCCTTTGACGTCTTTTTAAGGTTTCAGTATTTCCTGTCATTGTACGCGTCAACAATTCCTGCAAATTGTCAATATATTTATTCGTACTTTTAGCTGCTGTCAGATACTTTTGTAATTTTTCTTGAGCGTACTATTAAATGTTTCAACAATGACACTTTTCTCCTCATTTCACGTAACGCATTTTTAATGATGCTTTATTCCAAAGTCTCCTCAAACATTTAGTTATAAAACTCTGCTCTTTGATAATTCCATATTCTGTTCAGTTAACTTTCTGTACCTGTCATTATTTGTTTTAGCGCATCAATTATTGAGGACCCCGTTTTATCCGAAACTGGTACGCTAAACGTGTTTTTACAAAAACATCGACAAAATTACAAAGAATTCTCTTATTTTCGTTAAACGTAGCTAGATTTGACATATCAACTAAATATGTCCCCCAAACTTTTTCTATTGCATGAGACAACTTTACGTCGCGGAACATTTGTTTAGGTCTATGTATTTCGGCTGCTAGATCATCGTATCTTCGGACAAAACGTTATCGCATTTTTACGGGTTTCATTTCATGGCAACGGATAATCGTTTTTGTCAAGCAGCTCGTTAGGTGGAATATAAGTTCCAGGATATTTATGGCCTGGCAATGACCAACCACCATTTGATTTCGGTTGTTTGCTTATAAATTGATTTATATCTATATATTTTTTTGTTCTTTCATTTCTGTCTACAAGAAACGATTTAGTTTTGAACGAGCCATAAATCTCTATCCCAATGGCATGTCATAGTTCATATATTTATAACTGATACATTTTTTATATATCTGAAAACCTTTTTTTCAAATTCTGAAGTCTTTGCCTCTCTTTTTGTCAGATTTTCCCTTCATTCTCAGGGTCAAAACTCATAAATAAAATTTTTTTTATTATAAATTTAATATTTTTTTGTATTTGCATACAAAATTAAGAAATATAGAGCAAAATCAAACTTTAAGCAATATAAAATCATAAATGTGTATGCAAAATAATAAACAATGACCAAATTCATATTGAAAAGTTCTGGGGTATGACCCTAGAACCATTTGCAGATTTATAATAATATTATTTTCAGCCATCTACTAAAATAACGTAAGGGCATCATTACTGATAGTAGAAGACATGCTTGTTCTTTTTCCACGGATTGCACAAATATTTTTTTCAGCATTATTCTGGTATTTTTTATTTTTGTTTCTTCGTCTTTATTTTCCGTTCTAGTTTTAAACTTAAGACAATACATTAGCATTGTTATAGTTGTGTTTAGATAAAATTAATTGCAAACTTTACACAAATTAACTGACATCTCATCATAAGCTTGGGAAGCTAGTTTCTCAGACTGAAATATAAACTTTGTGGTCATCGGTTTAATGATCATTATGCAATAATGTCCACAAGTGGAAGGTCAAAATGACTGAATTTGATTAGAAGAATAATTTTTCTTATTTTGTGTTTAATCATGTATATTTCTACCCCATTCCTTGGTTTAATTCCGCACGAGTCAGAATAGTTGTTATTAAAAGCAGCTGCCCAATGTGTACTAGATTCTTCATTAAATTTATTGGATATTTATCAAACACACGAGCCTAGTGACGATGTTGCTTGCGATGTCAACGTCATAAGCAGATCTTTGGAATAAACTCCGTGAAATATTTTACATTTTTATTTTATAACGTGCAGCAAAATTACTTAACGCAGGCAACTTTTTATCTCCTTGCGCTTGACAGCGTTAGTCCTCGTCCTTGCATAACATGCCCGGAAATTGACTTCCCGCTATCATGCTAGCAATGGGGCTATTAAAAATAATCTACCTTGTCGCTGTCGTGTCTTGTTTTCTTTGTATTTTTAGCACCGTTTTCTGTTTAGATTATAATTAATCGTTAGCAAAAAATTGCTATCAATCTTCATACAAAAATGTTCTATATTCCGCCGACGCGGACAAAATTCGTTATCTTTAACCGCCTTTTTTGATGCGCTAGATACTGGCCCATACACTGCTGCTGGCTCTAATGTACCTAACACTGGCATAATGTTAAGAGGTAATGTTTTGGTTATTACTGATAGTGCCGTACCAAAGAAACCGACATGTTTTCACATCGCAGGTATGTGTGCATCACTTAAATTTAAAACAAATGCTTTTTGCGGTCATATTATTTCCCTGAATTTTGGTGACCATCAATTTTGTTAAAGTACCCGTTTGAGCAGAAGGTTTAATTATAATGAAACCAGCCTCTGTTTTTCAACAGCAGCTGCCAATGTTTTAACTTGGACCTCAGCTGAATGTATTTCCATTGCAATATATTTTGCTATTAAGTAATAATTATAGATCAAACTTTAAGTTGTTTAAAATTTGAGTAAAGTGTAAACCACTTTAAACTTTTATTTATATTTTACCTCGCAGCGAGTTACTTATAAAACGTCTATCGCTTATCACTAGCACATATAAATAAAATGGTACAGCTTGAAGTGTTTATCGTGTCCATGTAATTTTAATATTGGCTGTGCTGTCTACAGCTCTCTCGCTATTATTAATAACATCAAAGTAAAATATCGGATAAAGTGTACCATTTTTTATCTAATGATATCTGAGATCCATCTAGAACATCTCGATATTTTTGCATTCAATAGTTTAAATACATGTACGGTCGAGTAATATTTGTATTAGCGTGATCTGCAAAATTACATGTTATCGCTAGTTTCGGACATTGCTTTGAATTTATGCTAGCTTGTATTCGTCTAACATTTGCGCTATCAAATACTCCCTTATTTTGTTTATGATTGCATTGTCTAGCTTGTTGCTGACATACAACTTCTAATTGATGTAGTAGTTGCTCGCTTGATGTTGTGACCAGACATGTGCAGTTGTTGGTACTCGGAACTGCTGCTTGATAAATTTTGTTCCTGAAAATGAATTATATTCGTGCATTTTGCAGCAAAGTATCTAATTCCAACATTGTATGGATTGACGGAGTTTTTGTACGTCAACCCCACCAAATCAAAACAAGCGATCGTTTTGTTCTGCTCGATCTGAAACAAGTGCATGTTTAACTCCACGAAATACTTTATTATAGTCATTGCAGAAGCCAAATATTGTACTCAGTGGCAGCACCAATGTAATTTGACGTGACCATTCTGCAAGTTCCTTTGTTCTATTGAAACCTTCATTATAAAGTGTTTTGTTTACGTCAGTTGTCATTTGCGTTATTGATTAAATCTAACATTAGGACCACGGACGCAGCTGCACCTCGTGAGGCTATGCCGATAATGTTGCAAGAAACGGTAAGTGAGATTCTTCTAGCGTTTACATTAGCGTCTGTGCCTGGTGCCGCATTAACAATAAGAAAAGTTTTTATAATTACAAGATCTGCAGCTGTATCAGCTCCGTGTAATAAACCACCTTTTCTGCTGCTCCAATTAAAGTATCTTTAAACTACATCATACTTATTGCAGTCGATTTGAAGTAATCATCGGAAAACGAAATAGTATTTAAGATTGTACTTGTAACTTGCATGTATTTTTAAATATCTTCGACTGTTTGACTGGACAGCTGATATCGAGTCCTTTCAAATAAATACCAACCATTATTTGTAAGAGCTACTTCTGCTCCAGCTGTATTTTCGGCAGGTGGAAGAGATAGTGTCATAATGCGACCAAGAGCTTCCAACATTGCTTCGTCAGGCATTAGAAATAGGTCCTTGTCCCTACTTTTGAATGTTTTGACGTCTGACTTATTAGACCCGTTAGAAATTTCATCAAGATATTCAACATATTCAAATTATGTTACTCTGTAGTCTGTCTCATAAATAAAACGAGATCAGTTTTTATAGACATTTCTTACGAATTAGGTTACACAAAATAATTGTGACGCTGTTACTTAAGATGCTAATTTTTGCATAATATGCTCACCCTTTGGTGATAAAGTTTTTTTTTGCTGTTGTCATCATTTAGCGTTTGGTTTTTTGTTGGTGCGATTTCAGAAATAGATTGTTTAATTGTCGGTGCGCCTTTTATTTTATCAAATATATTTGTCCCACGGCAATTGCAGCAGCAGATGCAGCTACATTTCCAAAAGAATTTGATTCGAGAAATGCATTTGGCGCAACTTTACGAGCTAGTATTGGAATATTGCCAATAAGTTAAGCTTCGTAAATATATTTCCTAAATATCCTCCTACTCGTTTTCTTCAATTAACATTTTTTGTTTCATTACATCTGAGATTATTTAATTTTGTTGCCTTACTGTTGTTCCCGCAAGTGAAGGTAATAAGTAAAGACCTTATTATTTAAATCTACCTTCCATATTGATCTGTCAATTGCATATTTACTTTTGTTATTTGATTTTCGACAATTATCTCTAATAAATACTATGACGAGAACTACTTTGCATAAGATAATCTAGTTGAACTTCTGGTGAGAAACTGTATATAATTTGACCTTTTGCTGGCTTCAGCTGAAAAAGAACGAATATTGTTGTTATATCAGTTGTATTGCTTTACTGGCAATTCACCGTACAACGTTGTGTGGTTATCAGCAGGTGCAATACTTGTTTGTAAGGAACTAACCATCATAATATTTTTACTGTTAGTATAATCCTTAACGTATTATAATTTGCTGCGGGATCAACATTATTTGCAATACCTTCAATTTTTGTTATAGGTTCATTCATTGTTTTAATTATATCAATTATGTTGTAAGCTCCATGTACAATTTTAAATGATGTCAACGACTTCGATTTTTTTTAATAATGGTGAACTTGGATCTTTAATATTAATCATAAACTCATCGATTATTCCATTTTTAACGTTTGCCATAGCAATCCAACAAGTGCAGGAAACTAATCCAATGTCATATAGTTTTACGCGATCATTTGCTATTAGCGGAATATATTGTACTGTCTATCTATTGTTTATTTCAGCACCAACATTCCCAGTTTCTTTCAAAAATATTAATAACAATAATCTGCCTATCATTTCATTAACTGATGCGAATATTGTAACTCCTCTTCATATTAACCTATTATAAAGTTCATCATCATCATCAATCCATCGACTTAATTAAATTTGTCTTTTAATGGGTTTCATATAATTTGGGAAAACTTTTTCAGCCTTCTAACGTCTTCCATCTAGATATTTTACTTCCGAACTTAAATTATTGTTAACATATAAGTATCGGTTGTTTTAGATCTACTACTAACATTAATATACAGATATGCAGCAATCCAATCTCGATATATGTTAATACTGCATATGTAGGTTTCCTTTTCTGCTTGTACATTGTGATGATGTATCTTACTTTCTTCTTTGACTTTTTTAGCTCTTTAATTTTCTCTTCGGATTTGAAATCATTTTTCTAGCATCTCGTACATCAGTATCTTTGAAAACATATTTTTCAAAACCAATTTTATGCTCATTATCACCTATTTGGTCATTTACATTTTCCAAAGCAGATTTAAATATTTCCCTGACCTGAATATCCAATACATGTTCTTTTATCCATGCTTATTTTTCAGCTTTTTCTCCAGCATAAATATCCTCTAACATTTCTTCTGATATTTTCATTTGTTCTTCTCATCTTCTATCAATATGTCCACCAAATGATGCCGTTACTAATCTTCGTTCTAGTTTCAGCGGATTATTTATTAGCCGATTTAGTGCAGCTTGTCTATCAAACAGATTAGGTATATTTTCTACAAAAGCCTCAGCAAATCTTGTGTTTGCTTTCTTTTTCCGATCTCCCTAGTTTTTCTGTGACTAATCCATTTTAAGCCTTTTCTTGTAATTATTTAATGTTATTCTTCTCATAGTTTACTACTACTTTCAGTTTGTTTTCTAATTAAAACTTCATTAACTGGTTTTAAAAATGTGGCTGTAGAGCAGCAGCAACTTGACCACGTCGTGCTTGCTATACTTGTTTAAATTGTGCCTGAGATTGTGCAAGAATTTTTTAGATATTCAATATATGTAATTTGAATGTTTTCCCATTAATTATATACTATATTCTATAAAAGATGTTGTAGATAGTTTTCAAGACAAGATTGGAACAATTTGCTGGTATCATAAATTAATGTATTGTATTTGGAATGGTTATACTTATTTATTGTAGCTTGACGATGTAGTTCAATAACTGTATCTTTTGTTACACCGCCGCATTGTTCGTTAACGATATTTCCAACATCAATATATTGAAGTCCAGAAATAATTTAGCCAAACTAGTATTTCATCTAATAAATCTGAAAACTTATAATATCATTCAGCTAGATAAATGGAATAACATTTTGTATTTCGCGACATTGAAATAGACCATCTGGATGTATTCATTTATTCGTCGTTGAGCGGATTATCATCAAAAACACTTATATTGTGTTTGGATGAATCAAATTGGTTGACAGGAACATGTTCCACTGGTTGTCTAATAATAAAAAACTTCGGCATCCTCAAGATTACAGAGACGTATATTTGCCAAAAAATCTAAGTTTTTGTGAATTAATGTGTCAATATATACTCGATCTTAGTTACAATTATCTCTGATAAGTACATTTAAAAGCAATTTATTTGCTAGTTCAAGTTATTCCAATAATAAGATATTGACAGTCTCGAAGATCATTGTTATATTGTGTATGACAACATTTAAGATTTTATATTATTGCTATACAATTATATTTTATATAATTATGTAAATAGAATATATATATATATATATATATATATATATATATATATATATATATATATATATATATATATACCATTAGCAAACTACGCTGACTTTGATATTGGCGAATCATTTTTCATTGGGTACCAAAAAATAACACACATATGTGTGGAAGGTAACCGGTAAAAAATGCATTCAGCAATGTTTCATGTTTATGTTCCATTGTGATGTAATTATATAACTCTTTTATCAGAAAATGTTGCAAACATTATTTAAAGCATCAATATTGTTTCAGTCAAGGAATGTCAGACAATATATTTCCAAAGTTCTTACGAATTGCTATGACGACTAATTGTTTGCGTAAGCCATTTACGAATATGAGTAAAGTTGTTGCATTTATTTAATCTACTATTATGCATATGTGTTTCCTCCTTATCTTTTGATTTCCTTATAACATGGTAGGGTAAGTTGGCATCACTTGATATTTGAATGTGTTTATTAATTTTAATGTTAACTACAATCCGAGATAGTTGCATGACATAAAATATCCTTCTTACCAAATTGGCTTTGAACACTACTTACTATCGTTTTTATGATGCTTTTAGTTTGCCGAAGGCATATGAACTTAATTCATAATTTAGCAACTTTAGAACACAAGAAGTTAAGAACAGAAGAGACATTTTAAACAGCTCTGTTCCTCAAGGATTTTCCGCAGCCGACAAACAGCCATCCGAGAGAGAGAGAGAGAGAGAGAGAGAGAGAGAGAGAGAGAGAGAGAGAGAGAGAGAGAGAGAGAGAGACCCCAATGTATTTACCATGTAAACCATGATCTCAAATGCTTACTTTATCGTGACCGTTAGTTTATGGATTCAAAATCGCAATTAATGATGTTGATACTAAATATGTGTTATAAATCACAGCCTCAGATTGAAGCAACTGAATATTTGTCATCCATGTCAGCATCAAACTGTGTACGCTTATGAGATTCAGCTGCTGTTTTGTATCTGCCGTCCGTTTGCAGAACACTTTTCTTGAAGAACTCTCAACTGTCCGTATCAGCTTTGCTAAAAACTCATTGGCCCATTGACCCATTGACCACCTGCGGCAACAAACTATACCTACCATACTATGCATCTCTCACTCTCTCTCTCTCTCTCTCTCTCTCTCTCTCTCTCTCTCTCTCTCTCTCTCTCTATATATATATATATATATATATATATATATATATATATATATATATATATATATATATATATATATATATACATGCAGTTATCGCATAAATTCACGTTTCTCTACTTTATTATAACTTAGTGCCCTTAGCAACTGAGATCAAAACCTAGATACTTGAGTACAAATGCCGCATTCAAGAGTTTCCGTCGTTGTATTGAATCTATGTCTTCTTACTTGATAATCTAGAGTTATTAAAACAAATCAGTGGTTTACTTATTTCGTCAGCCTCTCGTAAATAAGAGGTTTGCAGCTAATTACAAAGTTATCACTACAATTTTATCTGATGAATCACTATTACTAGAAAAAAATGGTAGTAGATTAATGAGTCGTTTTCGCTCCTTTGGAACGCATGTCGGCTTTGTGATTTTGTCACCATGATTTAAGATACACTGCGTTGCAAATAAACAGTCATAGAACATCTCAATTTCACCTTGACATAGAGTAAAGTCAATAAATTGAAAAAACAAGTTAATCTAAAATCATCTGTTAAAATGACTGTGAAGGAACAATCTAGATAACAGAATGGGTAAATTACTGTTTGATCAAACAATCTAGAGCTGCCCCATCGGTAAATTGCATCAACGAAGCCCTACCCCTACCCAATAAAAAAACCCACCTGGTCAAGTTAATGTTGTCTGCACCTGCCATAAAATATTATGCTGGTACTAGTGGT
>JAEAOA010001402.1:95000-100000 GCA_016746295.1 Potamilus streckersoni
TATATATATATATATATATATATATATATATATATATATATATATATAAAGAACACAATTCATATGGCGAACAAGCGAACAACAGTCCTTTCAAGAGCGCTTGATCCATCAAAAGATCATTCTTGTCAGGGATTTATTATGATAAATTCAATAAACTGACAACCATCTTTGCCAAACATGTATCTAAATAGCATTACAACTTTCGACTCGTAATTACGTTTTTCAAAAGCATATACAAAACTTAGACAAGCCAAACAAGTAAAACATAAACACCTTTGCGTTTGCCACATTTTTCGTGGCTGATTGTAATAGGAATTAAACGTTTACATGTATTATGTTTTAAATAGTTTTAAACGAATTTTTGCGGATACAGGATAATAATTGTATTATTATGTTAATTTTAAATATCTCCATCTGGAACTATTTGCAGTTAGCATTTAAATGTTTAGCTTTATATAGAACTTATATTGTGTATGGATTCCGTATGGTCCTTGCTGACACGGTCCATGATTTCGCATTTTTTTTGCGCATTATTTTTTTTCGAGGAGCTTTGAACAAGACCTACAACAACAATAACAACAACATAAACACATAATGCATCGTTTCTACTTATACACATTCACTAAAGAAAAGTTGTTTAATATCCACTTCTTCCACTTCCCAAACCATACCAAAAGTGAGACTGGTTTGCTGTCTCCGTAACTAATTAAATATGTCAGACCGAAAGGTATCCAAGTAAAATGCGTCAATTATTCAAATAACTCGATAGAGGTTAACTCATCGATTGATCGTGACGCAATAACTTTTGTTGCCGCATCTGAGATTCAAATCATTATTTCATCTTTCATATCTTGTTATTTATTCAGACAGGTAAAGCGTAAAAGTAGCATGCATGATGGTATGTCAAAAAGGCTCGAATGCATTCATTTTTCATAAGTTTGCAAAAGTTCTTTTGAATTTTATAACCATGTTTTGAGAAATCTATCCTTGTTAGAATTTGGATTCTTGTGTCGTAAAAGTAATGTGAGAGGAAACATTCAAACGCATGCCGTTTAATTGACGGTCCAAGTGCCACCATGGTCAAACTCATTTTAATTAATCCATGAATAGGAAAAAAATCCATTCCTTAGCCAGAAGGTACACTCTGAAGGGTGGTATGCTGTAACTACATTAGTTGATTGTGAAAGTTCTGCCACACTTGATGGATACGGCAACCAGTTGGAAGTATATGGATGGCCATAAAAAACAAACGAAAGCACTTCTGATCGTATATTGTTTTGAAACTTGACATCTGACAGTGAGAGTTGCTCTAACATTTCACCAAAGCTTCCGAAAAATCCAAATATTTCTATCGCATGCATAGCATATTGAGCGGCATACTCTTGAGATGGTGCTTTAATTGGCTGTGAAGGCCATCCGGTGATCACATAACGGTATATGGGAGAATTAAAGGACTTTGCGGCCACGTAACTTACATAGTCGGTCCCACAGCAGATTCTGACATCGCTGATCATTGTGGTGTACTGATATTCTGGTGATATGTTGCCTGGAGGATACAATTTTAGCGCCGTCGTTGCAATATGGTGGCTGAAAGTGCAGAGTGATTTTGTAACCGCATGTGTGTAGTCTTCCCATGTAAATGCAGTGAAATTTATCGTAGATGTCAGATCGGCCTCTTGTGCAGTGCAACCTGAAATATTTTAATAATCCAATTAGTTCAATTCTGCACATAAATATCAATTAAAAAATTTATTTTAAATTAGACTTTACAATATCGCTAATACATCCAAAGGATACATATACATTAAGTACATGATCTAAAATGTGTAGATGATTATAGAGGTACCACTATTAGGGCCAGATACAATAATATTTCTACAACGAAATTAGAAATATGAAATTATGACTTTAATGGCATAAATTTGTGAATCTTAAAAATCTTAAAAATCTTATATATCTTATAAATCTTATAAAATCAGTCATACTTGCAATTTTAAATAACACAGCCGTTTCTGACAACACGTCCGAAGTACTTGTATAGTTTTTTTATTGTTTTTAACTAGAAAATACCTCAAGACCTTAAAAAGCATTAGATATTGGTATACATTAACAATTATATTAAAGGACCCATTCAGAAAACATATAAATGAGTGAAGATCCAGCACATTCGGACATGTGTTAAAATATTTGACACTTCAAGTGTCACTGGATTCTGACACGCTCGCATGAGAGAGCGTTGTCGTCTAAGAAGTCTCTGACCAACAATATCTCATTTAGATAAAATTCACGCCCTTGTCAAAATATTATTTCCTTTTCCAGCTATACAAGTGTAGATACAAGAGTAGACAAGTTAAGATACAACGGGAGCTGTGTCTGCACACCAGCAAACTGTTGACTCATGGTCTTGGATCACATTTTACTGAACAGAAAAGCAGCTGATACTTGGGAGCGCCCTTTGTGATTGTATGAGACTTTTAAAGGGGACAAGCATGCAAAACTGAAATTCGCGCAAACTCCGTACATAATTTGCTATATATATAAGTTTTATTTTCTGAAAATTTGTACCTTTCTTTTTTACTTGTTACGAAGAAATTTATGCAAAAACCGACAATCTCTCCCGATCCGTCTTGAATAAACTAACGTACTTCCCTTCCCCTGAACAATTAGCGGATGTGACGTCATTTGAGACACTGTACAAGCTGGCATTGTTGATAATAGCACAGGAGTCTGCAGTTTTATCAATAAAGCACGACGAAATGTTTCACTACATGAAATCACCTAACGGTAATATAAAATAATTATTTTATATTATCGTTAAAATAATTTCATATAGTCAGAAATGTCGTCGTGCTTTATTGATAAAACTGCAGACTCCTATGATAATACAGTCAATCATTCTACGAGATGGCTGTACTTGAATGTTTAAATTATTTCGACTATCGGTGATGTGGATGACAATCCAGAAGTAGAATATCCATCCTTATATGTATGAACCCGAGACAAATTCGTGTGACAAAGATGTACAGGAATCGCCAGGTTCTGACAATGACAATGATTATAAACTGCCTTTAATTATAAATACCAAACTAAATATCAGTACGAAATCTAATCAATAAACCGGGTAGAGAGAGGGATATAATTTTCTACCGATTACGATTTCTTTCACAATTCATTTTTTGTTTCATTAATTCTTCTTTCTGTTCATTTTCTTTTAAGTCAAAACAATTTAATATTATAGATCAGAGTTTTTCTTGCCAGTTTTTTGGGGTGGGGGGTAGGCTGGAAATTGATTTTCACTTTCTATAGCCTAGATTGATCCAACAGCTATTGATATGGACTTGTACATGTCATAATTGGATGAATGCTCGTCAAAGAAATGGACATTTAAAATATCAAACAGGCAACAGTTTTTTTCAAATAATTTTAGCCTCTTTTCCACACAGGTGCTTGTGTAGTAAATGTGTTCCAATGTCCAACCAAGAATGGAATATCTGTTGCCAATCTCAGTGGCACTCGGAAGAGAAAATGTGTGTGTGTGTGTGTGCGTGAGAGAGAGAGAGAGAGAGAGAGAGAGAGAGAGAGAGAGAGAGGGAGAGAGAGAGAAAGAAAGCACATGTTACACCCCCACCTCTTCCAAGGCTCCATAAACCAATCTGTTAAAAAATAAATACCACGTAGCCATGTATAAAGTGATTGAATTGTTGTGAAATTATGTGTAATACTTATACTATTCAGTAAATTATTTTGTCCTTTTAAACTCTACCGACACATATCATATAGACGATTTTTCCGTAAGGTGTAGAATATACTAGGTGCCCGTATAGACGACGCAAATGTGCGGGAGAGTATTGATAGTATCGGGCATTTCAAAACAACGAAAGCATTGGAAACGCATATAAAAGTCTTTCTGGAACGTGTTCACTGATTCCATGGGAAACAGGAACATTGGTATCTGGAACGGCAAGTGCGACTCCAATATTTAAACATGCAACACAGGATTATATTTCACACTTGAAAGATGTCGATCGAACGATCATCAAAAACATTCAAAAATGGGTATCAATGGATTCAAGGCATCTCTGCTGCAGCCTAGTCACGGATCCTGTTTAATCGTATATTTGTTGAAGAACAAAACTTCCAATGCACATTCATATCCAGACCACTTCTCAATTTATCGCACGATACATCACTTAAAAGAGCGACGTATCTCTCCAGTGTGTCCATTTGTGGTCTTTCGCGTTCACTGTTCTGACCATCCGTTTCTTACTGATGACTCACACATTACTCAATCATGATGTCTTTGATTCCACTTACTCGTGTACATAGATAGATTTAAAACACCGCTAAAGCTGGAAACAATTCATATATTAAAGATAGTAAACCGATATTGTTTCAAAGTTCATTTTCCGACAACACTGAGCTCTCAAGCTTGTGTAAGAAGACAAGCAATGTTGCTCACGGATGCGCTCTGCGGCCACTCGAAAATAAGACAAAATTAACTGTACGCTTTCAGGACACCGCAGATTACACGGCAGGGAAAATAATGTCGTTATTATAATCTCGCGCCGATGACATCAGAAACTCTGGAGTCAGATTTGCTCGTGCGATATAAATAAGTTTATCGTAACGGTAGAGGACAGTTCTGGTAAATTCCGTGCGTGCTATCGACCTATTTCGCAACCAATGTTTTAATATTTCAAAAACACGCACACACGCTCATACAAAAAAGCACAAGCACACAAGCACACACAAAGTTAATACTATAGATGAGAGACATTGCATTATTAAATCACAGATGAATCACTGCCCTGAATGATCCATCCCACGGGGGAAAAATATATACCCGTGAGTGATTTTATGAGGTGATTATAATCACTATGCTAATTAAACTTCAAAATTATTTTTCACGTGACCACTACAACATCCCATGTACAAGAATGCGTGTGTACATCAGGAAAATCTCCCCAATCTCAGTGAATAGCACCAATATTTGCTGCAAA
>JAEAOA010001402.1:105000-117500 GCA_016746295.1 Potamilus streckersoni
TAAAAGAATGAATATCCATTCATAAATGATCATATTGTTTAGATTAGGTACCCACTAAGATACGTCTAATCTACTGTTGAGTCATTATTCAATCAGTTAATCACTTTGTAAACAAAGATTTTCTCCATGATTGTGTGTAGTTTATAATATAAATAATTTAACATAAAATCAATTAATAAATCTTTCCAAACGAACCATCAATGATAACCAATGCACCATCGAAGTGTCCCTTAACTGGAAGGTCCATCAGATCATCCATTGACCAATAGGGATAGACATTCCATGGTACGGCTGCTGTTACTTGAAACGATGATAACCTGTATAAACAGTCGATGTCATTGCAGCCGGTGTTGTTCAGAAAAACTATGTTGTCCTTAAATGCTTCACTTGCCGTCTTATTCAGAACAGGAGATGCACTTGCAAGCCAGGCTCGATTGAAAAGACCTCTGCTCAGAGCGGAAGCAAGCAGTGCAAAGATGGCTGTTCCTCCCGAACTCTGACCAAATATAGTAACCTGAAAGTGATATATGGGATAGGTTATAGTATTTTAATTTCGGTCAGTTATAAGTCGTTAACGTTATGTAAACAAAGCAACTTGAAAGAAAGATAGTACGTTATGTCTATAGTACAATTTGTGCTTACTGACCGTAATTCCACCATATAATCCCCTGTAATGAGCAACACTGTCTAGCATTGCATCGGGCATTATTGCAAACTGGTATCGATTCACCTCAATTGTAATTTTGAGAAGGACATAACCCATATACCCAAATGGATTACACGAAATAAGGTTCTCTCACAGTAAAGCGTGACAGTCAGAAAATCAAACTTTGAAAATGAATTTACACCAATCATGTGACTGTAAAAATATATATGCAACACACAATATGATATTATAATGGTGAAACATTCGATCACAATAGAATGAGAATCTTAAAATGTCCTAAATATGCTTTTTATTTTTACCTTATTAGGGTCCCCTCCAAAATTACGAATATTATTCTGTACCCAACGAAGAGCCTCGATTATATCCATGATACCGTAGTTTCCTGATGTTCCTGTTGTCGAATTAGTAGACAGTATATCAAGTGCCATAAAGCCAAATGCATGCAAACGGTAATTCATCCCCACATACACAACGTTCGTCTCCTTTGAAAGTCGTTCAGTTGGCATATACAAGAATTCGTTTGCATTTCCAGTCAGCATCGAACCTCCATGAACCCAAACCAGTACCGGACGTCGCGCCATTTTGTTCAATGTTGGTGTCCAAACGTTTAGGTATAGGCAGTCCTCGCTTCCATCAAATGTACTTTGGTTGGAAATACTTATTTGAAAACAAGGTGATCCAAA
Organism: Potamilus streckersoni; assembly: GCA_016746295.1. NCBI lineage: Eukaryota > Metazoa > Mollusca > Bivalvia > Unionida > Unionidae > Potamilus > Potamilus streckersoni. The sequence continues at coordinate 106,351 of JAEAOA010001402.1, forward strand.
CTCTCGTCCGTTTAAAACGCCTGACCAACACGTGCCACGATCTTTGCTTAGCGGTCGTGGGGGAGACCACCTCAGCTGGCCGACTGGTGGCTCAGAGTATGGTATTCCGCGGAAAGAATATGCACCATCCTTCCTTATGCCTTTCACTTCTCCACATGCCGTATTGGTGATGGGTTCAAAGGGAAACTTTGATCTTCCCGATCCAAACGAAAGACAATGAATTAAGGAAAGACACATCAACAAAATGGGTGCATGATTTGAATAAATTTTCATTTCCACCTGAAAGATTAATAAACAAACGTATGCATAAAGTAAAAGAAAAATCAACAACAATATTGTATTCATGATACTTCTCTTTGTAACGTCTTAGTTTACTTTTATTAGATAGTTATACTATTACTAACCAGGAGAAATGTTTATATGCAAACATGCGGGCTATTTATGTAAACAGTTCCAAAATACAAAAATCGAGGTTTTATAAAGAATATACTAGTCGGTCACAAATAAATATGAAACCCATTAAAATGACTTAAAACGACTGAGTAAACATAGGATCTCTAAGAAAAAGTTTGATATGCATCTTATTATCAATTACACGTACCATATTAACAATTATAGCTACCGGTCATTTGAGTAATTACCGATTACACGTGCCTGTCATCTGAGTCATTACGTATACATGCAAATCATGAGTCATTTTTGATGACACGTACAAGTCATTTGAGTCATTATCGATTACGCATGCAAATCAACTGAGTCATTTCTGATCACACGTACCAGACATCTATGTCATTACCGCTTGCACATGACAGTCTACTGAAGTATGTTCTATTACACGTACCGTCATACGGGTCATTACCTATTTCCGTACCACTCATCCGATTTGTTACCTAGTAAAGGTGCTAGTCATCTGACTCATTATCAGTTACACATATCAGTCATATGAGTCGTTATCGATTATTCATTCCAGTATTCCAAGTTATTACCAATTAAACTTAACAGTCCTCTGTGCCTTTCCCAATTACATGTTCCAATCTTCTTAGTCATAGTCAAAATAATATATAAATACCTATTAAACATAAATGACATTTGGGTCTCTACTGATGACATGTGTTAGTTATTAGATTCTCAACGGATTAGGTTTGCTATTCATTTCAGTAGTGGATAAAATTTAAACTTTTATAGTATTGTTCTTTATTGTATTGCAACAATATATATATATATATATATATATATATATATATATATATATATATATATATATATATATATATATATATATATATATATATATATATATATATATATATATATACATATATATATATATATATATATATATATATATATATATATATATATATATATATATATATATATATATATATATATATATAAAGAATACAAATCACATGCCGAATAACACTCGTTTAAAGAGCAATGGAACTAGCAAGGTATCACGTGTGTCAGGCTAACTTAGCCTGAGTTAGAAGCTTAACTTAGCCTGAGCGCTTTCGACTTTTAATGAATCTTTTTCAAAGGCATATACAAAACATAGACAAAACAAACAAACAAGCCATATAAAACGTTGTGTTCGTAAAACCTTAGATGGCTGTTTATATATGAATTAAACCTTCAGATGCAATGTTTCTGAACCAGCCTATGTAGAATTGTTGCGGATGCTGCGAACTATTTGTAGTTAGTTAAAAATATATGAACCATAGCGAGATCTATTTCTATGCGTACATTCGTGTAGCGCAAATTATTTCCCGGATATTCTCAAATTAGTGTGTGTATATAAACTTATTGCTTACGAAAAAAATATGACTTGTAAATGGAAAGCTAACCGACTATCAATCAAATCTTATCATGTTTAAATAGATATACAAATTATGTATTATATATTTATGCAGGTAAATATGTAGATAGTTAGGCTTCAATAGATGAAAGGATGTAATTATAAGACAAAAAATAGATGACTAGATAGGGGCAATATTTAAAACCATTGCTCCACTGAGCCATACTGACGACACGAAACGATATGGTCCACTTTATAAAAAAAATATCTGTTTTTGTACCTGAATTTCAATCCCGGACAATGATACACAGGCTTCGATAAGAAAAGTAGAAGAAAAAAAGTAGGACAGTTGAGTAAATAGAAACAAAATTTGACAACTATGTAGTTGAGATGATGGAATGTAGGTGAACGTAATGGTGTACATGGAAAAAAACAACAACAAAACAAAATAAACAAAACAAACCAAATAAATCCACGGCATTTTATATCTAATATGTTTCCATGAGAACGTTTTCATTGACGTTCTAGTATTCACACCCTTCTCTGGATGTAATGGGTAGTTTACAAAACAAAATGTGAGCAAAACTTAACCACATGATTTATTAAATGTTACGTACTAACTTGGTGACCGCAAATAAATGTGCTTGGTACCTCTCAGATTCTACGTCTTGTTTTGGGATTAAAAATAAAAGAGGAATTTATTTATAAACAATGAGCATGCTCATATTACTATAGCAACACATGTAAACAAGGTGTCTGCAGGATATAGTGTTCGCAATGTCTAGTTTAAATAGTCCCAAAAAGTTGAAGTTTGTTTTCCTTTTATAAATGAATAGGGCAAGCGGCTTAACTGTAATGTACATATTTTCCATTGATAGTAAATTCCAAAGACAAACAAATGCACAAAATATATGCAGCTTATAGTTGGCGATGAACTACATCACACATATAGGCTGCAAAATATACTCGCCACTAAAATATGATATCATGTTAATTATACAGTTCCGTCTTGGTTTAAAGCGTAAGAAACACTATAGTGTTGTTGACCCTTTGATATAATTAGAAATAGAAGTTATAAATTAATGTATCTAATGAAAATGTTGTGTATAATGTGTATATCATTGAGGCTCTAAAAGTAATCGATAGATGATTCAAATTATGTTCCGAAAAAGCTGAAAATGCATGAGCCAAATTTCCGTTTTGCAAGAGTATTCAGGTTCATACAACTTACCTTTTGTTTATGCCACATCAACAATATTCATGGACCCAACGCTTCAAGACGTTTTCGGGACGATAATTCGAATGGAGTTCAAACGGGCCATGTCCTAAGAATCTCACCCATCCATAATTTGAACATATACCCATCAAGCTGTAAAGAAAACATAACATAATAAAATGTTTACCTTCTCCCCTGTATACATATATACATCTCACCTACTTTCATACCAGCCTAATTCATGTCTTATATTGTACATGTATATTTACTACAACAATCTAGCGTCGTGCCTTTCTACGGAATATGCAAGCATTAGTGCAGGTTACGTATATGAATGATTGAACTAAAATAGTACTAGATACTCACATTGTATACTTACAACACATGCAATGATTTCTATTTGGTAGTCAGGCTGTCGATGTAAAATTAGTACAGGGTCTGAAAACAGGTAAAAGTGTAGGGTGGATCCGACATCTTGCCTTCGGCAGTCACGGCATACTCCGTTTAGGAGTGTTCATCAGAACGTGAACATAAGTGAGATAAAGGTTGAATTAAGTGCAAAACCGATTATGTATAATAATTTTACAGAGAAGACTTGGATGTGTTCAGATGGCGACACATATATTGATGGGCAATTAATAAGATGCATCGCATTAGTAATCACTTAATTTAATTTAAATAATAATAATAATAATAATAATAATAATAATAATAATAATAATAATAATAATAATAATAATAATAATAATAATAATAATAATAATAATAATAATAATAATATTAATAAAGATGACTTTATATTGCGCCTAATCTTTGGAAGCTTTAACCGCTTTACAACATTTGACAACGCTTAGAAATAATTTAAAAAAAACATATAATGAAATGATTACAAAAAAAAAGCAAACACAAAAACTAGAAACAGAAAAACATGCTGTAATTTTTTTAAGGTAAGGATGCGCTAAAAGGGTACATTATTTGATATTTATGACTGTTCTTGAATGAGATCACTTTCTCTTTGTATCTAAGTGCAGTTGGCAATTTGTTACACCTTGCTTGACCATGTATGCAAAAGAACGTTGTCCATATGATTTCAACTTCCTAGTAGGAATATTGAGAATACGAGTTTCAGAAGAGGAACGTAAGCATCTTGCAGGGTGAGGTGAGATAGGTATGTTGGACTGGAATCCATCAGTGAAATATAGCACAGAGAACAAATTTTGTATTTAATTCTGGATCGTATGGATAGCATGTGTAGGGTACAAAGCAGCGGATAGGCGTACTCTGATCGCGACACTCATCCGATCAGCAGTGTTTTGAACTTTTTGAAGTTTCTGAAGTAGATATTGAGATGAGCCAGACAGAATTGAATTACAATAGTCCAGTCTTAAAAGCACTAAGGAACATTCAAGTGTTTTAGTGGCATCAACTGACAGATACTTGCAAATGGAGATGAGGCTTCTCAGCTCAAAATATGCAGCCCTGGATATGTTCATGACATGTTGATGCAATGAGAGAGTACTGTCAAGAGTGACACCGAGGTCTCTTGCTGACTGCTGACTGCTTGAATTTAATGTTGGTGTTACTGATATTTATTGTTTTAGGTAAATGATGTGAATGAGAAAGTCTTTGTGTTTTAATCAGGATGGCTTCAGTTGTTTTATCTAGTATTTGCACCTTGTTACATGTCATCCATAATTTTATATCACAAATGCACCTCTCTATACCTTGGATGCTAGCTTCAACTTCAGCCGGATTGCTAGATTTGTATATTTGGGTTTGATAAGCATGCACTTGGCGAGGCACTGGATGAAGATCTATTACATTTTAGAGTGACTGAGTGTACAGAATGAAAATAACAGGTCCAATAATAGAACCCTGTGGAACACCACAGCATAGATCAACTGGGCTGAAGTGTTTTCCATTTTCAGACATAATTTGTGTCTTGTTGCCCAAGTAGGACTTGAAACATAGTAAGGCTGTATAGTGAATGCCAAAGACATGTCGGAGACAGTGAAGTAATATATCATTGTCTATAGTGTCAAATGCTGCAGAGAAGTCAAGTAAAGTGATGACTGTAGTCTTTCCGACATCAAAACCGGAGAGAAGGTCGTACATTGATAAAAAGACTGTTGGAATTCAGATGTGATACAACCTGGGACTGAACAACTTTTTCTAAGATATTTTACAAGAACGGAAGATTAGAAATTGGGCGGTAGTTCTTTAGATCATTATGGTCAAGTGTTGGTTTCTTCAGCAGAGGCTTTACAATGGCAGTTTTGTAAAATAATTGAAACTACCCAGATGGGAGAGATGTTTTAATACTATCAGTTGATAAAGGCAATATTAAATCCATGCACTCTAGCAGCAGTGACGTAGTAATCGGATCCAGTTCACATGACTTTCGTTTTATTCATCATCACGATTGTACGTACTAAATCCATAGAGATAGGCTTAATTGCTGCTAATGGTTGTCGCTGAAATTATGTTGTCAAGTTTATTCATTTGAGAACCGTGCCTTAAAGTATGAAAAGCTCACTATGGAATAAAAGCCCAAGGGACATTGAGTTTTTATTTTAAGTACCATAGAAAATTAGTAAATGCACAATTTTCTATATGAATCATACAATATTTATCTGTAATAAATCGTTTCATAATTTACAACTTATACGTTTGAGATTTAAAATACCATTGAGTGTTAGCAACTACAAATTATTGTAAACACAAAATGGACAAGGAGGTTTACTTTATTTTCAGCGACTGAACGTTACACCCATACAATCTAGGAATCGCTATTATTAAAACAACTGTGAGATATGTATGATGAAAATATCATTCTTTGTTTTAAATGGCGTAATTAGCTGTAACATGTATTACGTCTGCAAACAATAGCAGCGAAAGGCATACTGAGGTCAGGCTATCACATCGCCTTAAAATACGTTACGTTTTTTAAGACTGGCCAAGTACTAAATTCGTAAAAAAAATTCAACTAAAGAATACATGCTTGCGTAGAAAGCAATAAAGACAAAACGTCAGTATAACTAAGAACATCTTATTTGCAGCTGGCGAAACGGATACCCAAGTCCCAGCTGCTTCTCAATTTATGTTGTCTTTCGTTTTAGCAAAATGTACCAATACTTATAACAACCTTTTGTTTCTCTACACAGACCTACTCATTGTGGTCGGCTTTTGCAGTCTCGATTGCTTTCAGTAATACTTCCAAGGCATCTTTATCATCATCATCATCATCATCCCTATCCACGAGATTGATCATATATATATATATATATATATATATATATATATATATATATATATATATATATATATATATATATATATATATATATATATATATATATACCGACTTTGGTAAACAAACGACGTAAATAATAAGCTCTGAAGAGTATATATGTTTATATCGTGTACTACCAATTGTCTGATGTTGAAATGCCACGTTTTATCCGTGCGCGTGCATAATGTAATGACGTCGCTGTTGAATTTAAGTAGACTTAGGTCCCCGTGAAATAGTGTGTCGTAGATCAATTGTATGCCTGGAGAGGAAGGTATTATATTTCCTGAGCCGGTGTGAGTAGTACAATATACCTTGAAGAGGAAAGGAATAATTTCGCGTGCCAGAAGAGTTAAATTTTCATCACATCTATAAATCTAGAGATGTGCCTTGTTATTGATGATAGCTATAGGAGTTCAATAATCTTTTTTGAATAATAACCTATTCCCTGGAGAACTATACAAGTTGCTTAGGACAAACGAATTCAGAGAAATTCATTCTAACTTAGTACAGTAAAGTACAAATTGTTTTTCAACGTGAAATTAGAAAGATTTGTGTAAAGACTTCATCTGACGTCATTATATATATATATATATATATATATATATATATATATATATATATATATATATATATATATATATATATATATATATATATATATATATATATATATATATATAGGTGAGCATAATTTGTGACCAAGAAAGAAGAAAATCAAAATTAAATTGCGAAAAAGAAATTTAATTAAATAGTTCACGTAATCTGATTTTGAAGAACGAACATGATATAAGTATCAAACTAATTTAAATTCAACGATGAACAGATAGTCTGTTCTGTCTATGAAGCTGGATGTTTCTTTGTCACTTCAATCTTATTTCAACATTTTGGCTGCTATTGAGTGGCCCCACGGTATCGTACCCGACCGGTCGAGATCAATTGATTTTCAGTTCATACTATTGAGTCATCTGGCAGTATTTTAGCCGACCTGTCGGGATTAAATGATTCTCAAATCATACACATTCACTTCAATTATTCCAACTTGACATATCCTTGTAAATGTCACATTGGATTAACTGGATTGCAAAGTGTGGGTGGGTGTAGCTTTAGCCCAGATGGGACGAGCAGGGAGAATATTTTATCACGCACTAGTACGTGTAGTACGTATTGTCCCTTTAGGAAAACAATACTAATTCATGCAAAATAATGAAATAGTGATAAATGTGATACCCAATTAGAAACGTACAATGTAAAGTAAACATTGGAAAGTAAAACACGTTATGCTAATGAAAGTATTCTGAAGAATACAATGTTTTATATGCGTCTGTACACTAAATTAACAGCAATGAATCCGACTTTAAACCTTAAACTCAAATATCTATGAACTCAAAGCCAATAGGAAAGTAAGACAAAAACCTATACAAACAATTCTTCTGCCGTTAGAGACAAAATCTCTGTCTCACCATAACTATAAAAAAATGAGGCCAACACAGTTTCCTTTCTGCAGCAAACGTTTTAATCAAAAAAATTGTACAATATTCTGTCATTAAATAAAACCTGAATGTTTTGAAATTTAGCCCAATCTCTCTCTCTCTCTCTCTCTCTCTCTCTCTCTCTCTCTCTCTCTCTCTCTCTCTCTCTCTCTCTCTCTCTCTCTCTCTCTCTCTCTCTCTCTCTCTCATTGATATTGTTTTCTGTTCACAGACTAGTTTCGATTCATTGATGTGAGACACCTCATCATTGATGTTTTTCTCTGTTCATTGAGTGTGCAGACCTATTAAAAAATATTTAATTGAATATCAAGTATTTCCACGATAACAATATAAGTAATGCAATGAATTTACTCTTCTGAAAATAATGCTCGTATTGTATATAACTCAGCTTTAATTTTTAAAATGTGAACAGTCTCCGTAACTTTTTCTTCAGAGGTTATCAGTGATGCCTAATGTAGAAACATAGTGAGTAAAGTTTGTCAATATGTTCCGATGGAACACAGGATTTACTTCATCAGAAGTCCATACATGACAGCATAAACATGATCGTTTATTGCTTGGTATTGAGGTCCCTAGTGATTATCATTTGTAACATAAACAGACTTAAAATACAAGTTAAATTCATTGAGAACACGTCATAACACAGTTAATTAATATATATTCTAATTAATGAAACGTCATCTAGTAAATCTGGTACATGCCGTATCAAATGAAATCAATTATACATACATCGGAAGGGTATATTCATTATTTTAAGCAATAACATTATACACTACGTATGGTAAGATGACAACATTCTTTGCGAACATGGGCAAACAAGTAGAAACAGCAAATTAAAAAGTAATAAATTACTCGGCTGTTCCAACTGCATAGATGCATGTCTTATCTTTAAGTTGGGGATTGTACTTCATGATCCGTATGTAAGCAAATATCCTAATCAGAATGTCCACTGGTAAACAATTTTTGTATGAACTGCAATGTCCAGTGCTACAGACAGGGATTTTATATTCATCGTTTAAACTGTAATGAATACATACTTCGAAAAAAAAAATAATTTGCACAATATGCAGAAGAAGTGCTTTTTTATACTGTTATCTTACTGTAACCATCCGAAATATGTATCATTGCTTTGTCATCAATTCCCAAAGATTCAAGCCTTACTTGGATATACATTGTATTTTCTTTTGAGGCTATGCTCCTAATTTAAATCAGTTGCAAGTCGAATTATTTGTTATTTTAGAAAGCATATATTTAAAAAGGAATTAAATATAGTAATTATGTTATAAATTAATTAAACATGATGCAATACCAGTTGACTGGTTCTAGTAGTGAAGTCATTGGAAGAAAAAAAAAAGAAATAAATTACAAGCAACATAACTAAAATAGCAAGGTTGTTCAAAGCTGGTCGTTATATGGCACCATAAGTGAAAGCCTGTAATATACATTTCAAACTCTCTTTCACTGATTATGTCGATTTTCCGCATTCTCTTAAAATGTATCGTTATTTCTTGTGTGTTCAATCTTTCTAATAGTTGTTCTGTGAAAAGGAAAAAAAAGTACTAAAATATGTATGTTTTGCAGGTTACCATGTCACTAAGCCGGAGAATTAAAACAAATTATAGTCGAAACATCCAGCGGCTTTTGTGTATTGGCGCCTGATAGAATTGAACCTGATATGAAAATTGAACGAAAATAAACTGACTAGTGTATGTGCTAGTCTAAAAGAAATATAGCGGCCAACATATTTTATTTTCTAAGCAGTATTATTTTTCTCTCAGCATGGAAAACGTATAATTAACTTGATCCACCTACTGTCTTCCCTGTATTTAAAGCCCCACATTGCACTCGCGCAATTCCACGCTACCCACTTAACTGGAGAGTCCTGTCAGCCATTGTGGTATTTGTGCCAATGACATCAAGGTCACATGTGAGTACGCCCTGTTGATTTGTATAAATCAACTCGTTTCGACTTGTTTACTACCAATATGATGATGGGACAGGGATTTTAAGATTGAACAATTTGTTTCCTAAAGTTTCACGATCATCTTTCAGACGCCACCCACAACTCTGTTGATCACCCACCCACCCCGCATGACCACAAGGAAAGTATTTATCCATCTAAGTTTTTCTATGTTCAGGGAAAGGAATACATCTAATTTAGACGATTTGTGTAAAGACTTTTAAAATTACAAGTCTCCCACTGACGTTTCTATTTACCAGCATCGATCGAGAAAACAAAAAATCATTGAAAAATATATAAATATTATTTATCATATTCAGTTCAGTATTTTTACAAACAGCTTGTCAATGGAAAATAAAAAACGAAAGCATTGCCTGCAAGCGTGTCCAATTTGCAGTTTTTGATTTGTTTATTCATCAGCATGATTGACCATTGAAAAATGTCAATTAGCTCACAGGCAAAAGCTTGATTTTTCACAAAACAATAAAAAAACTAGTCTGCAACTCTTTCAGCTGTCTTTGCTTCTGAGGGTAACAGTATTTAATACAAGTCGGTAGGGATAACAGGTATGTTGTAATTCACGAAAACGAAACATCAGGTTAAGGACAGTTGGTTAAAAATAAGTAGATTATTAAGCAAAAATGCTGCTATAGATTTACCTTATTATTGCCGTCAAACGCCAAGGGCAAGTAAGGTCATACTACCTACGCGTTCATAGGCACCAATATTGTACACCCTCGAATTAAATTCTTTTGACCGTCCGATAATAGTTTCATGCCCCGCCAGATTGATAGGCGTCGGTGACTAGCAATAACGCCTTTCCCTATTATGCCCATATGCTATAATTTTGTATTGACTAGGGTTTACCTGGATATTTGATTCAGTTCATTCAATTTGTAATAGAATGAATAATAGGTCATGGGACAGTTTTCTCCACGTAAAACATGGAACATGGGTGATAAATAATTTAAAATATTTTCTTTTCAAATTTTTATCAAGGTTCCCCTTTATATCACTGCTGGTTCATCACTTTTTCTCTCTCTCTCTCTCTCTCTCTCTCTCTCTCTCTCTCTCTCTCTCTCTCTCTCTCTCTCTCTCTCTCTCTCTCTCTCTCTCTCACTCTCTCTCTCTCTCTCTCTGATTTACCATTTGCTGTCATTCTTCATAAATTTAGAGACATTGTTGTAAGTTCGTTTTTTCATGAATTGTTCACCGGACCTTGTTATGATGGTCGAGAGAGAGAGAGAGAGAGAGAGAGAGAGAGAGAGAGAGAGAGAGAGAGAGAGAGAGAGAGAGAGAGAGAGAGAGAGAGAGTAAATTTGAGCATTTTATCAGGGCTGCTTTAAAAATGAAGCACTTTTGTTGTTTGTTTTTGTTTTTTATGAGTGAGAGCG
>JAEAOA010001402.1:810000-1062500 GCA_016746295.1 Potamilus streckersoni
ACCTCGTGTAAAGAATGTGAGATCATGAACATCATAATGTCATACAAATTGCAGCTATTGACATATTAGTCCGAAACACCATATTTATGTGTATATGTGTGCACGCCATGGCGCGCTGATAATAATATTTTAAACGATAATTTATTGCGACTGAATGTGAGTGTTATTGTTAACAGTCTATGTCGTCTGTAAATGGGGTTATAGCAGAATGAGATTTTCGACGCAACGAAATTTTTTTTCTTCAGAATTATCAAAAACACCTATAAAATGCACACACTTAATCAAATATTTAGAATGTTAGAATCGCACCGCAACCGTTATTGCATTTCATTCTGAATAACGGTTATACCAACATCATGTCTTTAAAATGGAAACCACGCGTACGTTTGGTTTTTGTTTTACATCGTTTTATAAATTTGTTTGGAAATATGTATTTTAATGTAAAGCATTTCAGCTAGTTAGTTGGAAAACAGTAGCAAAATGTTCAAAGAGGAAAATCAAAGAAAATTTTCCCTGCACAGTATGAAATAGTATGCTGTCATGGTAACACCAAACAAATTTAAGTGCTTTCATCAGTATATACCGCTCAATTTTGCAGATAATGTCAGCATTAAATTTAGATAGAGAGATAAATCAATTTAAATCACTCCATATAGCTGGACACTGGACATGATAGTTGTTGTAATATTAAAGATGGCGGTAGTTGTGCTAGTACTACCTGTAGTTGTATTCATTAGCCTTGAAATATGAGCTACTTATCTTACATTTAACGTACAGCATATGTATACTACAGATCTTGGATAATTAAAAGTCTCATTAGCAGTTGCTTGATTATGCAGTATCATAATTTAGCAAATATTATATCCCATGAAAAACTTGTTTTAAAATATACAATACCCATGCCGTCTTTGCTCACTCGATACAGGTCAAGGAAATCATTGGGGCTCTGCGGAATTGTCAGAAGCTGACTTTAGCTGATGAGTGCGAAAGCTTTGTCATCTTCCACATTAGTAAGTTCAGTATTGATATAAAGTTTTAGATCTTGATAGTTTTGGTCATTTGAAATTGAACGCCTGTTACTAGTTTTCATTTAGTTAAGTAGTTAAGACCCTTGCTTTTAACCTTTTATCTTCTTTAATTCTGTGACCTACACTGATTTCATGACAGGCTAATAAAACAAGAATACCCTGACCCTATTAACCAGGCATTACATTCGATAACTTATAGTTTATTACATTACAATAAAGTATGCATATATATATATATATATATATATATATATATATATATATATATATATATATATATATATATATATATATATATGAAACGTTCTCACTCGAAAACGCGCTCCTTGTTGCAACGATAAAACTATTATCTAATAATAAATAATTTTTCGCGAACTCTCATGTGCATGATTCATGTACACTAATATATTTCATATGTACATAGATTGCGTCGGCAATCGAACTGATACATTATATTCCTCTTATTTAGAACATCTGTCTGACTCGTGTATGACTAAGATGTCCAAGAGGGTGGAAGGCGATTGGGAATCATTAGCATTGACTCTAGGTCTCTCTATGGAAGACCTTGACAAGTGCAGGGGTGAAGAGGGAGACTATACAAATGAAGAAATAGCTTTCAATATGCTGTGCATATGGCGTGTTTCAGATGTAGCCATTAGCAGCGGATTCGATGTTTTCAATGACCTTCTGGGAAGACTGGAGAATATGCCGTCTAGCATAGGTCTTACGGAGTATATCCGAGATATGTTAATCCAGATCAATTAAAATCTTTCTCTTCGGTTCGCAATGTAAAGCATACACGTGAGAAATACTTACTGTGAGATTATAATAACAGTAATTTTAATTCCTGCTTAATTTGCCACGATATATCAGGATATTATAATCAAAATTACCTTTCACTGCCTTAAATAACATGTCTCCTATCTGGCGTACAAGATCTGGTACATTGATGTCTAAACATCAACAATTTTAGAAACATGTAAATCCAATAAAATGTTCTTGTTGTTTAGGTCTTGAGTTCTTCCAGATCGGTATAAATGACTGAAAGGTTTACGTAGAAACGTGTACCAAAATGTCCATCTGACACTGTTATTATACTTAAATACCAGCTCATTTTACTTAAACCTTTAAGGATATGCCTCTTTTTATGATATCATTATTATGTGCGAACTATGTTTATCAATTACTTTATAACGATTGTTTTTTAAATAAATCTTGTAGATTTTACTGTTTTCAGAATTGGCATAAACTAGTAATTATCTTTCTTCTTGCGAAGTAAATACTTTATAACTTTATAGTTGGAAGCTTTTCCTTGTGCGTTGCTTTATATGGGTCGTATATTAGATTTGGTGCATGTCAATCTTGCAAGTTTGATTTATCTAATAACCTAATTCAAGAAGACTTAAATTTGTTGTCAAGATTAAATGCCAAGTCCAGTATAGAAGTAGCTTATTTCGGTGGGTTTCTTGCAAATTGAATTATTTTTATTATCTCATTCAACTGTTTTTCTTTTCGCATTTCATACTCTTTCTTCGTAACGGTCATCATAACAAAATGGATGGTTATCTGGTTGAAACGAATGACAATTGAATTTCAAATCATTCAGTCAGAAACTATAAGTTGCATGATCATATTTGCATGTGTTACAAATTTCATACTTTTCGATACCAATGCACAAAGCATGTCCAACACTATTTCAATACTTTCAATAACTCTTGCACTAAGTTTATTGGCTGAGAAAGAACTTCCAAACGTACGGGGGAACAAATTAGACATAATGGATGAAAGTGATTTGGGATTGAATATAAACACGAATTCACAATTTGATTTGCAAACGGGACATATACAGGGATAAACAATCTATATTTAACTATGAACGAGTTGATAAGACTTGCATAAAATGATGTTTTATAAATGTGCACATGATTATTTGCAATAAATGAACTCTTCCGGAAATGTCAACTATTCGCATCAATGGATTTTCTTTCTGTTTGGCAGATGAGTCGTAAATGATTGAAATATAAGTGATCAAACTGACTACAGGACGGTATACAATTTATGTTCATTGATAAATATATCACTCTTGGTCCTTTTCTGTGTCCATAGTGACATTTGGAGGTGTGCTGCTAAATTTATTATTCAAATGTCTTTCATTATACCAATGAAAATAATTTTTAAATATTTTTTTATTGTTTACATTTTTCTGGATTAGATTTTGTAAAATGAACAAATTTATTAATTTGACATTTTCGAAATCATTATTACCAGCATCATAAGTTTTAACAAAATTTGACCAGCTAAAGAAACATTAGTGGATAAAACACCTATAAATGTATTGTGGTATCTGACCAATTGTTTTAGCCAAATAACCATTTATATGTTTCATGTAGCCTATATAGTTTTTCATTTCATTATATGTCCATCCATGAATGTTAGAGTATTAATATTTTTAGTGTTAGCAAACTAGGTCTTATTTCTATTTGTATACACCAATTGTTATTTGGATTGGTATAATTATGAATATGTAACACTTTATTACGCGTTATGTAATATAATCTATTGCTATACTAATTTTACCCTTCATTATACCTCATATTAAAGCTAAAAATGTTGTAACTATCATATCTATAAGACAAATGCTCTGTGGACAATATATATATATATATATATATATATATATATATATATATATATATATATGTAAGAAGTAAAAGTACAAACGGAAACATAAATTGGATCAAAGACGGAGAAGTACCATATGCACTTGTATGGTGAAGAATCCAAGGTCATGAAAGTGGCGCTTCGTTTTTATTTTTTAATCTCTTTCCACAGTCAAATTGATTCTTTTCTGGTTGGATAAGCATAGGAAGTCGCTTCTTGTCACTACCGTCCGAATTTCTGCTCACAAAATTAGTTCCATAATATCATTGAGCTGGCATATAAAAACCTAAACATAGCACACTAAGAAAAGACAATATGAAAATAATACATGCTTATATTAAATTAATCAGCTTTACACAGGTAATTGTGCAGATATATTCACTAAATGTGGAAGTTTCCAAAGTTTGTCTACCACTAAGATTTAGCGTAATAAACATATGATTCCTGTCATAATCACTGCGATTCTATATTACATAAGTGCAGTGCTTGTACAGCATAATATTTACATAAATCATTATTCCATTATTTATTCAAATATCTTTGATGATTTTTGAAACATTGCTGCACAAAATACAGTTAAGGCTGTACAACCTTATTTAAGTTGATTGTACAACATAATAATAAGTATCGCTGATCGCTGCAGTAATTTATATGCTTTCATAAAACAATAGATTTAAATATCATAAACAAAATCGAATATGTTACATAGATTATTCGAATAAACAGACAGCTGCAAACTATCTTACCTCCTCTCACAATTAAGCCTATTGCCATTTTACGATGTTTGCAATTTTAGTTTTTTTTACGTGCGATTAATATTGTAAGAAAGCACATTGTAAAGTGGTCAAGTTTGTTTAGTTTAGAATACAAGCGAATACCATCCCCACCACAACCAATCTCTCGGAAAAAAAAACAAATGCAGAACGTCTTTTGTTACAAACTAAATTTCACTACTCCTTCTTAAGCAGTATAAATGTCTCAATAATATTTCCTTAAATAAATGGTTCTGTTCAATAATATGGTAGAGAGAGAGAACATATCAGATATTTATCTGTAAACCTTTCTAATAACAAACAAATAGAACTCTCTTTGTTCCCATAGCAACCATATTTAAACAGCAATCCTCTCACGTCTCCGAATACTAAATAATGTTATGCAGTTTATACATACTCCTAAACATATTTTAGGAGACATTTTTTCTTAACTGAGTTTATTATAGCTTTCAGCTTCCACAACATCCGGACTATTTTTATTTTTCGACTTTGAATGAAATACTGCTTTAATTTTCGCTACTTATTACCAACCAATGGATTATATTGAATAATTGTCATTTATCTTCTGCCCCCTTACTTTTTGAAAATAAATTCTTGTAAATATCACAACCCTGTGTCACATTGTAATTTTCGATTTATTAATCACACTATTCTGCATTGGATATGCATATTTTTTATCATAAATAAACACGACATTTTGAGGATTGGCACGTATAGGACATTTAAGTGAAAATGCTATATATAACTTGACTCTAAAATAAGATCTAAGTGCAGACTTTTCAAGCAAAATAGTTACACTGATTGATTTTAAAAAAGACATTTATGTTATCATTTTATTTTATGTAAGCACGTTTACGCGAATCACTAAAAAACTAATAAGTACTTGAATTGTGCTCTCTCTGTAGCATTGTCATTACTTTCTCTGTTGAATGAGAGTTACCTGCTTATCACTACGGGCGAGCAATTAGACCAACATTTCTAGAATGCACTATATAATTTCCGGGTAACTAAAGGTACATAAAATATTCCGGAAATAATAATTATTCAGATATTTTAATCAAAATATTACCCATTAATATCTTTCTTTCTTCATTATTTTGAATTGCCTTTGTAACACGAGTTTTAATAGGCTCTGTAGGGACATCTACAACTCTATGTAAACAACGACTACGTGTAGTAAATATTAAATGGATTTGAATTACTACAACGTCACGCTTTTGCAAAATAATGATTTAAATAATATAATAAGTGGATATATTATTTATTTTATACATACAAAAAGGTTATTTTCTTCATTTCAATCACGATACCACTTACTTCGTTGAATTCTCTCAATATTACAGTTTAATTCCGTATATGTAATATTTAAATGAAATTTCAATTTCCAGACTGATATAATAGTTACAATTATTAAATTGTGTTAACTGGTTCGCTCTTCGTATAGTAATAATATTAATTCTTTAAAACTAAATCATTACCTGGACAAATCGCAAAAGATCGTCTGAAGTTATATAAATCTGCATGGACCAAATGTGTCATCTACATGATATACAGACCGAACAACAGTAGCATCAATAGCTCATATGGTATAACATTATCCTGTCAAATTGTCATTCCAAGTTAGAATCCTCAAAGCTTCCAGTCTTTCGCTTTTTTTCTTTTTCTTTTAAAGAATTAATTTGCACAATATCAACAGCTGTCAATTTACAATTAGTAAATGTTCAGGTTTCAAAACCAACAGAAGTTATTCTTAATTTAAAAATCGTTGTAGTTTATCTCGTGGAAGGTAACACTATTATCAGTATCTTATTCATCTAGATTGGAACCATACAAGGATGGCCAATTATGTCTGCATCAGAGAATAATATCATTCTAACCAATGTTGTGAAGATCTTATTCCTCCATAATTAGATAGGATAACGTTCATATAAGTGTGTTCAAAGTTATGTTTTCATACTTTATTTTTATGTCATAATCAGTATTATCGTTCATTTGAAGAAACGTCGGATTTAGACTGAGGTAGACATTTTAAACTTGCTTACTATATCATGGATATTTCTTCTGTTCCGAAACTCTACGATTTTAGATGCAAGCCGTTCTTCTTCACATTGTCAGTTTTGATGTAAGCGAATTTTGCAGAATAGTATAAAACTCGATAAAACCTAAATACACATGATCGGTTATTAACAGAATAAAGTTCACAATCATAGATTACTTCAATACACAATAATAGTATTCATACGCATATAGCTTCGCCCAACGACCTTTTAACTTCATAACTTTGCGCGCGCTCACGTGCGTCAGGCGTGAGGAGTACTATATGAAGGTGTTCAAACTCGCGAATTATTGAATAATTCTGACAAACTTTAGTGTTCAATATCGGGGATTATTGAATTATTCTGACAAAATAAAGTTAAAGGGAGAAAAAAATGAAAATATAAAAATTGAATAGTATATCGCCTGCACATGCATAAGTACAGATACACAAACATACATGCGAACATACATACATTCACCCATGCACCCAAGAGCGCAAGCATGCACACGGAAGTACATACATGCGTACATTACATGTGTACACTCGGGTACCTACCTACCTACCTGCCTACCTACATACATACATACATACATACATACATACATACATACATACATACATACATACATACATACATGCATGCATGCATGCATGCATGCATGCATGCATGCATACATACATACATACATACATACATACATACATACATACATACATACATACATACATACATACATACATACATACATACATACATACATACATACATACATACATACATACATACATACATACATACATACATACATACATACATACATACATACATACATACATACATACATACATACATACATATATATGTGTCTGTGTATATATATATATATATATATATATATATAGAGAGAGAGAGAGAGAGAGAGAGAGAGAGAGAGAGATAGATAGATAGATAGATAGATAGATAGATAGATAGATAGATAGATAGATAGATAGATAGATAGATAGATAGATAGATAGATAGATAGATAGATAGATAGATAGATAGATAGATAGATATATCGAATATAACGCTTAAATATAATTTATGATATTCTCCATATTTTAATTTTGTTTTCATCTAGTATAAAGTTTTAATGGAAACGAGGTCAAATTACTATATTCCGCCACTCATATGAAGTTACTATACATTATTACTACAAATGTTCGAACCCATGTCCGCGATTAAATTTGACTCATCGGCTGCCTGCACACATCAGCCCATATCCCGTCACGACTAAGCACGTAACACCAAAAAATGATGGCAATGAATCGGTGTTATATGAACTCGTGTTTAGCAGACACACTCGCTAGACGACCTAGTAAGTAACTCTCATATATGTGCAAATTCGTTACAGATTCGTGCCATTTAATCGCGGTCTTGGGTTTGAAATGCCGTTGAGTACGAATTAGTAGATTAAAATAGTCTCTCTGCCATCCCATTTTTTGACATGCCCGTAAAGCAGATATGCTTTATTGGTTGGATTATAGAATTTTAGGGCAAATCATTTAGTATTTACTGAAAGCAAGGAAATTGTTATTTTATTATAAGATAAGTAGAAGAGAGTACACCATCCAGTAGTTCTCCTCAACAAGTTATGTCACTGATAAATATTCTAGCTAACTTTAGAAATGTCGAAAGATCCAAGGCCAGCGATTTTAGACCTATGGTCCTTACATGTATCTGCTGAAAAATGCTTGAGGACACGATGACCTTGTATTAAAGCCCGACGAGAAAATGGATTAACATTCACGCCACGAAGAAAAAACAAACGAATCGAACTAACATAAAGTTTTAAAGTGATATTTGCATATATAGTAGACGTCGTCGCATTGTTAACCGACCATAGTGTCAGATGTTAGTCAAAACAATAACCAACGGGGTTATGCATGATACAGGCGACTATAAAAGAAGAGGAAACTCCGTAGAAATAGTTAACCTAAACGTTCATGCGTAAATTGCAAGGGTAACACAATTTCCAACGAGGAGAACTGTTAGAATTTAACAATGTAATATTGTTAAAGAAATTGATAATATTAGTATTCACTAGCTTATATCAGTTATCATAGATCCTTTGTCGCTCATCAGACGGTTCCACAATCGGAACCGGGATTTAAGTTGATCAGTTCTTGCTTAAGGGAAGTTAAACTTTATCGCAAATAATCACTCCTCGATAAGATAAAACAGTTATCGCTAATATACACTTTCGTCGATTTACAAATCGATATCGATGAATTGCTGAATAATTGTTTAAAAATATCGTCTATGGCTGCAAATATAGCCCAGCAAAGGAATGAAAGAGTCCAACACCATGGGAATTTATTGATGAAATATCGCGTTCATGTGTTGAATTTTGATATTATGGCCATTGTAAAATAAAACATAGTCATACTACTTCTGACGGAGTAGTAATTCCACTAGAGTCAACCGTTTCACATTTTAAATAAGCCTCACTAAGAATCGCGTATCAAGTAAAGTGAAAAGTAAAATAAAAACAATACAAACAACATATTTTGGTCAAATCGCCATATCGCCATAGGTTTAGAAACAAGTGGATGCGCAGGCCATAGTAACACCCAGTGCAACAGATTTGTATTGTAAAAGTAATGAACATATAAAATGTGACCAACTATACTTGAATCAGCTAGTGTCTATGATTTGAAGACGTATGTCCGCTATAAACAATATTGTAAACTGTTTAGAATGCTCCTATTATTTGTAGGTGCTTGATTGAATGAAATAATAAAATATGTCTATACAACTGGATCTTATTCAAAAAAGTTGGTTACTACTTTCAACATGATTTAATGTGTGTCTTAGACAATGGCTCCTTTCTATTTATTTACAATAACTCGGTCTCATAAGATGGAATTATCGGACAAATTTTCACAGTCTTAATATAACCTAAATTGTTGCCAGATGAACATAGATATAAAATGATGCCAGAGGAACATGTATATAAAATTTCAGTTATAAATGTGACAAAGTTCATTTCTTAAATTTTTTATAATGTAATATATATATATATATATATATATATATATATATATATATATATATATATATATATATATATATATATATATATATATATATATATATATATATATATATATATATGTCTGTATATTCTACTGGGAAATAAATGGCACCAAGGACTGTGGTATTACCAATCTTGACTGAAAAAAATCTTAAGGGGCACAATTTATCCAATGAGGAGGCAACAAAATATCTCGGGGTAGAATTGTCCATATACTTCAGTTGGAAAAGGCACATAGACAACATAGCGAAGGAAATGGAACTTTGTTTTCTATATCGCAAACTCCAAATCAACCCTGTAGAAGTAATGGCGCATACTATTGCAGTCTGGTTCGACCAGGACTAAAACACTGCTCATCTGTGTGGAACCCACACAATCAATATAACACTATTAATGTCAGTGCAGTGTAAAACCATCTCCAGTGGTACAGTTCATCAAAGTCCCAGGTGACCATGTTCTACAAAATTTCGAAAAACCAGTGGACAAATACTTGATCCTGGCATATAGCCTATGCCTGAATCGAAAATTAGTTTTAAGTTCAGCCATTTTCCATTTTCAGTAGCTACTTCGAATAAATTCTCAGCAGTAATTTCAGAAGCTCCTGACTTGGTATCTCACAAGCAGGAGCATTATAAAATTGCAATCTAATGATAAAGTCATCTAGTCTGCTTTTTCACCTTATCTTTTGTTTTCTTTTTCTTCATATTTTCAGATCGTTTCGTCATCTTTTATAATATGTTCCTCAGATTTCATCTGCCAGTTATTAGTAGCGACGCGAGAAATATATTATACCTAATTGGCACCTTTCAAAGTTGTAATAAGCTTGGGTATTATATACTGATCTCTACCACCATATCATTGCACACCAGTATCAAATATGTGGCCTTTATAATATAAACGCCACATAAAGACATTCATCAATAAAGATGTTTATTATGTTAGTCCTAAATTTGGTGGTGGTTTTAGAGAGGTTTGCTGAAGTGGCTGAAGTGGTGATGGTGGTAGCTGAAGCGTTTGAAGGGATTGTGCGGCAGGCTGCATTTTGTCCAGAAATATCCACTGGTAATGGGTCATGAGTTTTTTGTTTTCTCAGTTTTTATAACAATTGTTATGGGGTTTCTTTTCGACATTTGGTTTCAACTTTTCTGTACCTTCTGTAAATCACACTTGATCTTCCTGATGTTGTTTTAACTCCTTTTTGACAGTCATGTTTTTGAAGGATTTTCGTAATTCCCTCTAGTTGTTGGGGATCCTATTTATTTACCTGTCAGCGGTTATACAATATTTCAGTATGTACTGTAATGTACCATATTTTTAACATAATATCCAGCGCTAGAACCCTGTGCGAGTAAATGTTTCGTATCCTGCTAACATGGAAAGTCCCAGTGACATGTTGAGTTAATGATCTACTACGCTGCAAACAAATGTTTTTTTTTATGTATACATGGATACATTGAAACATAGACCTGTCCGCACGCAGTTTGTGTTTAAAAAAAATTAAAATTACTCAGTTATATCAATAATTGCACATATGTATAGTATTTTTAGACCTGTATTAGCTGAGCAGGCCCATGTATAAAATTATATTTGGTTATGGTGTTTGTGCACCCACGTATGTTTTAACTGGATGACTGACATTTATTCTAAAGATAAAGTAAACCATTGAAGCGATGAAACCTGTTTTAATCGATCGAAATCCCCTTACCCCGTCTCCTTTAATAGTATACGTGGGAGGGTATTCAAGAATGTGTACAAAGATTTTTACCTAGTTTAATTGCATAGTATGTTTCCGCTTATGAAACCATAGCGTTTTGTTTATAAAAGCCTCTGCCTGATTCGTTATATAATAAGGTGTGCTTTGTGCTATATTAATTCCGGCAAGATACCGTTTGACACATACAAATAGTACACAGGTTCTTGCACGTGGCTGCAATATAAGTTTTTTGTGTTTTTAATTAATAAAATTTCGTTCACTTGAGCAAATGAACAGTCCAGTATTCAAAGTCTTGATATATATAATTTTCATGCAAATATATAGCTGACCATAAAAGAGCACCAAAATATTTTGATCGTTAATCTATTTGTATTTATATTCAAACACAATTAACAACACTGTCAATGCTCATATATAACTTGTACAAAAAACAGCATAGACTTAGATCTACAGGCTCGTTACATGATTTGTTTTGGTACACAAAACGGAAGAAATACAATGCAACTAAATCGAACTTAAGGAAAACATTGAATATATCACTTTTTTAGTTATTCACTTTCCTTAGAATATCGAATTCTCAATTGAAAGTTTGATAGTCACTTTTATGAAACATTTCAAAGAGTGTCGAAGATTCCAATGTGTACTTCATTTTATATTCATCATATTCAGATACTTTAATACTTTCCTGCCAACATGAAGAGTACATCTACAGGGATATATAGAGAGGAATTATTATTCATCTTCTGTTTTTTATACAAGCGAAATACGCCATACAAATAATAGTGGAAACTAATACTCTATAGAGTAAATATAGAACAGGAGAGACATACAAACAACATGAATTATAAAAGTAAATGCTTTTTATAGACACTTGGCCACAACCTACAAGACATAGGCGATTGCGTAATCAGACAAATCACTATTTAACAAATAAACAAGCCTTGTTCCACAGTAGTGTATTCAGACTATACAATATATCAACTAAAGAAGACATGGTTCTCTTTTATTAATGATATGTGTGGATTTATCAATCTTTCCGCACATAGAGGCTCTAAATAGCAGCCAGTATACATGGTGGGGAAAAACGCAGGAAGACCCATGGAAGAGCTTCCTATCATGGACAGCTTTGATAGTTATTCTTATATACTCACATTTCCTCGGCCGAAACCCAATCACCCAGACACAAAGGCGACATGTATAAATTATCTATAAAAGCAATCGCCTAAGAGCACTTCACCACGCAAATAACAGTTATAAGGAAATCAACATCCTCAGCTAAAACCCCTTATTTACCAAGTTTTACGCTTATGTTTTTCATACCTGGTCCATCTGGATTGTGTAAGTTAATGGTATTAGAATGTGTACATGTGCCAAAGTTTAAAAAGTGTTAATATTGTTTGCATTTGACTGACGCTTACTAATACACCGTGAAGAAACATACAGAGTTCAGCCTTAGGAGGAAAAACAACTCAAACTATCACTCTGAAAAACTCACATAAGAATAATGTTTTATTTCTTGAATTACCTATACCGTATGAAAGCATTATGGTCACCACGTGCCATTTCAGTGCACAAGTATTTATGAGATTACAAGATTCCACCCGTTCGGAAAATGAATTGAAACACATCTTATAATCATAACCAATCGAATTTACTCCAATAGCTCACAACATACAATAACTTCGTAATTTGGTTATTGATACATTTCCAAAAACAAATTCATAACTAAATTAACATAACACATGAATGCAGAAACAGACTTTTGAAGTTAGACTAATATCTATATATTTACCCAGAGAAAAACGTCGTGAAGGCCAGTAGTAAAGGAGTTTGATGAAAGCAAACTCTTTTGATAATGATTATAATAATACAAGGTTTGTGTCACTTTAATGTTTTGTTTTATTCAGTAGAGTACCACGCTAACAGATTCATATAAAGTTTTCCATGTAAGTATTATAACACAAAAGGTAACAAGTATTTATAAGTTTTAATGCATGCTGTGAACGTTATTTAATAAACAATGATATGCAAAAGTATTCCACCAAGTCAAAGTTGTGTTTACCCTTGCCACCAGTGAAAACCTATTAAGGAGGCATTTCCAGAAAGGATCCTTATTTATATAAAGTTAAGTAATATTGTTTGGAAATTTCTTGAATTGATTTGAAATAAAGCGGCACATTTTTCAATTATTTTTCTTGCCGCATCACATATACATGTATTCTCAACACAAAACTAGTGCATCTTTTTAATGCAGAGCAGAATAAAAGCCCCTTATGAAACGAATCGTTTGTTTTACACAAGTTATTAATACACCATATTAATGGAGACCTCAATGAGACTTCTACACATTGTTTAAATATCCAATTTGTTGATTTAAAATGTCATTAGAGTATAGCATGTTAAAGATTGTACGTTTAAATTGTTTTGTAATGGCCTTTCATATTTTTCTTTAAAGAGATACATTCGTTTAATAATTTACCTAGAGAGTGCATACAAAGAACAAAGGATTAGTATGTATAAAAGAACACGGATCGTTGCGTGAGTATTATTATTTATTTTATTGGTTAAAGAAATAGCGTTTCCACTGTGTGGTTTAATAATGATATCATTGAAATGCAATAATCCGTTCAGAAATATAAGGCCATTTAATCGAGAACATACTTATAGGAATAAAATTCGCGCCCTCGATGAATGCTGCTTACGTGTTATAAAGTACGCCAATATTATGTGCTATTTCTTTTTTAAACAATAACTTGTTTAAATCCTATAATTGCCAAAGGCAAGTTAATACAGATATGGACTAAGGTTTATGTGGATAATTAAATAAAGATCTAGTGATGATAAAAGATTTAACAGTAACCAGGTAACTGTATAATAGTATGTCGAGAATTCACTTTTACTGTAAATAATTACTGGCGTAATAGAGTAATATAGGTAGTCTTAGCTCAAGTAGCCTATCAAAAGTTACATTTAGAATATATAGCTCGCTGGTTTTAAATAAAATACATTACATCATATATATGGTAAAGAAAAGATTCTGCTCTGGAATTTAAAATTACTGTAGTTATTGTAGTTGCCAATCCTTTAAAAATATATTTGCATGGAACGGTTTGACTCAGCCTTAGAAATAAGTTCGGAAAAGGTTATAGAACCTCATGTTGAAACGGTAAGGATTATACTAAGCAATAATATTTCTGTTTAAGTTCATGTCTTGATTTCATTTTAAGGGGTTCCATAAATAAATCATTGGTGCTGGACATTCTTCTCTATTGTATTTTCACGATGATATTATCTGGAACCATCTTTAGTTATGAAAGGCCAGAAGGAAGCGAGTAAAAGATGACTGCCTGTAGCTACAACTTTCTCCGGGCAATGTTGAAGAGCCTTACAAATTTGGTACTAAGGTATTTGTGCTAACAAAGGATTTCTTGCAGACAGTAACACTCAGATAGTAAGATTACTCCGCTGGTCTCCATTTGTTGGTTATTTATCCATAATAAATACTATATGCATAGTTGCAACACAAGATTTTATACTTATACAGAAAGCAATACACATGATCTCGGTATGCAAATAAAGAAAATTTATGTTCTCAGTAATTTGTTTAAATGAAAAAGGTCTTTATTTATTTAGTTCAAGACACTAAATCATTGTACAGTTCTGGTTCTGGAAAGTATCCATCAGAACAAAAATAAATATTAAAATCTGAGATATTGTAACAAGAAATTATAAGCAGAGAAGGGATATGTATGATTCGTGCTTGCTAAATCTATCAACAAAACTCACTTAAAATGTTTTGATAGATGACACTAATTCTACTTGATGCATATTAAAAGACAAAGCTGTAAGGAAAATATTTCAATATTATTCTCTGGAGGAGCATATAGAATGATAGTGAAAACCTACATGAGTTTTATTTACGAAGAATATAAGTACAGGTAATAGTGAAAAATGCAGTGTTTTATTCATTACATTTTTGTTTAATACTGTGTTGAAAATGTGGAAAACGATAGAGTAATACAAAACGGATATGTTACATGTGTTATATGTACCTATTCTGGGGTGAATAAAACTGCGTGCATAAAAGTATATCTTGAATGCTTACTCTTCCTAAAACTTTGAACAGATCACTTAACATAATTTGATAGATACAGATTAATTACAGCGTATTCCATGAGGCAAGATTTATTTTGTTTAAAACTCTTCTTATTTATGTAGAAAACTTGAACCTAATTTCAAAAACAATTAAATGCTGGATTATTATTTAATGGAATAAAGGGAAAGGTATCCCTAAGATGGGGATACAGTCTTTGCTTGATAAATTTACTCCCTCAGGATAAGCTCGTCTGTGTTGGGTCACTGGAATATCATGTGAGCCTATTTCCGTTGTTTTATATCGGTCCCTAGCCGTTAACCTGAAAGCATAATTAAAAATTCAAAGAGCAGTATTATGGGTTTTCTAATATTAATTAATTTATTAATGATAGGGTACAAAATCAATAAACAATGTAATGGGTTTATCCAAACAATGTCACAATATCAAAGTACACTTGTATATTTTATCACTTAACACTATTTGCTCAAGAGCTGACCTCAAACTTACCGCTAGTTCAGTAAACCTTGAGCAGTAAGCCATATAAAATGAATGGAGAGGCCTGGATGGCTCATTATCACCGTTTAATTGAATTTTGTCAAAGTATGTTAAAACTTTTTATCAAAAATATCTTGTTATACCAGATCTCCATTGGGTATTTAACCATAACTGATAAGTTACATTCCTACTTATTATAATATGTATAGTGTTAGACATACTTTTGCAATGAAGTTTTCAATCTGATCTGGTTTTGTAACATAGCTTTAACAATGGTTCAATCATATCACTACGTTGTATGTAGTGGCAGTGTATAGTGATGTCTAGTACTGGGGTAACAAACCGCAGACATGTAACATCATGTCCTACCCAGTCACATTATCCTGACACCAGGTCGACCAGTCGTAACACTGCCATCTTAATGCTGAGCGCCAAGCGAGGAATCTGTAAGTACAATTTTGATAAAGTCTTGGGTTCGACTAGACCGGGGTTCAAAACCCGAGACCTCCCGCATCCGATGTTGAAGCTCTAACCACTATGCCAACAGATCGCTCAGCAGTGAGGTTAAATTATGTTCTGTTTTGTTGTCATATGTGCCATTTTATTTCTTTTTCATAATTGGTTTACTGATATTAGATTTTGTAACGGATACTAGGTAAGAAAGTTATTTTTTATATTCATCAGTCAGAAAGGTAAAGCGAAGGACAGAGTGAGAGCGAGAAACAGAGAATGCAGAATACACATGTTAATATTCTAGCAATGACAAACGAATACACTGTTATTTAGGACTCAACCCAGTATAAATTCTCAATTACTTGTATGAAAGGAACCTTGGCAGAGGGCTGCAGCTATCCTTGATCATATATTATGAAGACAAGACTGTGAATAGATAAACTGAATTGCACAATCGACATTTCTTTGCTAAACTATTTCTTATTATTATGTCAATCAATAGCACATCTTCATATTGTTAACGCATATTGAATATTCCTTTTTCATAAATAGACTGAGACGTAATTCAATATTTGGTGAGCTTTGGCGCCAGTACGAAC
The DNA here is from genome assembly GCA_016746295.1 of Potamilus streckersoni. Taxonomy (NCBI): domain Eukaryota; kingdom Metazoa; phylum Mollusca; class Bivalvia; order Unionida; family Unionidae; genus Potamilus; species Potamilus streckersoni. The sequence continues at coordinate 826,935 of JAEAOA010001402.1, forward strand.
CGTTTTGATCACTTAAATGCAAACAGTTTTCTGAATAAACTACGACCTCCTTGGAAGCCAGCACGTATTATATTAATTTTTTTAACAAGCCATTACAGATGTATATCTCTGTTGTCTTTGTTTGCATTCATTTATGCAATAAAGTTATATAAACAAATTATCGAAATTAAAGAAATTTAAACTATACTCTGGTTCTTATTAGTATGATGTTACCTCACGAATGGCATTTTAATAAATCATGCATGTATGACATTTGTTATAAGATAAAGATTTCTTCGAATTACCTATTACAAGAAAAGTTATATTATCATGCAAATAAACACACTTATTTTAAATAAATGCAAGCCTTGATGTTACAACGTTGGAAAACGTACTTTGTTATATTTTGATAGTGTTTCTAATTCTTTGAGTGAAACGGAGATAACAAAAGGATGAAGAATAAATATTAAACGTGTGATCAAAAACATAAACTGTATTGACCCTAGATTATGATAAAGAATGAAAAAAAGAAATAATTGAAAAAGAGAAAGAATGTGTGGTGATGATGATAATGATAATGATAATAATCAATAGTAGAGGTGGTGGAGGTGGTAGTATTAAACGTAAAAAATTTAAAACTGCATGCACTAATACAAAGTAACCGTTTTGGCAAACATAACAAAATTCTAATGACACCATCCATGTCTGACAATAAAGGACAGCAGTTTTGATATAGAACATTTGTTCTAAAGTCATATTTTAACAGTTCATATTTTGAAATATACTGTTATTATTTTAATAGTATTCCCCCCTTTCTGATAACATCACTAACCTTACAGAGTAACATTAATTCCTAGCCTATAGAGACGTGTGATCTATTATATATACATTACGATATGTCAAAACATATGTCAAAACATTAAAACAGTACGTTATTAGTCCCATGAACAAAGGAAGTTACAAAACTGGATCATCTGTTACACGCGTGATTACATATAACTGTTATATGTCAGAATTGTTGCTGGGGTCCAAGTATATTTCTAGGCTGTTTGTTTTGCAGAATTGTTAGGAAATTGGTATTAATGTTAATAGTACTTCAAAAACACACCCTATCAAAATACGGTATTTGTTGTTTTTTTTTTAAACCACAAACAACTCTTGTAAATTAAAGATAAACAGCACAATCAGAGCAGTTTCCTTCTCAGGAATACGTGCATAATCATATCAATTTTCTAGAACAAAGTGTTGTTTACTATATTTGCAAAGCCAGCTATTAATTTTGCATTTTTCCCATCTGAAGTCTATCCAGTAATACAGATAACTGAAGTTTCTTCTCTGTGTTAATTCAAAACTATATAATACATGTTTGTATTACATACCCATTTTAATTTGCATAGCTGATACTGAAATAGATATTCAATCTATTATTCCATATAGCACATCAAAATTTTCATAGTTTGTAACTACTTAAAAGATTTTATTAATGCCCACTTAAAGAATATCTTTAATGATTACTTGCAATATATTTAACATTATTCGTAAAATTTGTAATTTGTAGAAATGCAGTCATATGTGCCAAACATTACGCTGTTTGCCGTTGGAGATAATGGGATATTGACATAAGTAGTGATAACAGTTAATGGACACTTCACGGTTTCTATTGGTATCTACTGTCGAGAAATTAGAGTAAGATTACCTTGAAAACCGTATGTAGAACATTATTTGACAATGATTTATCAGATGCTACTTGCATGCACAGACACACCACACTTAGAAGAGAGAGAGAGAGAGAGAGAGAGAGAGAGAGAGAGAGAGAGAGAGAGAGAGAGAGAGAGAGAGAGAAAATTTGCGAATACAATATTGAATTCACGGTTTAAAATTCCAAAATACGAACCATTCATAGAATGATTCCGACACATCAAAGCATTGTTAAAAATTTAAAAATTCACCCATTTTAGGTGAAAAGTTTACCCCATATTTATTTCAAAAATAGTATCTTTGCAAGTCTATTTACTTTAATGAAGACAGATGACTTGTATAATAAACCAGAAAATTAATAGCTACAGTTATCAGCCAAGTCAATGGCGACACATGGATGATTAATTCCACACAAAACATTTTAAACTACCAAACTTACTCAAAATCGATCTAAAAGTTTCAAAAGTATTGTACGCGGAATAGTTCAGCAAGTTTAAAGCAAGGAACTTTTAATTTGTTTATTAATATTACTTATGACTCGAAATTCTTTATAAACTCGGATGATACAAATGACAAACGTTTGCAACAATATAGTAAACACATTGAATACAGGAGCACTAGTTTTGACTGTGACGGAATTGTATAAGAATTACAAACAGTTACAATATTGTTTAGCCTTTTCAATACTGGGAAAATGTAAGGAAGTATATGTCTGTTTATACGGAAAATTGTTCCGACGTTCAAGTAGAAAACAATGAGAAAAAGAACATTTTTTTGAAAGATTATTCTTAAAAATATCCAAATTATAATTTAAAATCATCCACGTGTTAAAAAGATATTGAGTCTTCGATTTCTTGATGAAATATATGCTTAAATTATCAGCTTTAATTTAAAAGTACCATTGCGCGCTTTAAAAAAAAGTAATCGATCTTCTTTATCCCGTGTAAATATAACATCTGATAATATTTGTCCGTACTTTCATACCGAATCTTAATCATGTTCTTTCTTATTTACCCCGTTTTTGGATTGATGCATATTTGATGTATATACCCTTATGAATGGTACAATAAAAACGTACTGACCATACTCTAAGCACAAGCTCTTATATAACTGCTTGAGGTAACGGGAATTTAATTTTGAATTCTAACACAAAAGGGGACGTCATTACACGGAACGTGTGTCACCAGTATTTTGGTGTGTGCTCTCGCCGATATTCCTGATTTATACTGGTACACAAGCTCCCACATATATGCAAAGTTATTCAATTCATAATCCATTACAGGTGGTCCTAAATGTTGTAGCTTTGTTCAGTTTCTTAATTCGATACCTCAAAGCTAAACAAATGTTAATTGAAGCACTGCATACCTGTTTGAGAACATGTTATTAACCAACACCATATGTAATGTGTTTTTAACAAGGCATAAGTATTCAAAAGCAAAAATGTTGGTTATAAATTATAAGTAAAATGTAGTAATAAAGTACATGTTAGGATGGGTGTCTTAAATCCGTCGACACTTCAGCAAGGTCTTTAGCAAAGATCATCCTAAGCGCAGGTCGGGCAAAACGCCAAACGTGTCTTTTAAAGTAACTTTAGAACAAGAGCACAGTCCCTCCTAAGCAAAACCGATCATAAAGATAAACATCTCGTCATTGTGGCTTGTTCTCCAGTGCTCTTTGGGATTTTGCAAAGTCCACCCCTGTCCACTATTTGATGTTATCTTCGAATCTCTTCTTCCGTCTGCTTCGGTTTCTCTTCCATGTTATTGTGCCCTATAGCATTGCATTTTTCAGGCCATATGAGAGTGATACGTGACATATGATCTTACAGTATATATCGGCTAAGTAGAGTGAAAAGTAAAATAAAACAAAACAAACAACATATTTTAGCAAGCAAGTGGATGTGCAGGCCATAGTAACACCCAGTGCAACAGATTTGTATTGTAAAAGTAATGAACATATAAAATGTGACCAACTATACTTGAATCAGCTAGTGTCTATGATTTGAAGACGTATGTCCACTACAAACAATATTGTAAACTGTTTAGCATGCTCTTATTATTTGTGGGTACTTGATTTGGAATGAAATAATAAAATATGTCTATACAATTGGATTTTATTCAATAAACGTGGTTACTACTTTCAACTTGATTTAATGGTTTTCTTAGACAAACGCTCCTTTTGATTTATTTACATTAATTCGGTCTCATACGATGGAATTCTCGGACAAATTTTTCACAGTCTTGATAGACCTTAAATTGTTGCCAGAGGAACATAGATATAATATTCTAGTTATAAATGTGACAATGTTCTCTTCTTTATGTTTTGATAATGTTATATATATATATATATATATATATATATATATATATATATATATATATATATATATATATATATATATATATATATATATATATATTTATACATAATATGTGTGTGTTGTTTGTGTGTGCATGTATAATAAAAGGGAGTGAGAGAGATTACTTCAGCCTTAAAAAGTAGCGTGACAGTGGAATTTTTGATGTTGTAACTATTGATAACCGATCATTTCGTCCTCTGCATCTTTAGTCTGTACATTTTAGAAATTGATCTTGATCTGATTGAAACATGCCATAATTATTTTCAACCTTATACATTGTACCACTCACAACATAAAAGATAAAGCAGTGTCAGTAAATATTTTCACCGTTTCTCATTGTTTGCTAATCAAGCATGTCACATTATTTGTAGTGTATTTGTATTACTTCTCTTCCTAAGTTCATTTCTCCAATATTTGGTTCCAGTCTTTTTAATTTCTTTCCTTCATATCATTTATCTTTCTTCGTACTTCCGATAAGTCGATACGTATTTTTTACTACATTTTCCTTAAATCATTTATTCAATCTTATTTTTTCTATCTTTTTTTTCTAGCTTACTTATCTATTTTCTTTACAAGCAATGCAGTACACACTCCTTTTAAAGATTTGACCACAACTTAAGATATATGTACTTCAAAATTTAACCAATGTGGTTATATTAATAAAATATCATAGACTCTTAATATATGAAATATATTTTACCAGTTTAGATTTATAAATATATTAATTCTCGTTTTACTTAATTTATGAATACTTTAATGTGCATAGGCTTTTTATATTCAGATATGTAGGTCTATTATATCAGTACTGATGGAGATAAATGCTTATATATTCATCTGTCTATCGACGCGCCAATAGTTACAGAATAAGCGGTGTACAGTACATATACTGAGTTGACTAAAGTACCTTTGTCATATGAATAGGCGAAAATGGTCCTCGCCAATTGAGAAAATGAGGACCACTTTTGTCATCCTACGTTTAATGGGGATCGATAGGACTGTGGGTACGCAGATAGCTTAAGATGTAGATGCGCGTCCAGAATTTTCTATGGCATTGATGACAAAATATATAAGCAATGAGGTCGTTGATGGTTTCCTTTTTTGTCTCCGTATTTCTGCTGAGGCTGTCATGTTAGTCTCGCACATTTCATCCACGTTTATGATAGAGAAGCCTCACAAGCCCTTGTAGTGTTTCATCAGGGATCATTTTAAAAATATTCCTTGTTATTGCTCATTAAATAATATATTTGTTGGAAGCTTTTAGCCTGAAGTGTGGGCTACGTGGTCTGCTCATCGCAGCTGTAAATCCATGACGAAGGTGCGGACACAGGTCATGCGTGCTTCGGCAAGGACACTAGTATCCGGGAACCAGTCGTGCCACTTAATGTTGACGAGACCTCTGAGACAAATTGTGTGTACGTGGTTTATATTATATATATATATATATATATATATATATATATATATATATATATATATATATATATATATATATATATATATATATATATATATATATATATATATACAAAGAATACAAATCATATGGCGAATAACAACCCTCTCAATCGTACTGGATCCACCAAGGGATCACGTTTGTCAGGGATTAATTAAAATAGATGCAATAAACTGACGACGAACAGTACGAAACTAGTAACTAACTAGCCTAAGCGCTTTCGACTCTTAATGAGTCTTTTTCAAAGGGTTTCCGCAACTAGTCTATACAAGCTGGTTGTATGTATAGTTTTAGCACATGTGAAGACAGAAATGTAGAGGTTTACAAACACAACGTTTTTGTGTTTATTTGTTTGTCGTAACTATGTTTTGTATTTGCCTTTGAAAAAGACTCATTAAGAGTAGAAAGCGCTTAGGCTAGTTAGTTACTAGTTTCGTACTGTTCGTCGTCAGTTTATTGCATCTATATATATATATATATATATATATATATATATATATATATATATATATATATATATATATATATATATAGCTAGTAAACATTCCGCGTTTTACAAACATATATTAGCCTTGTAATTACTCCCTTTTCACACTGTCAACTTTGTCTGCGAACTACAGACTCTTCAGTTCCACACATCACCGGGAGTTGCGCTGGATTTACAGAAGCCCACTTGATCGTGTATGATTCCCGCATAGATCCCGAAAAATCTAGAAGAAGTGTGTGTACCATATTTGAGTTATATTTGCCAGAAGTACCTATCAACAGGTTATGTCCCTGATGTGTGAAAAACAGCAAACGTTACAGCTATTTTATTTTAAAATGAAGAATGATTCAATGTCATTTTAGACCTTTCTCCCTATGTGTATCTGCTGAAAATATTTGAACACATCATAGTCTGCAACATTATGCCACATCTAGATCCCTTAACCAGACTGCCAGCATGGTTTCTGTTCCAGCCGTAACTGTGAAACACAGGTCACAACCTTAGAGGATGAGCTGGCGAAATTTTTAAGACAGAGAGAAGTAGTATGCAATTGCTATCTTTGACATCAGTAAGACTTTGGATTTTGTCCCTCTTGGAATACTCCTTAGTAAATTGGACCACTGTGTAATAAGGGGTAATACACAGAAATGTATCAGAGGTTTCCAGACAAACAGATCGCTAGGGTAATAGTAAAAGGAGAAACGTCAGACTTAGAAACGGTTGTTACTGAGGTACCTCAAAGAAACGTCTTGGGTTCGATTCACTGCCAGGTGTTCATCAACTATCTACCTGCTAGTGTCAACTCAGAAACAGTTGAATGTATAGTCCACTGGAAATAAATGACACGAAGGACTGTGATATTACCAATCTTGACTGAAAATAAGGGCCACAATTTATCCAATGAGAAGGCAACGAAACATCTCGGTGTAGAATTGTACATAAACTTCAAATGGAAAAGGCACATAGACAACATAGCGAAGGAGATTGAACTTTGTTTTGCTATATAGGAAACTCCAAATCAACACTGTGGACGTAATGATGCATAATAATGCGGTCTGGTTCGACCAGGATTCAATCACTGCTTAGCTGTATGGAAAACACTCAATAAATATAACACTATAATAGAAAACCATCTACAGTGGTACAGTTCAACAAAAGGCCCAGCTGACCATGTACTACAAAATTTCGAAAAACCAGTTGACAAATACTTGAAACTAGCATATAGGAGAAATTGGGCAAGCCTAAGCCAAAATCGAAAAATAGTTTTAAGTTCAGCCATTTCCCATTTTCAATAAGTACTTGGAATAAATTCCCACCAGTAACTGCAGAAGCTCCTGACTTGGTATATCAAAAGCAGAAGCATTCCAAAATTGCATTATAATGATAAAGTCAGCTCGTCTGCTTTTTCTATCATTATTCTTCTGACTGTCATATTACTTCCGTCTTTACTTTGTCTTTGACCACGCACCACCCATAGCCTAATAATCAACAGTGGCTGCATAACGCAAGATATATATATATATATATATATATATATATATATATATAATGTGGTTTTTGAGTGTGCTGCTGGCGTGACTATGACTCAGGTTTTAATTTTCATTCATTGTTTTATAACTAGCTTTTACGCTCTATCTTCCTTTTTCTTGTTCTTTTTGTTTTCAGTTCGTATCGTCATCTTTTATATCTTCCTCAGATTTCAACTGCCAGTTATTAGTAGCGATGAGAGAAACATATTTGACCTAATCGGCACCTTTCAAAGTTGCAATATGCTTGGGTATTATATACTGATCTCTGCCACCATATCATAGCACACCATTATCAAATATGTAGCCTTTATCATATAAAGGCCACATAAAGGCCTTCCTCAATAAAGATGTCAATTATGTTAGTCCTAAATTTGGTCGTGGTCGTAGAGAGGTTTGCTGAAGTGACTGAAGTGGTGTTGGTGGTGTCTGAAGCGGTTGAAGGGCGGTGCGGCAGGCTGAATTGTGTCCAGAAATATCCACTGGTAATGTGTCATGAGTTATTTGTTTTCTCAGTTTTTATAGCAATTGTTATGGGGTTTCTTTTCGACATTTGGTTTCAGTAACTGTTTCGTACCTTCTGTAAATCACACTTGATCTTCCTGATGTTGTTTTAACTCTTTTTTGACAGAGTCATATACTGGAAGGATTTTCGTAATTCCCTCTAGTTTTTGGGGATCCTATTTATTTACCTGTCAGCGGTTATACAATTTTTTAATATGTACTGTAATGTACCATATTATTTACATACTAACCAGCGTTAGAACCCTGTGCGAGTAAATGTTTCTTATCCTGTAAACATGGAATGTCCCAGTGACATGTTGAGTTAAATTAAACATAGACCTGACCCCACGCAGTTTGTGTTTAAAAAAAATTAAAATTACTCAGATCAATAACTGCATATATGTATAATTGCATTTACATCTTTATTAGCTGAGCAGGCCCATGTATAAAATGATATTTGATTATGGTGTTTGTGCACCCACGTATGTTTTAACTGGATGACTGACAGTTATTCTAACACTGTTAAGCATACATGTACAAATGATACAAAACAGCGTGATTTGTGTTTTATATCATTGTACAATGATCGTACACGACTCAAAAATATAAATTCCCTATCAATTTAATTGTATATTGATAGAAAAACACTGTGAGGAATTGTACACTTTTCGTCAGTCTGTCCATTTAGAATTACACTAATAATACATTTCTGAGAGAAATTATCAACTCACATCCTGTGTCTTTAGTACTTTATAAGTGAGCGGATATTTAAACACTGAAAATTTTTAAATTCTTTATGTGACTAAATGGTATCTCTTATATATTTATTCCAAAAATATAATCTTCAGTGAAGTGATAGTGAAGCGGTTAAGGCAGATGACACGATTCTTTCCATTGCAGCCCTGCAAAACTGCGTTCGAGTTCGAATCTATCCGACAGACAATACATGTCAGCATTTTCATATAAAATACATTATTATTATTTGATATGGACAGCTGCAATCGGCTGAGTTGTTGAAATATGATCAACAGGATATTATAAGGAATGTAATTTGACCCAGGTGAACTTTCCTGCCCTATCCAACCCACTAAAAGTGCTCACTTTGCTCGCATGAATTCACATTGGAGCATGTGCCTGATTATAAATTAACAATGTTAGCAATAAATAAATATTAAATACATACTTCCAGGTGAACTAGTATATGAAATATTCAGCTGGTTTTGATGATTTCCTTGTGCAAATAAATAAATTCTCTATTTTTTAATTTTGCACCATGAGACCTCATCTGAAACATTATGTTTCTCATATGTCCATGTTGGCCCATAGGTTTGTGCGCTTATAGAAAGCCTTATTGTCAAATTCATTGCTTACTCCCAACAAAATGTGTTCAGCTGCTACTCCCCCCACCTGTTACGCATGAAGTTCAAATTGAAAAAAGTGTGCATATTCAACCTTGTACCTGGGTTACTAAAGGATTTGCAAATTCAAAATTATATAATTCTTTTTTAAAACTTTAAATAAAAGTGACCGTCAACTGGAATGTAACGGTTCATAAGTTAATTCAGATTTTTTTGAGTAAAGTAAAATTATAAACATATTACAAAATAAGTGAATAAACCTTCAAAAGGTACAGAATAGAAAATTTTATGATGATAAACATCCACTGAAGGTTCAAGTTTCAATTTGATAATCATATCTTGTTATTAACTGAACCATCATTTGCGCTACATGTATTACGTATAATGCACTATATCAGTTGTGTGATCGAAATAGACTTTTGTGAAGCAGGAACACACATATTCTGGTGCTAACATTTCAAAACAGCATTTACAATGATAACGTCTTTGATTTCTGTTGAACAACCACTGAAGACAAGTAATTATTATGGTGAATCCTCTTTAATGTTCGAATGGGAGAATAGGAGAAAGGGAGGAATACTAAAAAATATTGTATTATGATTTTTGGTATAGAAAGCACATTTGCCATTCATTTATCTACATGAAACTATTTATTGCGTGATGAATGAAATAAAGAACAACAAACAAACAACAAACAACAAGTCAGAAATAATAATTTAGCTCCTCGCAATTAAAAGGCATGTTACATATAGTACACATGTATTCCAGATTGGATTATTTGGTAGTTGTTTACATGTATTGTCAATCTTTTGACGAGGCCATTACTATTAAAGGACAGTACATTTTGTTACATTTACACTGGTTAAGAGAAGCTTAACAAGGTGGTCATCTCATCATGTCAGTACAAAAGCTTTCTAAATTTACAAATTACGCAAGATATTTCAAATCAATTTGTATTGCCCATTTATATGATCAAATTCAGATCACTGATTGATGAAATGATACTATATTGCTAATTCCTCATGACGAATAAATCTTTCCATTGGTGATCTTCATTGATAGGCTGTTGAAATGCCAATCAATAACACTCATTAGCTGTTGCAAAGATGAGATGCCATTGGCAATCCAACCAAAACCCTGTAGTGATTTGTTAATATCTTATTGATCCGTTGCAGGGTGAAATTAAGTCCACAACATCATTGTATGGGGTTCCGGAAATATATGTGTGGTGCACTGTACATAATTAGTTAGTACACTTCAACCAACAACTGTTCCCTGCCAATTTGAATGCCACGAAAAGCCCCTGAGTGGTCTATTGCTACTGGATTGCTGATAACTGGCAATACTATCTGGTGGTAGATGTTACTTAACTATGGTCAGATTAAAAGCTATGAATACTAGCCAGTATGAACAAGATTCATTATCACCACTGTATGCAGGTAATTATTTAAAATGACATGCTGGTAGCATAAAGTTTCAAAGATATTTAAGAGATCTACAAAGGTATATAGAATGCACTGTATAGTGGGAAGGCAAGTTTATTTTACTTAGGTGTATTACAATTGTAACTATGTTCAGGTTTAGCTGAAATATGAACAAATATTGTTTCAAATGAAAGTGTTCTCTAATTACTAGAATCTAATCAAAGATATTATGCATTTCCCCATGGCTGAGATGATTTTTTATTACTAAAATTAACTTAACCATAATTACTGCCAAATGTCCGTATGACATATCGTTACTAGGTGGGATGTTGAGATTTTACGTCGGGTTTCTTTTATTTTTTTTGTTTTGGTTATAATTATCTAGAAGATTATCGACAACTGTGTTATTGCCCAGACTGAGCAAATAATAATACATAATATGAATTAACTGATGGATAGACATATATCTCAGCAGATATATCATAGAACATATGTGAGATAAAACATTTAATGAATTACATAAACATAAATGAAACTGAACATGACGTTAGAATGATTCAGTTTCTTTTAGAAACAGTTACAAAATGTATGTAAATTTCAATTATCCATTCCGTTATATTGATAGTAACATTTTGTGACTATAATCAACTGTGTGATCAATATTAAACTGTCAGCATGTTACCATTGCTTGGTTGTTTCCGGTCTATTACCAAATCACTGTTCGTTAAATGGTTTGCGTTGCGGAACTTCTCTCTCTCTCTCTCTCTCTCTCTCTCTCTCTCTCTCTCTCTCTCTCTCTCTCTCTCTCTCTCTCTCTCTCTCTCTCTCTCTCTCTCTCTCTCTCTCTCTCTCTCTTCCACTAACCATGTTGGTTCATCAACCTGTTGGTTACAGGATGTCTTCTTTTACGGTGTGGGGAAGTGGTATAAAGTGCTCTCAATTACAAATGACTTCCATCTCACCACTGTCTCCGTGAGTTCGAGTCTCAGAATCGGCCAATATGGATATGTGAGAAAGATTGTCAGTAGCTTCTCTTAGGTCGGTGTATTTATGTAGGAGGACTTTCTGGGTTAATAGTGGCTGCCATGTGCAGCCTATCGAGTGCTGTAAAATGACGTTAAATCCCACAACAACAGTATTCCTTCCCCATTGTGCTATAGAGATATGGCGCTATTTGTTTCTTCAACTAAGAATACAATACCCGACATTGGATTCGATCCCCGGGTGAGTCATACGAAAGACTTAGAAAAAAATTGCTAACAGCTGCCTCTTAGTACTCGGCAATAATAAGAGGTTACTGTTAGGACTGGTCGACCCTGTGTCAGGATAATGTGACTGGTTGGGACATAATGCCGCATATCTCTAGCATGGTGCAGAACTACTCGAAATTACGATAAACGTACTTACTGCAGACATCGAAGCGATATGACTGAAGCAAAATGTTAGAGCTACGTTAAAAATCCATATCACATCACATCACATCACATCACATCACATCACATCACATCACATCACATCACATCACATCACATCACATATTAACTGAACTAAACAATAGTCAGTGCTCTTTTATCTCCTGGATCGCACAATATTCCCATTCTTTTTATGGCATATATCATATATCATTATTCAACTGAACTAAGCATGTAAGCAATTCAAATTCACAAGCCAATTACAGTATTATGATAGGATTTGTCTGATGTTGTTTTTAGACGTTTCTATCATAACCTTCTTCTCGTGTCTAATTACGAGAAGGCAGAAAGTTCAGCATTCATAAGAATAAGGTGTCACATATGATGGTGTAGATACGGTTACATCTTTTTGTGGGGAATGCTTGGCTGCGAAGAGGTGGGATCGCTGTAAGAAATAGACATAATACTCTTTTGAGCATGGACCCGCACTTTATTGACATATATATATAGATACATATTCTAAAGATACAACATGTAAATTTATTTATGTTGAAAATACATACAATACATATTACAATACTTATTAAATAGTTCTTCCACAATCTAGTATTTCATTTGTCCATTCATTTTTCTGTATTTTTGAATACAAGTGATTTAAATATTTAAAGAGCCTAAAATTCAATAACTGTAATAAATGTATTTTATTTTATTTATTGTAAGGTAAAGACCTGAAAAAGATCTGTGAATGTTGTACTTATTATTTAAAGAATATATATTTATTCTCAATTAAATTATAACATGAAGCTAGTAATTATTTCAAACAAATACTAATGAACAGCGAAGCTCTAAAATATTTAAATTACATTATGATTGTGGAAGAAGGGAACTCAATAATATTATATTATAAATACAATGTACATCAATTCAGTAAAATATTAAATCAGTAAAATATTTCATAGTAGAAAAGAGAACTCACTATTACATTATATTAATGAAATAAAAATAATTCACAAGAGTACCACAACTCACTATAAAATCTTTAACTTCCAAAAGCGAATATAAAGCATAAGTTTCTTACCTGTAAGAAATAGACATAATACTCTTTTGAGCATGGACCTTCACTGAGAATAAAACAGCTCAAAGCCTTTTTATATTCTGGAAGCTGCCTAATCACAAGTGCTACATCCAGTCTCAAAAGATATTTGTCTAAAATGACGCGTGCTTCTCGCGTGCTTTCCAAGGACAGGTTTAACTTTATATCAAGTTTTAGTGGGGGGGTAGAGTGTGAGTGTGGACGGTATTTTTCCAAGTAACGACCTTTTGGATCATGTCCATAACCTTCCAGTGGTCATTCACATTGTAAACCTAATTAATTTAATTATTCCCTATGGTGATTATCAATTACTTTGTTCCCAACTTCACAACGAAATCTAATAAGGTTTTATTGATTGAATGGTGCAACAAGACATCATTTGACTTCTATCCGATTGAACTGGCTTATTAATTAGGCTTTTTCCATTACCAAGTGAAAGCTGAACAATAATAAATGCTTAATCTAAATTCATTTCAATGTCCTTATTATATTCAGGATATGAATTATTGATTGGAGCACGCTTCTCCTACACTCCAATCAATATCAAAGCACTAGCTTAAATTTGGATGTTTTTATCTTCCAATAACTAGAGATTTCAATATGTTGTACACAAATTAATATTTTCGTTTCTTTCTTTTAGAATTGAGATCTTGATAACAGTACTATACATTAATCTCATTTTCAGCTAATACTCTGGAAGATGACTTAATTAGGACTCCTGCTAATTATTAATGCTCCCTTTAGGCTGTAGATCACTCGCTGGAGATATTGGTTAACACGTGTCTTTAGCACTAACGCCAAAGAATCTTGATTGAAAATAATTAACTGCCTATTTACTAAGGTAATGGATTTCACTCCTTGACCAAAATATGTTACTTTGCTAAATAGCTAAAGGTGAGACCTTAAAATCAGGTGTCTAATTTACTTGCGCATTCCGTTTGTGAATCTGGGGAGATATGACAATTGTAAAACTTTCATGAAGTAGGTCAAGTCTTGCATACGCTTCCTTTTGTCAGTGATATAATACCGACAACATTTAAGGATCGATTTCAAACTAGTCAGTTGGGGGCCCCAAGTGGCCGTGTCGTCTAAAGCGCTGTCCGTTACGGATCATTGCCATCTCACCTCTGTCTGTGTGGGTTCGAGTCTAGGATTCAGCGAATGTGGATATGTGAGAAAGCTTGCCAGTAGCTTCTCGTGGGTCGGTGGTTCTTTCCTGTGATTGCCCGGTTTCTTCCTCCACCATTAATACTGGCCGCCATGAATAGCCTATCGTGTGCTGAAAAATGGCGTTAAGCCCAACAACAACAACAAACTATTCAGTTGCACTGGTCTGCGACATAACGTATGAACATATCACACATCAGTGTTACACACCAACAAGATTTAACTTGGAAATGTTACTGATATAATATTAGAGTAATAGCATTACGACCATGGTGAAAATTAAGTAACATGAATGAGCAAAAATTAAATAGTTTTGTAAAATTTAGCAAATTATTTATTTTCTGAGAATACAACATTGACAATTAAATAGAAAGTACAATATTGTTACTTTAATCCCAAATAACAGTACACTTTCTATCACAATTCAAAGCTTGAAGATCAAAACAAGTTACTTAATGTTCTAAAGAGAATTCCAGAATGCATTGATGAAGGAAATGTACACAATATTGTCTATAAATCATAGAATGATTCTCGTGTAATTTCACATTATTGAATTGTGTCGTCTGGGCATTTATTCTTAAAAGGTCTATGATATCGTCGTCCATATGAATCAAAGTACTCCACACAATTCCCTTGAGGAAAGTGGACGACTACCCAGTGCGTTCCTGGAAGAGCCTCGGTCGCACAACCCAAGATGTAACTCCTGACAACGAAGTGACTGTCTCCGAGCTCCTGTTTGCCAAGATCACACGCTCATCTTATGACTAACATAATCTCTAGAAAAGAGACTTTTCAAGTTGCCAATGTATGTGAATGTAAAGTAGTGTGATTATAAACAATCACATGTGTGTTTGTTTGACTGGATAATTGGTAAGTGTTTTTATGCTTTCACGCTCGTTTGTGTGGATGGTAGGTGTGTTTTATTGTATGCGTTCGAGTTTGTTAGTGTGGATAGTAGATACATATATATATATATATATATATATATATATATATATATATATATATATATATATATATATATATATATATTATTGGTAGATCAAATTACTTTTAAGCCAACAAATTAAATGAATGTTATTTTTGATTGTGTGTGAAAGGTAATTTTAGTTAACGTGCACGGCGCTCTGAAGCATTTTTTTATTACAAAATTGACAAATTATTGCACTCATATTCAGGGCTTAAACCTGTGCAAATTCTCAATTACAAGCATGAATGGAACCATGCTTGAACGGTGCATCAATCTTTAATCGCGTATTCCAATGACAAGAATATGAATAGATCAAAAGAATTGCACACTCCCTCACTAAATAGTTTTTTTTTTTATGGCAATCAATAGTAAGTTTTCATATCACCAATGTATACTGACTGTTCCGTTTATAAAGAGGATACAAAGTAATTAATCATGTATTGAGCTATCGCGCTAGTGCGAATTGATAGCATCACTTAAATGCAAACAGTTTTTTTTCTGAATAAACCACAACCTTGTTTGAAGTCAGCACAAGTGATTCATTATTACCCTGATATGAAAATATACTCTGTGGACTCATGTCTTTTGTAAATGTTCTTAAAGGTAAATGTCACAAGTTGTTTTACTCGCTGCCTTACAGGCAATCTTTCAATTTATATGAACTGTGTGGATGACAGACACTTATTATATTCATCTCGATAACCAGAAAACTCTTATGTGGTTCACAATGGTATTATTTTGCCACACAAATAGCAGTATAATATATGAAACAAATATGACATTAGTTACTGGAAAAAAGGCTTCCTCGATTAGTTTAATACAAAAAATATATGCAGGTAAGTACACATATTGAACAAAAACCAGCCTTACTGTTACCGCTTTCGAATGCTAAATGGGTTTGTGACATTTTTAATTTCTACGAAAAACATATCAATTTGCTAAAACAATGCCATTTTACTATGTTTGAAAAACGAACTATACAGTTTGACTTTTTTTTACATACATACATACATATATACATACATACATACATTTGCATATATATATATATATATATATATATATATATATATATATATATATATATATATATATATATATATATATATATATATATATATATATATATATATATATATATAGGTGTGTGTGTGTTGAATTCATGTAATGTAAAAACAGCCATGTAAAGTTTTACAAACATAACGTTATGTTTATTTGCGTTGTTTGTTTGTATATGCTTTTGAAAAAGTCTCATTAGGAGCCGAAAGCGCTCAGGCTTGTTGTAAACTAGTTTTGCACTGTTCAGCGTCAGTTTAGGGCATGGGGCATGTAATCCTCCATTGAGCTTTTCTGCTGTCGCCTATTCATCATGGGAAACGGATAAAAGTAAAGTTTTTTTTTACACGTCACAGTGTATTCTTTGTATGTACCCCTATTAATTTAAGAAAGTTAAAGTGTAAAACAATTTGGTGGACACAATATTTGACAATGCCACTCAGATAATACTTGCTTGCGCAGTTACGCAAAATTTGTCAACGATAAAGATAGAGAGATGGTAAGAGAGAGATGGTGAGAGAGAGAGAAAGAGAGAGAGAAAGAGAGAGAGATGGTGAGAGAGACAGACAGACAGATAGAGATCAATTACTGTTCGTCAAGATTCTTGAATTCACAGTTTGCAAATGTAAAATACAAAAGGCACATGGAGTGGTAACAAATCATTCAATCATTTGTGAAAATGCTCGCAGCTTCGTTAAAATCTGTATCCCATATTAATTTCAAAACTTAAGTCTTTGCAAATCTGTTAATTTTAATGAAGCCGGATGGCATGTACAATGAACCTGAAAATTAATAGTTATAGTTCCCAGCACTCCATGCAACTCAAGTTGGACTTTTCAGTAGGAAATGTGACGACGGTGTCAGTCTTTTTATCACTTGACAAGGTATACCGTTCTTCAGCAAACAATCGTTTTAGGCACTCTAAGAGATAACAATCATTTCACAATTTTAACTATCGATCTTACCAAAAATCAATCTCCGTTTCAGAGTTGCAAAATTATATGTGAGGCATATTTCAGAAAATTTAGGAAAGCAGCTTCTAATTCGTCTATTAATATAATTGATGTCTCTAAATTAAATCGGACGATACAACTGACACATGCTTGCAACATTACGGTAGACATATAGAATACTACATTAAGGTAGACATATAGAATACTACATTAAGGTAGACATATATAATACTACTTTAAGGTAGACATATAGAATACTAAATTAAGGTAGACATATATATATGGTAGACATAATGCTACATTAAGGTAGACATATAGAATACTACATTAAGGTAGACATATAGAATGCTACATTAAGGTAGATATAAAGAATACTACATTAAGGTAGACATATAGAATGCTACATTAAGGTAGACATATAGAATACTAGAGCAGCTGTTTTGACTCTGATGCACATGGATAAGAACTACATAGAGATACAATATTGCTGAGCCTTTTTCATGATTGAATCCATGCAGGGAAGTGTATAGCTGTTTTATTGAAAATATTCCTACGTTTTATTAGAAAACAATGAGAACAAACAGAACAGTATTGTTTACAATTTTTTTCTCCAAATAATTTCAATTAATATTTAACTTCATCTACATATTAGATATTTAATGTTCGCTTTCCTGGTGAAATATTTGCTTACTTTATCAGTTATATTCTCAATATAATCAATAGTGCGTTTTCAAAGCAAAACAACACATAACTGATCTTCTTTATACTCTTATAAGGAACATTTGGTAATAGTTGTCTGTGTTTGCTTGCCTAATCTAAATCATGCTATTTCTTATTTGCTCCATTTCTGGACTGATACATAAGCAATGTGTATATTGGTATTTATGGTGCAATACAAAGTAATACGGACCCAATGAGGACTTTATCTGTAACGCTCAACACATTTGTTATTTTTTATTTTAATTTGAGTGTCTACGTAAGGCTTAGTTACTCTGTTATTGACGCCAGCACAAAAGGGGACTTCCTTGTATCGAAGTGCGTCACAGGTACGTTGTTGTTCCAAATTTACACTGACACCTAAGCTCACACACATATATACTTGCTTCATAATTAATTACATTAAATGTTGCAGCTTTATACAGTTTCTTATGCCACAAAGTTAAAAAAATGTTACTTGATCACAAACGTTCTACAGTACATTAGACCTAAATATAAGATGATATACGTATATACCGGATATTTTATCCTACATACACATATGCAAACAAATTATATCTTCTGTGTAGCATTAAATGGCAGTTGAAAAACATATTACCCAACAAGATGTTTTCGTTATTTTCAAAAAAAAAATAATAAAAATAAAATATCGCAATAAATTATATAGTACAATGCATTACTGATGTACTTGATGTTATGGCTGTCTAGTAACTGACGACACATCAGCAAGGTCTTTAGCGAAGATCATCATAAGCATAGGTCACACAACGCTACAAAAGTCTTTATTAAATTAACGTTGGAACAAAAGTAAATTTCCACCTAAGCAGCAACCAGTAGAAATACAAAATTAGAAATACAGTAGATATCACACATATCAGTATGCCAGGGCCTCCATGGCATGCTAAATCTATAACGGGAGAATTGATCAGGAAAGCATTTTCATCTACACCTTCAAGAGGATTTTAGAACTCGTAGAAAAATCAGATACCACACAAAGCTTCCCATGACTAAAACTACACCGACAATCACCGCCTGCCAAAACTCCAATGACTAATAATGGAGTTTCTTGGATAGGGCTACACAAAGGTTTTAGCAGCCAACTCACATACCACAAATAACGAGGCGCCTACATTTCTACCACAGTGTCACCATATATAAAACTATGCGATAGACTAAACGGCCGATTGGATACATGTCCTTGTCGAAAATATTTTGAACCACAACTAGGAAAATAAGCTTCCCCTCTGAAGGAAAGAAATCCATTACAGAAATGTTGTTGTAGCAATAACCAATGATCTTGAAGAAAATATTTAGACCCCACAATTAAAAAACTAAGGTCCACAATTAAAATAAGGCAAACAATTCGACAATCTATTAGAGAAAAAGTTGTTGTAGCAAAATGCAGTGCGCCAGAGTCATCCGGGGCAGAAATAGTGTCATGGCAAGACAGGAAACAGTACGAATAACCTTACAAGGAAGGAAATTCTAGCCGGTAGAAGGGAGGAGCTATATATTAAACAAGAGAACAATTTCCTGTTTTCACTAAGGATTTGGGTATTTATCAAAGTGATATGTTGTATAAGATTTTTGAAAGACGATAAAGACGAAAGGCTAGACAAGGCCCGGCGAGTAACTTATGGGAATCATCCACCTCTACAAATAAATTCATAGTATATACTGGCTCAAAGACAAAAAAGGACATGAGAAGAACAGCGAAACAGATAATATTCCTGACCAACAAAACAGCACTCTTCGGTTGGACACAAATAAAATGTCATACATGATCAAAACCTGCAGATGAAGTAAAGTAATATATATATATATATATATATATATATATATATATATATATATATATATATATATATATATATATATATATATATATATATATATATATATATATATATATCCCCGACCACGTGAATACGGCACCATTGACACAATTCAGATAAGCGTTACACGAGAAATGGCCTACCGGAAGGTGGTGGAATTATCCTTCACAGAAAAGGCATGAAACCCTCCAGATAGCTTTGTGAGCACAACGCTAGCGACGATCACTGTAGAAAACGCATGTGGCAGGAAGATATTATATGTGTTTCCAGTCTTATTTTAGACATTACAGATGCCGATAACTAATTTTATGATGTCAAGAAAGTAAGGCAAATGCTATAAAGAGTTTTGAACAGCTGCAGAGATAGGCGGAAGAACATAATTGTATACACTGACTTAAAGATAAGCATATGAAACGTTAGCATGTTTTTGTCTCATTGTGATCTTTCCAATGCACTGAGTGCGTGAAATGGTTGAGAAGGTCTGCAATATCGGGGGTGGCTTGTTAAGTTGCGAATGTCTATAGCATAAATCAGTCTCTAACTTATACAAGCATCCAACATATTTTGTATTTCACTCATAGTCTACAATTCAGTTTATTTAATTAGAGAAACGAAATTTCATAGAAAACTTCGAGAATGAACACGGCGAAGATGATTCATTTTATTTGATGTCAGTCATCTTGTTGGACTCGTAAAATATAATTTTAAATGTGATTTAGACAACTCCATTAGGAATTGTATTAGTACAAAAGTGGGGCTCACAAAACGCATAATTTACTCTGTCTTAAAAGAAGAGCTTACGACACCACGCTGTTTTAATCACAATTGTAACAAAAATCATTTTTAACAATATACATTAACAGTGTTCTGACACCAACAAATGTTATAGTTTATGTTCAAAATCTGTTTTGTGTATATTATATTTCTTTGATTAGGGTAGACATGTGTTTGATGACTGACGTTTCTTTTTCGAATCTGACCATTGAATATTTAAGATCAGTAGACGCTATATATTACATTACATAATATAACATGATAATTCATAACTCTGAATAATTTTTGTCGCTTTTACCTCAATTTGTGACTTAATATTTTATATATCATTTAACATTTAGTGCTTGCTAAGTGACTTTCCAAATAACATACCGATTCAGTTAACCAGCTGCTTGTCAGACTCTACCAAACGAGCAACTTCGTCTTCTTGATCCAAAATAATCTAGTATCTCAATGAAAATCTATAAAGTAGGACATCTATAATATATCCGCATAGATCTGGCCATTGTACACAATTAATTTCACTATATTGTCTCTACATTCGTTTCCCAGTACTGAACTTTCCACTGTGTGACAATCAATACAAATCATATGTTAATCTAAATTACCTTCAAAGATGACTTTACGGTTTAGTTCTTGTCAAGGGTTGACCTGCATTTTTTGAGAGGCTGAATTGTAAACAAAACACCAGGCAAAGGAACACAGATTTCACTTCCGGATCATCACCATGACCTTATTACTCAATGATCACTGTCGCCGAAATACACACAGACAACCACACCATAAGCTCACATTTTAAAGAATAAACAACTGCCTTTAAATCTCTACCAAGAATGCCAAAATCTGACTCTAGTATCACCACCAAACTTTGACAGGAAAAAGTGATCTAAAAATAGACTGAAACTACATTCGTGGCTACTGAACCGGATTTTATTAATTGTGTACTGATTCCTGAAAGGGTCAATGTTTTTGCCAAACTTTTATATTTGCATTTTATTTTCCATGCCACTACTATTTCAACTTCATACATAAAGTCTTTTGAAATTTCCTTGCAAGCAAAACACGTGACAGCTATCAGAATGTGTGTAGTGCTGGTGTTCTATAGGGTGCAATTTGAGATCCAATTGTTCTTAAGAAACAAAAACTAAATTTGCTATGTCTTCCTTAATTATAGGAATTTTTCAATGGAGTAAAATCCTAATTGTAATACTTGAAAAGACCTGTCCGCAAATATGCTTGAAATAAATATATATTGATATATTATATAAATATATATATTATTCCTACAAGTTATGACATTCAGTTGGACAAATTTAAGGCAAAAAAGTTGATTAATGAATGGTGTTTAAAACAAATGGTAGTTTAGATCTGTACAACTGATATTATTAATCCTAGGGGTACTGAAGCATGATAGCTCACAATGATTTTGACAGCAAATTGCAACATGCCTATCCAGATGCATGTAGGTGTACATACTAAAGAAACAATGACAGGTGCTATGTTCCACATTTATTGTTTTAGGTACTTGGGCAGTTGTTTGTATAACTAATAGCCCACTCAAATATAAAGTTTTGATGGGACCACTACCATGTTTTATAGCAAATATACATTACATTTTAATGCTGATAACTACAAAAGTCAAAAATGCAATATGAAAATACAGTTTCAGGGAAGTTCCACCTTACTGAAAAATGATGTGAATCTCGGTCATGAAGATCTAAGCCATGTCTTTGAGATGCTGTATATCAGTGTACTGATATGAACTCATCTTGGTCACTTATAGCAGCACACTGCACATGTCCTTATGAGACCTTGCTATCACCATTGGACTACTGGAGAGCTTCCAAAATGATACAACTCTAATACTTTGTTCCAGATACCAGGCTAGACCTGAAAAAATTTAACATGTTTCACTTAATTCTAAAACAAAAAGCAGAACGATATAGGCAAATGAAGTTAAAATGTGTTAGAAATGGTGATTTCAAAATAACATTCAAGTTGCAAATAGGGTTAAAAAAGGTATACTTGATAGAGTGACACTCAAAGATGTGAAGCAATGGGCATGTATTAAAGCGAGACATGCATCCTAAAAATAGATGAAGTTTCTACAATCATATTTAGCCATCTACAGGTTAAATAACTAATCAGGTAGAGTATGTATCATAACGGTTAAGACAATGTTGGAACGGTGAGGTTTGATCATTGGTGCAAACATTGATACATAACAGTATAGTGGAAAGTGAAATGACAATGTACCAAATTAAAATTTATTACTATATGCAATCCTATTCATGAAGGAAAAACAATTTTAGATATTGCGAGTGAATATAGCAAAATGTGGCCACAAATATCAACTATAGGTACCTATAGATCCTATATCATCAACTAAATGTGAAATTTTCATCCCGAAAACTTGTAAATAAGGATGGATATTTGCATGTGTGGGACATATGCAATGCATTTGGTAACATCACATGTGCAAACATGATTTAAATTATCTGTTTGAACATTTTTAGTCTATTTTTAAGAGTCTGGGCTTCCAAGTTATTAAGTTCAATGATTCAATGATTCAATGGAATCAGATATCAGCTGATGCTGCAATACCGCCCTCTGTCAAAGTACTAAATTCAAATGTGTTACCATACAGAGGCATATTCACGATGAAAATAACATCTTGGGATATTTTAAGTGCACACAGTCAAAAATGAGCCTTACAGATTCACTACAGGTACTATATCAGCCTAACACTATCAACTGTTGATTCCAAACATTAAAAAATATATGCATATTTGTTCATGTCAGCTATGTAACCATATTAGAATCAGTTGTAGAAAGTTAAATTCAAATAATCTGTTTGAATATTACTTATGTAATCTTTAACGTGTCAGATAACAAATATTATTAGTCATTAATAATGCATAAAGCAAAATGGATCATGAGAATTCTCACAATATCATCTGGGTTACAATGCCGCACTACATCAATCAACATCTTAAAGAAACTGAACAATAAAATGGAATGCATTCTGTGTTCAACTTACATCATTTTGCTGTTTTCTTACATACAATGGTAAATATACCTGGGTAATGTATATTTTCCCCCCTCTGACCTGTATTTCATTCTCTAACAGCTTAATATGATTTTGTAGAGAACTTGAACAGGTTCTAGTATAAAGTCTTCATCTCTGTCCTCTCACTAAATACCCTATAACTATGTTTATAAACAATTGCTGATAGCTATACAAGCAGATATGTGCTACTCAGGAAGTCACCCCATCATAAACACATAAATTAACTGTATGAACCCCAAATAAATAGGTTGAATGACCTAAATGTACAAAGCAAAGTATAATTTTGTCTTCATGTATTTTAAATGAGGGTCTTATTTTGACTAATAAAGATATTTTCTCTGATCAAATTTGACAAATATCCATCATTTGAGTTTGTATATGGTGTAGGAGTATATATATGCTGATATATTTTCATATCATTCCAAATAAATATTATATATGTGTATACTTGGTGGAAAAATTTATTTTTTAATTGTTTTTTTTAAATTTCATTTAAATTTTTAAAATTAAAATTATTTTTTTTAATTTCTTTTTTATATTTTTAAGCCAATATACATAACCTATTAAAATTTCATGTGTATGTCATTAATAATAAAAATTTTATATCAGTTTCAAGTTTTTACAGACAGGCCATAGTACACAATTAATTTCACTATATTGTCTCTATATTTGTTTCTCAGCACTGAACTTTCCACTGTGTGACAATCAATACAAATCATATGTTAATCTAAATTACCTTCACAGATGACTTTACGGTTTAGTTCTTGTCACGGGTTGACCTGCATTTTTTTGAGAGGCTTAATTGTAAGCAAAACACCAGGCAAAGGAACACAGATTTCACTTCCGGATCATCACCATGACCTTATTACTCAATGTGCACTGTCGCCGAAATACACACAGACAATCACACCATAAGCTCACATTTTAAAGAATGAACAATTGCCTTTAAATCCTTACCAAGAAGGCCAAAATCTGACTCTATTATCACCACCAAACTTTGACAGGAAAAAGTGATCTAAAAATAGACTGGGACTACATTCTTGGGTACTGAACAGGATTTTATTAATTGTGTACTGATTTCGTCTCTAATCCTATTTAAAGAGCTGATGTATTTTTCCTCTTGCGCATTTGTGTGCATTTAGCATCATCATTTCACTTTTATATATCTACTTTAAGCTGGCTTGTCATACTAGCGAAACATCTCTTCATTTTGACTATTCCTTAACGCTGTTTTGAGATTTTGCAAACTCCACTCATGTCCACCATTTGATGCTATTTTCCAATCGCGTCATCCAGCCGCTTCCAAAAGCATATCTTCTTCTGTCACAATAGCATTATGTACCAGAACGTCCTTTTGATGTCCTTCCGAATACTTTTAAGTCTTCCCAGGACAGATGTTGTCTGCACAACCCCGCAAAGAAAATTAGCTTAGAACCGTCATCAGAGACAACTGAAACGAATAACTTCGTTGAGCACTGTCTATTCGCTCTTTCTTCCCTTTGGATTGCACTATGTTTATTGATCATTAGCTTGGTCGTTTTAGAGTAGATCACCATCCTATACTTTATTGCTTCTCTCTTATGGAGAATCACAAAGGTTTACAGTTCTTCAGCTAAGCCATATTCATGATAGGCAAAGCGGAGTTTGTGGAATGATATGCTTCCTATACTGATTCTGCCCACATCGTTTTCTAGGACTGTAGGAAGTCAGACATGATTTTTTTTCTAGTCAGAAGTTAAAGAGGGTGGATCAGAAATGGTACCATTATTAGTCTCCTACCTTAGTTATGAAACGATATCCGATGTTGCCGAAGACGAGAACAATGGTAGTTGTCTTGTTATACAGATGTTATTAATTTGGGAGTTATATTTGCGTTTCTGTGGCCCATAAGGTTTCCTTCCATTCCGTGTCAAACGGATTTTGGATGTCAGTCAAGAAATGATAAAAGTCTTTCCGTTGCTGCAAATGTAAATTTTAATTTTACAGAAGATTTTCTAAGAACTGTTATACAGTGCTACTTAATATTTTGAAACAAATGTTTTTGTGCTACATGAACAGTCTGCTCAGGTTGCGGTTTCAGTCTGTTAAGCAATTATTTTAAGCATCATGTTTCTTGGATGACATATAAGGGTGTTGTTTGGTATTTCCTGCACAGCTGTAGGTTCCATTTATGAAAAGAAGAGGGACGATAAAAGACTGCGTTATTCGGGTTTGTTATGCTACTGTTTGCCAGATATTTTTTGCAGACTGTTGTGAGTACTACAATTGCTAAACATCTAACTGCCAATGACTATTACAGCCGTGTTGCATATGATCACCGATAAGTCTAAGCTACTTTTCTCAGCATCAAGAACTCTGATAAGTGAAACTGTTTGCTTATTGTACATTTAAACTCTTGAGCAATGTTTGGGTCTTTAATTGTATAAGTTCAAAGTTGAACCTAGCCTATTGGTCACCTTTAGCAGGTTATATTTTGTTACGATTAGCATATTTGATGGGCGGAACATGTTGAACGCAGGCCAGACCACTATCTGCCTAAGAGATTCTTCTGTGGCGAGCTACAGCAAGGAGGGCAATCCCACGAAGACCAGAAGAAACGCTTCAAGGATGATTAGAAAACTGCATTGAATGCGTTCAACATAGCCCTGGCACATGGGAGCAATCAGCCAGCGATCGAATTACTTAGCGTTCCTATCTGCACGAAGGCTACAAGCTGTACGAATCTAACAGGACAGCAACTGCAGAGATGAAGAGGCAAGTCAGAAAACACGCGCCCGCAACTATCCTGGGTATGTCCCACTCATCCCTTATCTCTTAAGCAATCGAACATTCTTTCCGTGCATTGATTGGCCTTATCAGCCTCCTGCGCACACAAAGAACATCGATTCGACTGACGATCAATATATATATATATATATAATATGATATGCAAATGGTACACCGACGCAGTGTACCAGCTGTGAGTCATACACTCTACAAAACTGAGCTGCTGCGGTTTCTTAATCTAAAATAAATTAGTATCTGAAAAATAAACGTTAAAAGAGGACATCTATCATACATCAACATAGAACTACAAATCAATACATCAGTCTTTCAAACTGTATGAGAGTATTATCTAACCGATTTCAAAAAGACGTAATCTTACTCTTTGACATTTGTCTGCAATCAGCACCATTAATTCACTTTTTCATGCTTGCTCTAATTTAAGCTTGCTTGTACAAAGAACGTACCTTCTTGCAAATCATCTCCTGATTTTGCCACGTTCTTCAACGCTCTTTGGGATTTTGCAAAATTCAACGCCTTTTCACTAGTTAATGATATTATCCAATCTCGTCTTCCGTCCACTTAATCTTCTCTTCCCACTCACTGTGCACTGTAACTTGATACGTGACATATCTTTTTTTTCTATCTTTACGGTTGTGGACATATCGCATTATCTCACAATTGCATATTGTGATCGAACGTACTGTTGATGTCCTTCTGAATATTCTTCAGACTTGCCAGAACAGTTGTTATCTGGACAATCCCATAAAAAGCTTTAGTTTTAAACCTTCATCAGAGGCAGTAATTGAAGCCTATTATTTTGTAGAGCATTTATCCATTTATTCTATTTCCTTTTGTATGGAAATTAGTTTCAGCGTTCATTTCCACCACATACGTTGCAGCGATTTGCTTTAAACATTTCACAAAAAGTTTCAGTTTTTCATCATCTCTTGCTAAGCCATCTGAATAATAATTAAATATTAAGGATGTTCGATATTGTGCTACGTCCATCACTAATTCTATCAGGGATTCAGGCATGATTATTTATTGGTTGATGTTGAAGAGGTTGGGTCATTAATGCTACCAATTTCAGTCGCCGACGTTGGTTATGAACCAATTTCCAATGTTGCCAAACAGGAGAACTGCTCTAGTTGCTGTACATACATACATACATACATACATACATACATACATACATACATACATACATACATACATACATACATACATACATACATACATACATACATACATACATACATACATACATACATACATACATACATACTTACATACATACATACATACATACATACATACATACATACATACATACATACATACATACATACATACATACATACATACATACATACATACATACATACATACATACATACATACATACATACATACATACATACATACAGGCGAATGCGAAAAATAGTTAATTACAAACTCATTTGTTATTTCAATTTAATATATTTATTAATATATTTATTATGTGAGATTGTATTATTTTTGTAGCCTTTTGTGTTCTTAAAAAATATAAAATTTCTTTTCTGAACAATCTCAAACAAACTAAGTATGTAACTAACACAAAAATGGATGAATATTTCTACTTAGTAGCTCTTTTTACATGTCAGGTCGTAAACTTTAGCAATTGCCTTGTAATGTAATTAACGAATTGTATACTAAACATAAACTGTATTTAACAATAAAAAATTGAATGTCTAGTTTATAAATAACTTATTACAAAAAATACTTTAAAATATTTTACTTGTAAAGATTGTAAAGGGTCAATATTTTTATATATGTGAAATTTTAATAATCTATTGAAAATGTTATATAACCCTAGCATTTATAAGAATGCGGGAAAAGCAACTTCTTTTAAATGAAAATAACTAATGGACTGAGGCAGCACTATTAATCTAGCATGCATACAAAATTCGATATCACCATCAAGTATGCTGTCCCATGTGACGCACTTTAGAGAGATTCGGAAACTGTATGACTAGCTGTTTTATTATTCAGCTGCTACAGTGTAGTCAGTCATAATCTTTCATTTATACTATGAGACTGAACAGCATAATTACATAAATAGTTCACTTTATGAAAAAAACTTACATGCAAAGCGTATATTGGAAACAAAAAGCCACATCGGACATAGTACATAAAGGAGGTAAATATTGTTGATTTACTCATATAGTTGTTTCCCGTCCTAATCTAGTTCCATCCGGTTAGGATCTTTAAATTTTGCTTACGTTAGGCGTACATGTTGGAAGTCTTCCATTAAGGTATATAAGGGAGGTAAATGTAATAAAGTTATTTCGCTTCCTAAAAGAGTTCCGTTCCCTTGCTCAAATCTGGTTACGTTTTCTAAATTTTGCTCGCGTTAGTTTATCTCTCTCTCTCTCTCTCTCTCTCTCTCTCTCTCTCTCTCTCTCTCTCTCTCTCTCTCTCTCTCTCTCTCTCTCTCTCTCTCTCTCTCTCTCTCTCTCTCTCTCTCTCTCTCTCTCTCTCATCCATATACTATTTATCCCATAAAATATAATGTACATAATTGTGGAAATTTGATAATAAAGTTGCAAAAAAAAAAAACAGAATGCTTAGAAACTCTGCATAATGATCTATTTTGCAACCTTTGGTACTAAATATAATTAGATAAACTAATCTCACTAATTTTAAATTGTTGGCAAGAATTTATTTTAATCAATAAAATCAAAATTAAATTAAAATGAATTAAAATTAATGTTATATTTAGAAGCACCGCATAATATATTGTTGACACTGTGGCAAAGATAAAATAAAGGGGGAACACATTTCATTTATCATAAGATCATGAAAGTTATTATGAAAACAGAAGTAACATCAACATGTTATACAACTAAGCAACAACAAAGATATAAAAACACATGATTTTAATAATAACAATAATAATAATAATAATAATAATAATAATAATAATAATAATTATTATTATTATTATTATTATTATTATTGTATTGTTATTATTATTATTATTATAACAATAATATTATTAATAATAATAATTATTATTACTATCATTATTATTATTATTATTATTATTATTATTATTATTATTATTATTATTATTATTATTATTATTATTATTATTATTATTATTATTATTGCTATCATTATTATTATTATTATTATTATTATTATTATTATTATTATTATTATTATTATTATTATTATTATTATTATTATTATTATTATTATTAATATTATTATTATTGTTATTATTATTAATATTATTATATTATTATTATTAGTATTATTATTATTATTATTATTAATAATAATATTATTTGTAATAATACTATATCAATAATAACAAAATAAAGAAATATCATGGTCATATTCAGCTGATAATTATAAGTTTGTGTCCCTAATTAGATAAAGCAGTATCAAATTATGTAAAATTCTATTTTATTAAATTGTTAAAAAAAAACTCAAATACAAACATAGTTTTATTACCATTAATGTTATGTATATTAAGTTCTTTATAAATTATTCTGTACAACATGGATATTTAATTCAACTTCCCTATGTTGTGATAAAAAACCAGTTCAGTATAAGACAACAGCGTGTTTACTAAAATGGGAGTTCACACATAACATAGACTGAATTCAACGTTCTAGTATTATCCAATATAGGTGTTTCATCACAACGTAGACTCCATTCTCCCTTTGGTGAATTCAGCTAGACAAGTTTTTGCAGCAGATATACACAATAGCAGTCTTCTGTTAATTGACCAATAAAGGTTTTCTACACAAAAAATAATCTATTCTTCTTCAGTGTGTTGACCATAACAAGTAGTTTTCAAACACCACAAAATCTATTTTAGTGTTTAGATTGTTTTGTCATTTAAGTTAATTAATAAAACATAGACGAATGCAGGAAATCTTCTACAAATCATAGTGTACAGATTGCTACCAAATATCTTCTTGATTATATGAAGTCACATGCCATAATAAAAGGTCCGGATAGACAATACTCTCTTTCGTATATGAATTCGTCCATATTCAAATTTTCATTATAGTAGTTCCATTATATTATTATACTTTCTATAGAAATATTGTTTTTAATATATCTCCCTGTTTAGTATCGTTTTTCCGATATTTTAATAATATCATCCGGTTTCATTATCAGAAAATATATTTTCAGCGCGCGATAATTTTGTCTGCCGCTAGACACACGTATTTTATTTTCTCTGTACACCACCACCCACATGTCAGACTCGGTTCCTGGCATGTTCTTCAAATCCTGATATTTATCATAGGAAAACTACAATAACCTCAACCTTTTTTTCCACAAGGAATCCGTATTCAGATCTTTAGCCACATGTAATATTTTTGTCGATGGCATAATTACAGTGTATTTGTTTGTTTGTTTCTTTGTTTTTCTAATGAGAAGAAAGCCATATCACATTAAAGAAAGTAGTTCGGTATGTTACAACATTACTAATTATACTGTTGCAAGACAGAACGATACAATTTTATGACTGTGATATTTTTGTAGTGTTATTACTAAATGTGACCCAACAATAGTCTGCCTATATCAGATGAAGTAAAACAATTATGTGGCAGATATATCTGCTTCAAATGAATCAAGTTGTGTTACCGTCTGGTATACTGCATCGGAAGGAATTTCTCCAACGTGCGATGGAAAAGATTTTGGTAAATTATGACGGTTACAGTGATGAATAATTAAATAACGGCTTCACTCCCTCGTCTATTGTGGCTCGTTTTGCACAATACAAAAGTTAATGCCGTCCAACAACAAAATAATTTATCGACTATTTATCACGATATTGTGTCAAGTTTGGGCATGCAGGTCTCTGGGACCCAAAATATAATTCATCAGATATGATCTCAGTTGACAGAATGAATTTATAACCGACTAGTTTGTTATGGATAGGGCGAACGTATATTGAAATTCTCGGTCATCCAACATACGAAATAACTAAGTGGCTATAGGCGGCAAACTTTCAGCTGACTACAATCTGCCTGTATTTGCCAACATTGAATCATTCGGTTTCTCAGAGAATCTTCATGTTGTGATTATCCTCTGGTTTGTTGGTGGTTGTGCTCAATCTTGCTATTACGGTATTTGTTAGACAGTGGTATTTTAACGTCAATCACTGTAACTCATGCGACTCAGCATGAGATAATATGTACCGTGATTCCAGAGAACAAGTATCAGATTCCTGTAACTCATAGCGACATAATGTTCCGATAATTGCATCCAGGAATATATTACACAAATCAAATCAACGTAAATGAGATGGGTTTGAAGAATACAAATATTTCCAACGCTGCCAGTTCCACTATGGTGTCGACTGCAGATACCCTTAGAGAAAATGTACTTGTTGACATCTTTGAACCGATACGCAACAAAAGCCATATATATATATATATATATATATATATATATATATATATGTATGTATGTATGTATGTATGTATGTATGTATGTATGTATGTATGCATACATACATACATACATACATACATACATACATACATACATACATACATACATACATACATACATACATACATACATACATACATACATAGGTTAAACGTTTTGAATGAAAACCAAAATAGATACCAGAGTTAATGAGACGTACTTAACATAAATATATCTTCGATTTAAACATGCTGTAGAAAAACATAGCTTGGACTTGCTACCGAAAAAGGACAAATGTATAATGTTTTCTATCATTGCGCCACATATCATTACATGCTGAATCTTATTAAACGTGTAGTATTGTCATATTACTACCACTAATACTACTGCAGCTACTACTACTACTACTACTACTACTACTACTACTACTGATCATAGTACTGCTACTACTTATACTACTACTATTGATATTACTTATGTCCTGTAACTTCTATATCTGTATTCTGCAGTCTAAGAATTGTCTCTTGATCATTTACTTCTCTTTTTTTCTCTCTATAACTGTTCTAATTACGATTAACCGCTCTGGATATATCCCAATACTGAATTTTGGCACATTATTTAGCCTCATAAAAACTTTAAATTTCAACTTTAAATCAAAACTTTCATCTACTTATTCAATAATGCCTTTTTAAGAGAAAGAAAAATATTGGCTTTGGTGGGTTGATATTATATGTCTTATGTTTCCGAGTATTCTTAGCGTTAATCTCTAAAACAATGGACAATATAATATGTTACGAAGGTGTACAAGTGTAGATTAGTGCAAGCATCTTCATCGATGCAATTAGAATAACATATTTTTTTGTAAGAATACGAATATAATATAAAATACATTTCATGTTCTAATCTAATATAACTTCTTTATTTTCATTAAAATATAAATAAATACCTTATTCATGTGCGTTGGGCGAAAGGTGCCTAACCAGCAGTGAGGTAAGGGGCGACCTTGACAAATTTGTATAAACTTAATTTTTAAATGATATATCAGCCCCGCTTCCCGTGGAGTGAACCGTCCTTTAACCGTATAGGTTGTTTTATCACACAGAGAATGAACAATAAGAAGTATACAAATTGCGTCAGAACTGAATATCTAATAGCTTTTTTCGGTGACTGAAGCTAATTAATCCAAACCAAGCAAAGCTTAACAATTCCTGACTTGTCTTTTTGTAACATAGTTACGTTTCATCTGATCTTCACATGAACTTAGTATGAGGGGTATTATTTGGGTATATAAGAATTCATGTGTATTGTGACCTTTATTTGCCTCCAGTAGTGGCCATATACAATGTCAAATTCTCATTTTTAATCTCGGCTCATCTTCACGGCATGGCCATTAAAGTCATGCTCTATTTGCTTTTGTGATTGAAAACATATTTTGTGTTTGAAAACATTTTTGTGATTGAAAACATTTTAGTCCGTTTTAACTCTAGTTATTTGATTATATTTCTTTCATAATCCAAACGGCAGTGCAGCTAAATATATAGCAGTAACACCCTTACAATTATAATCAAACGGGGCATAAATTAGCTTATTCTTCAGGTTTGAAAGGAGCGGCAACTGATTTCTGCTTGTTATATGTCCTTGAACTATTTGTTTTTTAGTTATTATTGTTTTGTTTTCTTTACATCTGCATATATCATCCACGCTTCGTGTGCAGTGAACCGAATGACCAATCACTCTGTACATCAATTGCTGTTTTCTTGTTATTCTGCCAGTAGTTTGGCCCTGACGTTACTTTAGATAATCAATGTAGTTTCAGTAAATGATTATTAACTGCATGAAACGGTTGCTTTGGGTCACACACGTGTGTAATCTTTTTAGTGGAAAGGTGGGATTGAAGGTCGGTAATGGTAACCATTCACTTATGTGCAGATAAATACGCACAGAAAAAGTTAAATTAGCCCAGGATCCTATCAAATTTAGCTATAGTCTCTTACCTATCAAAGACTTAATCACCTTGTATATGGAAGAAAACGCAATTGAACTTAACGTTTGCTGTTCAGTGCGAGCCTGTTGAACAAAGTACAGGGTGATTGGTCATTCGAAGACTAGATACTATTTCATCGCAGAAAAGAAAATATTATAAAATATAATGTAAACAAATTAAATAAAATAACACTCTTACTTTATAAATGTGAAAATAATTTAGTGTTTACAAATTATTTCAAAATATACCGTTACAAAAAATTATTTGTTAGCAATGTCCCATCACCGGCAAGAACAATGATAGAGTTAACGATTCCCTAACATATATTTAATTTATCTAATATAAATGAACCTGTTTAAAAGGCTTTTTTAATTAGATGATTTATGAATTCCACTTATTAGTTACCCAAGAGTCATTTCAGTCAGAATCTATTCCATCACTTAAATTCTCATTGCTTGGGACAGTTACGTTTAAATCAATTCGACAATTTTACAGAATTATATTGAACGTTTGTTTCCGGTTTTGTCTTGTGGCTTTTTTTTAATTTAGTATTTATTATTTTAGGATAAAAAATATTAACCTAAAGAGGATTGTTTGATATGGGAAAGATCTTCTTCCCACAGTATTTCTGTAATAAGTAACTTTCATGATTGTTTGAGCAGAGTGACGATTTGTTCTTTCTGATTAGAGAATCTTTGATACTTATATTTGAAATCAAAGAAAAATCAGAGACATTTGGAATGTTCAGGAAAATAAGATTTTCCGCAAACAATATTTTGTCCAATAACTCGTTCAAAAGGAGGAGAAACTAATGAATGTTGCAATAAATCTGCAACATAGAAAAGCAGCAGATAATTTGTTTCGTTTAGCCAAACAAGATCAACGAGTAAATTTTCTAATACATTTTTCTAAATATTTGCAAAGGTCCTCTACAATCATCGTGAAGGCTGACGATCTAAACTTTTCGATGCCCAATTCAAGCATAACTTGATAATAATTCTAGGCAAAAAATACTTCCGACAAAGAATAACAAAGATTCGATGCTCAGTTGCCACAAAAGAAAGTGACAAGCCGAAATTGAATACTTTTTCTTATGTGACTCATTATTGGCTGCATCCAACCGACGAAATGGGAGCTAAGAACATGTGTCAATGTCACACCAGCACAGCCGGCGTCCTCCGTCATGGAACGGTAGGTAACAACCACATCTGGATTATCAAACGGAAGCTATTCCAACTGAAATACAAAGGCTCTTCTATGGCAAGAACATCGTGAATTTAATTCCTTTCATTGGATCAGGCTTGATTGGCAACGGTGCTTTATACAAATGCGAAACTTCGTAATCTGTTTCCTTCAGAACGATGCAACTTAAGAACATTCCTGCATGATGAAACGATACAATGCAGTGTCCACGTGTGTTTGTCCGATTAATTTACGTTTTAAAATTTAGGATATAAAAAGTAGCTGAAGTAGCAGTATTACATCCTCCCTTGATATTATATTAGCCATGTGATGCGAAAGCCACCCATAACAAATTATATTAAATGTGCGGGTATTCGGGATTTATATAAAGTTACAATTTCCTAAAACTTTGACTAATAGAACATATACGCAGAAGGAGAGAAAAGTTCATTATAAGATATTAATAAATGATTATCTATAAAGGAATGAACCTTCATTAATTATATTTATTTATTTATTTCTATTTAAACGCAAAAACCAGCACCAGCTCCGAACCTGAAAAAACAAAACAGATCTACGTGCTTATAAATTTAATCTTTTTTTGCGATAATAGTGATAATTTAAATCATAAAATGCTTCTCCAAATTGCACCTAAATCTGCAATTCAAAACTGTTAGACTCCGTTTAAATTGCTCGGAGGTATATTAGTGTTTGTTTTTCACCAAACTAAACATGTTTCCATTGTGAAACGGATCGTATGTTACTTATATTTGGTTGGCGAATGATTAAATAATAATCAAATAGTAATAAACTCACATTTTTGCGATTTGGACACCTTGAAACAACCTAATGTAAAAACGTAATATATTCGACAGTAGACTCTGTAAAGGTCCTTGTAAAATGTATATCTCTCCTTCCTAACTATCTGTACTATATCAACTTGTAATATGTGTGAAATATATAAACTTTACGAAGAAATAAGTTTTATCTTTTATTTTGATTCATAAATTCCTCAATTCTAAACGTATGCACCCTCTACGTCCTTGACCGATGCTACATCAGCTGTAATGCATTGCTTAAATGGGTTTAATTTGTGTTTCTATCTATCTATCTATCTATCTATCTATCTATCTATCTATCTATCTATCTATCTATCTATCTATCTATCTATCTATCTATCTATCTATCTATCTATCTATCTATCTATCTCCATCCATCCATCCATATATATATATATATATATGTGTGTGTGTGTGTGTGTGTGTGTGTGTGTGTGTGTGTGTGTGTGTGTGTGTGTGTGATCAGCCCGCGAAAGTGATGTGACTTTACGATAAAGTGGGGTAGGTGTCTGGTGTTGTGCTAAAGTGCGAAATAAATATTCTAAACATCATTTCTTGTGGTATCGCATATTATGCTGATATATGAATTGAGTATCCTAAACATCAATGCTGGAGCAAGTCAGGCAGTGTGATACAAGGGAATTTTCTTCTGTGTAAATGCCAAGAGCGATATTTAATCAGTGATGCATTTTAAAATTTAAAAAAAAAACAATAACAAGTGGATGTTTTTGTGGAAAAAAAAAAGAGAAAAGAGACAAACTATGTCTCATTTATATCACTCGTAGCTGCTTTATCATTATTAGCTTAATCATGCCTATATATTTGTCAAGTAATTTCTAAAGACAAAACCACAACAGTAATGAATATAATCACATCTGTTTTGGAACTCTACCGAATAAAAAGGATTGATGTGACCAGCAGACAATCGTCTTGTTTCTTCTTTTTCCTCTCTATCATACAACTATTTTTCATTGTATTAAAAAATGTTCCCGAAACATGTGATGATAACAAAATATTAAATTTATACAGAACTATGAATAAAATGGAAATACATTTCCATTTTATAGTCTAATATAATTTCTTCATTTTTTATAAAGGTATAAAGGGAATATATATATATATATATATATATATATATATATATATATATATATATATATATATATATATATATATATATATATATATATATATATATATATATATATATATATATATATATATATATATATATATATATATATATATATAAATAATTGAGGTTTCATGAATGAAATCTGCTTAAATAGCTGTGAGTTTAAGGACCTCTTTTAAACATATAAAAGAATAAATTTACAACTACGGATCATCCAAGCATAACGTGGATTGAACATTCCGTAGCCTTTGTCCAGTCGTAGATTGCAAGATCTTAAACACTGGATTCAATATCCAGGTAAACTCTACGGAACGGTATACCAGATAGCTTTATGGTTGACCACCGGTGAAAATTAACCTTAAGCAAACAGACCTTAATGGACATTGAATGGGCTTTACAACAATATAGATAAGTGTCATCTTATTTACCCACATACAAATATAATTTAATGGAGTACCATGTTGGTATCGTGGAAGTGCTTACAAATGAAGTTAGGAAAGAAAGAATAAATGTCAATGGGGAAGTTTGCGTAAATATTGTTTTCTACTGCTTTGTATCTGTTACTTGTGGCTCTCTCCGCGGAAAGGAAATTATAACCAGGATCTGTACCACAGGAAATAAATACTTGTTATGCACACATTTCTTTTCCTGTGGTAAGGTTTGTTTGACCCACACTTAATCAAATCAATGTTTTTGTACAACAACTTTAGTGTTTCAGAGAGCTAGAGATAGTGAGTATATAAGTTGGTAGCTACACATAAAAAATAAAGTTCAGACAGCAAAATATACACATATATACATACATCAATACATACATCAATATATACATCAATAAATATACCCATACCCCGCTGGGAAAGTCCTGGGCTTCGCCAATTTCGCAAATTGCGATCCTTTTTCCTTATTGGCGACACAAAATACCAGTTGGCGATATTTTGGCGACAACCTTTTGGGCAGTTTAACTTGTACCTATATCCATGGATTTGGAGTGGAGAACATCAATGGGACCATGAAAGGAAGTCTCAGACTTATTTCAGACTTGTACACTGACCGATATTCCCACATAAACAAATCCCGAGTTCGTAATGACAAACCCGTGGGTACGGTGCAATGTTACATCATAACCCGCTAATGCGGACATCTGGTCTATGTACCGTAGGCTATGATACCTACAAACGAATGACTTTGAAAACGCGAACGGAAACAGCTACAAGTAATTGAACGATCCTTCCCGGTCTTTTTTTAAATATACCAATAAATAGTTTTGTCAACACTCATGAGAAAATTAATTTACTTTGAAGTACCAATTGTAGTGTATAAATACCAAGCAAATGGAAAAATCTCTCAGAATTATATACCGTCAGCAGTGCAACATTATCGTGGGTAAACGCAAGTAACGACGTTGCATATTAATCATCTCAGCCTAAGAGTAAATTATGAAAATTAATAGCATTTGGGATTTATCGCAAATTCATCGAACACAGTCGCTGATCCTGATGTTATTCCTGACAGTTTTGCTCATTGATCTTTTACTTTTGCCGTCAATCCTGTTACGTCTGCAGAGACTTAAACTATGCAACAAGAAATATCAACACAAGCAAGATCTGCATAATTGAATAATTTATTTCTCAAAACGATTGAATCCGAAAATACGCAGATTAGAACATGCGATCTGGAAGTTTTTATATTTATGCATCGTTTTCACTTATATTCTCTGATTATACAGGTCTAACAACGTGACATTTTCAAAACGGCATGCCATTTCTCCATGTGTGGTTCGTTATTTGCCTCCCCATCCCTACGTGCCCCCATTTCATATTTTATGCAGCAGCTTAAGGTTAGACTTGAGCCTCTGCGACATACTTCAAAGTCACCGCCTGTTACAGTGAGTGAGGCACTAGTAATTGATTGAAAAATAAAACCTTTTCTGTGATAATTAATAATGTCTAAAAGTAGTATGAGTGTATTTTTTTTCAAATTATGTCGTAAGCTACCATACATATGATAACTATTTTCCACATTTTATATCCCACCGTAATTCCTTATTGTTAAAGTGAGAAAGCCTGCCAGTAGCTTCTCGTGGGTCGGTGGTTCTTCCACGGGGTTTTCCAGGGTTCTTCCTCCACCATTAATACTGGCCACCACGTATAGCCTATCTTGTGCGGAAAATGGCGTTAAACCGTATAACAACAACTTAGTGGCTCCGTAGCCAAAGCGCACGGACAAAAGCGTGCAGGTCTAAATGAAGTTAAAGTAAACAATGAGGGTGTGGTATACAAAAATAACAAAGCTAACACAATTATTCTCCTTCCAATTCTAATTACATTTAACCCGCGATCAAAATTATTTACTTTCATGTTTTCAGATAAAATAATTAAAATTAACTTTAACTGACTGTCGATTATTTTCCAAAGACAAAGGAATCGCATACAACATTAGCATTTAGAGTAATTAACTCAGTAATTGTTAGATGGACCATTTGAACATGTTAAAATTAAAATTATTATTTCTTATTATTTGTAATATTTGGTCTTGCATAGAAGATCTATAGGCTAAGTACTCAGAAAACTATTTTGAAACTTTTGTCCTGGCGTGCTTTTGTCGGGTCACATTAATTAATATATGCTTATAACAATGTTGGCTCGGTCAATAACAACTTTTTATTTTCGTTCCGAATTGATATGATGGTCACTAATTCCTATATAGGTACAGTTATGCCAGGTGTTGACTCTTGTAAGATTCATTGGTGGGAATGGAGATCCAAGTTTGCGCGTCAAGAAAAACTACAGCATGAACATTGAAAAGCTAGCCATCAATTGGCGGAGGGGTAATTAAAGAAATGAGCTAAACACTGTAGCTGTCAGCAAAGTTGATATTTTTACATTTGATCTTTGTTTTTTTCAGATGTAAAATAGTCATCAATATGTAATGATCTATTTTATAATATTATAGCTGTACGGATTGTTGTCAATAAAGTAATAAGTATCCAGTGTTTTTCAATTTTCAATATTCATAGCCTATTACATTAACAGACTTGGAAAAATATTCACTATTTATTCTGGCGACAAGTATTAGAAAATTGGCGACAAAATATTGCGGTTGGCGATTTATTGGCGACAACTTTTTAAAAGCCAGGACCATACCTACCTAACTACAATACCTACCTACCTACCTGCCTGCCTGCCTACCAACCTACCTTCCTACCTACCTACCTCCCTCCCTCCCTCCCTCCCTACCTACCTACCTACCTACCTACCTACCTACCTGCATGCGTGCGTGCGTGCGTGCGTGCGTACGTACGTACGTACATGCATACATACATACATACATACATACATACATACATACATACATACATACATACATACATACATACATACATACATACATACATACATACATACATACATACATACATACATACATACATAATAAATTTTCAAGCCCTAGTTTGTATTTGTACATAAAAATGTGTTTTTCTTGTTTACAGTTTTCAGGACACTGACAAAGTAGATGCCTATCGCAGAAATCACACTGTCTGGTGGGGTGAATAATCGGGCTTATGATTACAGAGTTAGACTGTACATGGAATAGTAACACAAACTACATAATAATGTTATTGTACACTCTTATTTCATATTCAGAACAAACTATAACACAACAATTTTAAGTGATGTTAAAAGCTCCCTAAATAACTGTCAGTCATCCGATTTCATGTATGTATTTTTCTGTTCACAGCGTTCGGGGTAGAGACATCGCTGGACCCAGTCGCAGATTGATAGTGATCTTAGGTTGAGTTTAGGAGTTAAAATTACCCAGCCTTTTCAAGCTTGATTTGTAAACTAAAGTGTATAATAATGGTATGGTAGTCTCTTTTTGTCATAATCAATTTTGAGTTGCTTATGGTCACAATTTTAGCTCGTATTAATAACTCTTTCAAATACAAACAGAAGGAAAGGTCCTATATGCTTACCGCCCAACAGTGTGCCAGGAAATCGACTTCGGAGATGTAGAAAACTGCCCTATGCAAGCTGAAGTACTTACAGCGCTGAAGACTCAAGACTACCATATTGACAAGATATATAGACTACATAATGGTGGAAGGAACAAATATGTGCTATATCCCAAAGATCTGGGGAAACCACTAATAACAGCGGACCACATTGAAGTGAAAGGATTAAAAGCAAAAGTTGGTACTCCGAAACCAATATCAAGAGAGATAGAAGGAAGGAAGGTTCATATATTTGTCACTGGCCTTCCACTAGAAATATCGAATGAGGAGTTAGTGAAACAAGCACAGAGAAAGATGAAGATCAGCGTGACAGCGGAAAAAATGTCTACGGTATGGGGATGCCCCACAGTAAAGATAGGGGTAAGAGTATTAACTGTAAAAAGGGAAGATGCCAAACAGTAACAAACTTTTTTATTTAATATTTTTTTCTGTTAAAGACATGGTATAAGGGATGTGAGACGGATATAGTTTGCCCGAGGTGCAAAAATAGGACACATGGCGAGAGAATGCCCAACCCCCAACCCCCAACAAAACCAGGATAAGAGTTATGCAAATGTGGTGAGTGGAGCTCAGCAAACCCAAACAGCTGAGCTCACTATACCGGAAACTATACCAGAGACCGAGAGAAGCTCACAACCAGAAAATATGGAAGGAGACGAAGAAAATGAAACAGAAAAAGAGCAAGATAATGAAGAAAAAGGAGCAAACAGGGGAAAAATATCTGAGCCCGTTAAACACTAAAACACCGAGGAAAACAATGGAAGAGGTAATACTGGTGAAAAATAGATTCGATGCCTTAATAGAGGAATCAATTAACGAAAATGAAGAACTTCAAGGGGAATTCTCGGGGTGGCCCACATAGCATCTACACCAATATCCAAAGAAAAAGCTAAAAAGAGAGAAGAGAAAACTGACGACACCGCTAACGAAATCTTCCTCAGAGACTTCGCCTAAAGCCAGAGTCAGAGCCAAAGATAGAAAGAAAAAGAATAAAAAGGGGGAAAAACAGTGATAACCGAACAAGATAAGGAAAATGGAAACGATGACAATAACGAGGACAATGGAAACGAAACAGACAATGACAATAAAGAAGACAGGAACAATGATAATGAAACGACTGACAACAATAACGACAACGGAAACGGAAGACGAGACGGATAAAGAAACAAAAGAGAGAGTCGAAAATACAGACCAATTGACAACGAATACACAAGAACTACAAACAATGGATACAATAAAGGAGGATGCAAGAATTTTAACCTTTCAAACTCCGGAAAATATTTTAAAAGAGAACTTTTTAAAAATTTAATTAGAAATAACAAAAATCTTAGTAATAATAAAAAAATTTTTAGCAATAATTCATATTTTTAGATTTTGAGAAAGGGAGAAACAAGGAAAAAAACCCCTCAAAATAGCATCTATAAACATAAATGGAATAAATAATGAAAAAGAAATAATGAACTATGGAAAGAAGTAGAATATGACATAATATAAATACAAGAGACACATAATGGTTTTACGGGGAAACTAATCTCCCAAATAGAAAGGAATCTAAATGGAATTTTTTATAAATAGCGATGCAAAATTAAATGATGTTAAAGGGGGAGTTGCAAATTTTTTAAAGAATAATAAAAAATAGATGGGAAAGGAAAATGGAGGGTGACTCTTTTAAGGAGAGGCTTTTACATATTACAATGGAGAACATACACATCATAAAT
This sequence comes from Potamilus streckersoni, assembly GCA_016746295.1. Classification (NCBI taxonomy): domain Eukaryota; kingdom Metazoa; phylum Mollusca; class Bivalvia; order Unionida; family Unionidae; genus Potamilus; species Potamilus streckersoni. The sequence goes on from JAEAOA010001402.1 coordinate 869,845, forward strand.
ATATATTTACCCATAAATAAATATAATAAACTTGAATTTATGGATCGATTAGATAATTATATGTGGGCATACTCCATGGATAACCTGATTATAGGGGGAGATTACAACTGGGTGAGAGATCCAATTGACAGAAATGGGCAATTAACAACTAATGATAAAATGATAAAAAGGGTAATGGACAAAATTGTTTTAGAAAAACATAATTTGAAAGATATATAACGACTCTTGAACCTACTAAGGATTGAATTCACTTATGAATACGGGGATCATTTAGGAAGCATATTAGATAAGTTTTGTGGAAATAATTTAAATTTCAAAATGTATAAATAACAAATGTAAAAAAGATCGGACCAAAAATTAATAAATTTAAATATCCAGATTTAAAATAGAAGTAAATAGGGAGGGAGGAATTTCGAAATTAAATAAAAAGGTTTTAGAAAATGAAGAAATTACAAAATGAAATTAAAATAAAAATAAGTAATTTTTTTTAAAGATTGAACATGATAATATTGCATTATTGTGAAACCGTTTAAAGAAAGAATTTAAAAAAATAACAATACGATATTCTAAAAGATTAAGAGAACTAGGAATATGGAAGAAATTGAAATTAAACTACAATTAAAAAGAATCAATAATGATGAGTCTAAAAAGGAGCTAGAAGGAAAATTGAAAAAATTGAATTGGATAAAGAAAATTGGAAAGAAATAAGAGCGGGTAAATTTTCCTAATTGTACACACTAGCTAAAGGATTAAATAGAAAGGAAAAATTAAGGAAAGGGGGGCAGACAATAAAATAAGACATTTGGGATAAGGGAGGGAAAGTATTAAATGATAAAAAAGGCATATTAAATAGGATTACAGATTATTATCAGGAACGCTATACGAAAAAAATATAACATTAGATCAAATAAATAACTATCTGAAGGCTGTTAAATGCGGAATGATCTCATCAGTACATAATGACTTATATGATGATTTCATCTCGACAAACGAAATTATAAATTCGATAAAACAATCAGCGAAATGGAAATCCCCGGAAAGAGATGGACTCACTGCGGAATTCTATCATAAATTACAAAGTGAGTTAACGCCGAATCTAGAATTCTTATATATCAACATCATTTTATCTGATAGTAAAATGACAGACACAATGAGGGAAGGGATAATTTCGTTAATTTAAAAAGGGAAAGGGGAAAGAAATGCTTTTAAAAATTGGAGGCTTATCTCCCTCCTAAATATTGATTATACATTTTTAAGTAAAATATTAGCAAATAGGGTCAAAAATTGTATGACAACTAGTATAAATGGAAACCAAACATGTGGATCTAAAAGGAGGGACATCCAGAGCATCATTTTAAATATAAAAACAATAATAGAATACATTAAGGGGAATAACAAGATAAGCGGCATGGTGCTAATCGATCAGGAAAAAGCCTTTGACGGGACTGACAACAACTATATAGAGAGAGTACTAGACTAGTTTGGTTTTGGAGAAAACTTCCAAAGATGGACTAAAATAATGTACAATGATATAACAGTGAGAGTGCAGGTGAATGGAGCTGCTACGGAAAAATTTGACATACAAAGATCAGTGAGGCAAGTATGGACACGGTCTATGCTATTATATGTAATAGCAATAGAAACTCTAAGCATAAAAATCAAAAATAATAATAGCGTAGAAACGATACATATACCAAATTCAAAAAGTGAAGGTAATATGCTTCAATATGCAGATGATTGTTTAAACTTTATAAGAAACCCTAATTCTTTCAAACACTTAATGAAATAACACGAAAAATTTTGGTAAAGCATCGGGTTCCAAAATAAATCATGAAAAAATACAAATATTAAAAATAGGAAACTGGAGGGGCAATCACCCAGGATTGCCTCCCCACTATATCAAAGGAACGGTAAAAGCCCTTGGTGGTTACTTTGCGCAAAACGAGGAAAAGGAAAACGTTAAACAAGTAATAGATAAAATAAAAATGTCACTAGAAACATGGGCACAAACGCCATTAAGCATTTTGGAAAGAGCCCAAGTGGCAAAAAAAATTATATTCAAACATAAACTATATTTTAAAATCAGTTGATTTAAATAATAAAGACCTGGAAAAATAGATAATGAAATTGTAAGATAGATATGGGGTTTTAAAACGCACTATATACTAAAAGAGACTATATCGACCAAACAATAAAGGGGGATTAAATTTGCCAAGTTGTATGCTAATGAAAGCTTCTAATATAATTAACCGATTTAAAATAATAAAAGCAACACCAACAATGCCATGAATTGGAATTTATTTATATTGGTATGGGTTCGTTTTAAAACGAAACAAGAGATATATAGGAACAATGAATTAACTAAACTATTGGAAGTACCTAGAAAATTTAAATATATAAAAGATATAAATTGTAAATATAGGAATGTAAATGAAATATGGGAGGTGGATAATAAACAATATATAAAGTAAAAAGAGGACTAGTTTTAAAAGGGATATGTGATGTGTAAATTGGGAAGAAATATATTCTTTAAAAATTTAGAGTATCACTTTTAAATATTTACACAACGCCTGGCTGACAGGAGAGATAGCCAAAAGAAGGCACATGAATAAAATAATACTGAAATGTCCATTGTGCAAAAATTATGAATTCTATAAAAGGCTTGTAATTTTATAATACCAAGCAATTAAGAATAAAAGCAAGGAGATTATAAATATTATTAGAAAATATGGGGTTTTTAAAATAGGGAAACTATTTGAACTAGATGGAGAATATAACAAAATTGATTACATGAAGATAATAAGTTTTATACTAACAACAATGAAAATTTGTGGGCATATAGTTTTATAAGGAACTAATCTTATTTTAGATGATTTTTGTTTGTTAATTTACTCACATAATACATATTAATATATGATTTTATGTCTTTATATATATAACTCCACACGTTGTAAGGAAGAAGGACGTCGTAGGGCTATATCACATGGCGTTACACGAAGTGAGCAGGCCTGAGGAAGAGCCACATAAAACACCATGAGTGAACCTATTAATAAACATATATTTTGGACTTTTTATTAGAGATTTGGAAAACATGCAGGGAAATGGGGTCAAAAATAAAAATTTGGAACCCTATTTCCATAGCAACAAAAATTAGAGAGTAAAGGTAGACGGCACATCAAACACACATACATATAATAAACATTAGGGATTTTTTAAAATTTTACTAATTAAATTAGTACACCGTCTAACCTCAAAGATTCAAACTTAAAAATAAATAAAATAATTTATTTAAATAAAGTAGAAACATAATTAAATTATATGCATCAAATATAAAGAATAAATGAATGAGTGAATTTGAAGGGGAGAATGAGAAGGAAAGAATGGAATGCTTATAATGGAATAGACAAATGGGAGAATAGGTATAGAAGGCTGTCCTAACAAGAAAACAAATTATAGCAACATACAAGAGCACCAAACACATAACACATATATGACGTAGGGACCTCTAGCCAAGGTCGCCAAACAAAATAAGGAAAATGATTCCGATAAGGAAAATGAATCCTCATCGCGGGAATGAACCTTTCGAAAACACTAGGGTAAAAAATACTCCGTCAAAAAATTAAAACAATTAAATTTTTTGATCAACATTATGTAAATAAAACATAGCTACATATCGGTAGGAATACAAATACACATAAATGTTTTAGGTAGTTTTTTTCGGTTAAGTGGGCGGACATATGTCTGGTAACCACTAAAAAGTATTAATAACTCTCTAAATAACAAGCAGTCACATAATATTGTATGCAGAAATAAATCTTTAAAACGATTGTAAATGAAGTTTTAAAAATCATAGTATATATCAATATAATTAAGAAAGTCAAACAATAAGTTAAAAATGTTCATGTTACAACTTTATTACATAAAATGTCCGTCCAATAAATTTCAAAAACAGATTCAAAGCCATCTACATCGCGTTATAGTTCTCATAAATGCGTGGGTTTTGAATAATAAAGACATTGCTAAATTATTTTACAAGCGTTCGGTCTGTCTGACTATATATCACAGGTTGTGCAATTTTTGAGTGCTTACATGCTATGAATAAATTTGTATCGTACCTTTTGCACTTTAAAGTGCTGACAAGGAGATACAGTTATATATATATATATATATATATATATATATATATATATATATATATATATATATATATATATATATATATATATATATATATATATATATATATATATATATATAAACACCACACACTCGTATAAAGTGGACTACACAACTATACGAAACAGTGAGCAGATATGATAATAAGGCATTAGAAATCTGAAGCAAAAACTTTTAATGTGATTTAAATAAACATTATCAAATGAGTGAATCCACTTGAAAGTTTTCACTACCGTGTAACTTACATTTTTGATTGTGTTAGTTTTCATTTTTTTATAAAGAAGTTTCACAAAGAGTCTAGCCTTAGTTGGTTCTTCTGGTAAAGGAGAAAGTCACACGCCTAACGTTTAATATTAAATATTATTTGTCATACTAAGGGCAGCATCCCAATCACTTCAAATGATGACATTTTCATGGCTACGTTGACGTAAGCGGATTCAATGGGATATAAATAATTAATACTCACATTTTATTAGAGATCAAATTCCTGAAAGATTAATGGTTGCTTATCTCATGCTACTATCAACCATTTCAGCATCCGGGAAATAGTTCTAAATCACATGATAAGGTAGTTGATGTAGTTTCAGGACATTATATATATATAATATATATATATATATATATATATATATATATATATATATATATATATATATATATATATATACCTTGTCATGTGATTTATATATATATATATATATATATATATATATATATATATATATATACTCCAGCCTGAACAGGTAAATGTGATCTCCAAGGCGGCAAAATAAATTAAGTTTGAATTACATGAAAAGTTATCAATGTATTTTTTATACATCAGTAAATTAGGTTTTTCAGAAGCGCTTAATGCACTTTTTCCCCACATCTGAGTTATCAATAAAGCTTTGGCTAAAAGGTCAATGGTCATAAATTTAAGCTAATGCAAATAGCAACACTAGTGTTCCGTCAAGGGCGTGGAGATATGTCGCATGAATGATCGTACGAATTGGTTCTATTTTGAAATTTATGTTCTCGCATCTTTGACTAAAAGAGTATTCTTGTTGAATGCGACACCTGATGGTTGACCCCATATAACGACTTGTATAAATAGTGAGGATGTGATCTGCCCAATATATATATCAAGCAGGCGGAAGAGAGAGAAAAACGTCATATTCTAATGATGAGGACCCTGGCCGTTTTCATGCTGCTTTTGGTTATTTGTGCTGTCACCTTCTCAGCCGGTATTTCTGTCTTCCGTCGTTTTCCCTTTATGTATTTATATTTTCTCTATCTGCCTTTCAAGTTCTTTTCTTTCTTTTGTCATTGCTTAATTTTACTACTTTCTTTATTGACTTGAAAAATGATTTCCGTTTTACAGAAAAGCTAACACAATGATATTTAAAATTGATGCCATTCTAAAGAGAGAATAGATTAAATGAAATTATATGTAAAGAGAAACATTATATAACACAAATATATGAACAACAACTACATGGATTAATTTTGTTTGAGAATAAATCAATCGTGTTGTCTACATTTCTTCTAATTTGTAATGAAAACCAGGCTCATTAAGCAAACTCTTGTAACTAGCACTGTGTTCCTTGATTTATCTCGGAAAGAAAAAATATTTTGACGATTAATGCTGTTTAGTTTCACGAAACAGTGTTACACGGATTTAAGACTAGCAGAGATCAACAGCGTAAATAATATCATCCAAAATGAATTTGAAAAACTCTAAACAGTTATGGAGATACGAAAATCAGGAGATCATGAATTTAAGCATGCCAAAGTAAATAAAAAAGACGTTTCTTAGTAAAAGACAGCAAATGGAAGTCAAATACTTGTTGTCCAATTTAAATCAGTTTTCACCAAGCACATTTCGAACTCTATGCTAGAAATGAAAAATATATACACATATAGTTTATCAATCCTTATCGTAAAAACTTTAGCCGTTAACAAATATATTAAAACATAAAAAACTCCAAAGCAATCGGATCAGACAAAACAGCCAACGTAATCCCAACACATTCGACCACAAACATCCCAGAACGAAAGCTATTTACTACTTGTCAGGAGTCTTTGGAACAGAGTGGTTCAATGAAAAGGAAGCCACTGAGTTCAAGAAGGACACGTACATAATACAGAACATTATCGACCAGATTCCCTACATCAGTCGCATGCAAACGTCTCAAACGTATAATTTATAAGTACTTTCGTAAAGACTTGGAAGAAATAATAATCTAACTAAACTGTACAGCGGGATTAGATCTGGAATTCTCCGTCGAAACGCAACTTCCTCACCATAATGCATGACCTACTTCCAAATATAGACAGAGGAATACAAACCGACTTGGTGATGCTAGAAATTTCAAATGCATTAGCCTCTGTGCCGCATCGTACATTACTGTTCGTTCTGGAAAACTATGTAATCACTGGATTACTACACTGCTGACTAGCCATGCTCCTGACAAAGCGACAAATACAAGTCGTGGTGGATGGAGTATGCTCTAAATCAGTCACAATCGACTCAATTGTTCTTTGGGATATTTTACCGCGACTACACCTTTACCTTTGCCATACTAATGGTCTTCCATACTTCTTAAATTCTGATGTTAGCCTGCTTGCTGAAAACTCTCTCCTTTTCAGATGAATTTAAGACCAGAGTGACCACCATACCCTCCAGAATGATATCATACTATTCGATAAGTGGGTGTCTGGCATATGACTTTCAATTCCACTGTATATTACATTATTTGTAAGACCAGTAAAATATCAAATTCATCTAACTTGTATTCCTTAATTAACCAAATACAACAGCACTTCATTCAAAACCAATTTCCTGGACTAACATTATCCAATGACTTCAAATGCCAGTTCCAAATTGTCGAATTGTCCTAGAAAGCAAACACCTTACTAGTATTTATTAAAAGAAAATTCAGAACATTGTCCGCTGACATGTAGACGAACTACCTATCTAGCACTAGTAAGATCCGTATTAGAATACGCTTGTCTTGTCTCGGATTCGTACTATATTTAGTGTGTTGACAGACTATAGACGGTTTAACACCAGGCAGCAATATTTATATCTGTTAACCACAAAACTAAAAATGCAGGAAGCGTGACCAAATTGTCAACAGAGCTGGATCTACCAAACCTCCAAAACAGGTTTAGTTGGATTCATTTGATATGTCTCCATAAAGTAATTGAGGGGTTAGTAACAGCTCGCTCACTAGACTTATTTTTAAAACCATTAAAACAAAAAAGCCTTTTTAAAGCCAACTATTTTCCAAATTTTGAAAGTATATACATAGTAGAAAAGCTAGTATAAAATAATGGTCGTTGTTTCGTAGTTCCGATATCTAGAAGAAAGAATTTAGGAATCATTTATTCGTCAAAAGAAATGTGGACTCGAAATAATCTAAGTGACATTGGTGTGTGCGTGCAATCAGTAGAGTGCTTCAAAATAGCTCTTGAACAATAATATTAACTTTCTAGCTAACTCTTTTTTTTCGATACAAACGTATGTAAAACCTGTACCTGCACCGTTCACGTTCAGATTCAGATTTCGATTCAGAAACAGAAAAGGTGTGTATTAAGAACCTTTGAAGTTCGATACATTAGCTCTCGTAAGCAAGTGCCGCATTCAATTCCGCGAAACACTATCATCACTATAATGATCTGAGCGTTTGAAACATTTATTACAAAGTCAAACAATTGTCGCAACAAGTAGAAATTTTCCCAATATTATAGAGACTATATAGAACGATGTCAAAAGAAACTTGAAAAGATTTTTAGATCTGAAAATAAATACTAAACATGAAATCGAAAGAGACAATTCAAAAGCAATTGAAAAACCGAAATTATAATGTAATCTCTAATAAAATCTCCCCAGAATCGCACACTTTGCCGTATTTTGAAAAAGGAGTCAAAGGAGCATAATGTTTTTATTCTCTTCAATTTATGTGATTTTTGATTTGGAATTTTATGATAGCTTTAACAAATTCTTACAGTTATATCGCGATGATATCTGTATTGTGGCAGCTTATTATGATGTCTACAACTGGCATTTCATGTTGCAGACACGTAGCCTCATGTCCCACCCATTCACATTATCCTTGTAACAGGCTGGTCAGTCTAAATACAAACGATGTAATTCTGAATGCCAAGCTAGGCAGCTAATAGTTCCATTTTTATGATCGTTAGAATGTCTCCACTGCACCGCTGGGGCTCTACCGATAGACCTCCCGCATCTGAGGTGGACGCTTAACCATTAAGGCCATGCGAGCTCTGTTATGAACAATTTTCTCGCTTCAGCGTAATAAAGGGCATGATTTATATTCTTCTCGATTGTTATTTCACATTTCCTACATAAATATATTGCATATATTTTCAGAACTTGATAAACGGTCAAGCAACTTTGATGATGATGCAGCTATCCTGGAAGTGCTTCGAAATGCAGTCAGGAGAGAAAAAGAAAACACCAATGAGTAAGTGTGTAAATATTGTTTACTGTTGTGTTGCCTTTGTTTTTTGTGGCCTACACCGCAGAGAGGCAATGATTGCCGAGTTATCATTTAAACCATATAAATAAAGCCTTTTTATACGAAAGTATTCTTTTCTGTGTAAATGTTTGTCGATCCACCCTTTATCAAATGGAATTCATTGTTCAACAATACACGTGTTCCAGAGAGAGAGAGGGAGAGAGAGAGGAGTATATGGATTGGTAGAGACAAATATAATAATAAAGTATTGAGAAAACATACATACATACATACATACATACATACATACATACATACATACATACATACATACATACATACATACATACATACATACATACATACATACATACATACATACATACATACATACATACATACATACATACATACATACATACATATTAGAATCTAGCATCATCAATTAAAATAGTTTCATGGATCATTCAATGTACTTTTATTGTCTTGCAGATTTCTGGACACAGAAAAAGCTGGTGTCAATCGCAGGTTGATGTACTGGTGGTGAATTTTCGGACTTACAGTTTTCCAGCATTTCTAAGCTTGGAATCGGAACCCAAATTATCTAATACTTTTATTCTACAATTTTTCTGTCATAATCCGAATAAAATATAGCATAACTATTTTGAGTCGTATTAAGAGGTTCTTAAAACAAGTATTAGTCTCCCCCGACATCGTGTGTGTTTGAGTGTGTATGTTCATGTGTTCTCGTCTTAACAGCTTATGGTAGAAAAGCATCATTGGTTCCAGTCGAAAGTGAAAATGGATATGATATTGATTTTAAGAGTAACTATTACTCAGCACTTTCTAAACGAATAAAGTATATAATACTGTTATTCAACCCTTCTTATGCCATAATCAGGTTAATATACCAATACGATTTTGACTCGTGTTAAAAAAAACCCGCTAAACAACATATGGTCACAAAATGTTGTTTGTATGACTACATCTCTTCAATAAATGTAATTTAATTTTCTAAATTTAGTAGTATATATCTATGTGATGAAAAATAGATTAAAGTCTTCATGTTCACAATAACATCTATATAAAAAATTTCCATTAAATAAAATTCAATAAGATCAGAACAATCTTTTCCATTTTATCGCGTATCCAAGAAAACCTCAAAATATGCCGTTTAACTGTATCTCATAAGTATTATCTTGAATCATCTGTATCCACTTTTCTTCTGATTTATACTATACTGCTGTAATGAATATGGTCAGTATTCGGTAGAACCAGTGGCATTTCTTGAGGTACCTAGCTAGTTCTCACTAATGTTCAATACCAAAAGACTGATTGAAAGAGCAGATATAGTCCGATCTCATTAGGAGTAAGACGCTACTGGCATGTACATGAAGGACATTCCCATAATAAATAGCTACAATCTACTTTGGATGACGGTGAGGAGGAGGTAAAGGTTGGAGATGTAGAGAGTGAAAAAGTGGAGGAAGATGAAGATTTCCGATATATTTTTGGTTTTGCAGTAGGGTTTGTACATATAGACGACAACGTACGAGATTCTCGAAAAGATAGACTATTTGAATCAGGTTTAATTGGCAGTTCAGCTGGTCTCTCGATAGCAATGTTAATGATAGCAAAGTCGTTGGTGAGAATACTTCTTGACGCATTGCAGGAGTTGGAGTTATACAACGGTGCCTCATTTTGAACTGAGCAACAATGATGTAGAAGGTGATCTCAACCACACGCACCCTTATTTGAACTATACTTGTCACGCACCTCTGCAGAACTAAAGACAGCCAAGAGACGCCTACGTCATTGATCGTGACTAGCAACCAATAAAAAGGGGGCTAACAAAGATCATTGCAAACATTCAGAGTCGCGGATAACAACCCCAATATTCACAAAGAAACTAAAAAATAATATGCCAAGGACACTACTTGGATGTTACATGTTATTCAGCATACATGTATAATAATTATTAAAACAATTAATTGAATGACCAAAGGAGAAACAAAGCTAAACCTGAAACATTGATTCATACATTCATACATAAAAGTACATCTCGTAGTCAAAATGATTTGTCTATAAAACATTTTTATCCATTCATAAAAACAAAACGATCATATATATATATATATATATATATATATATATATATATATATATATATATATATATATATATATATATATATGTGCAGAGACAGACAGACAGACAGAAAGAGAGCGAGAGAAATTAAGTATTTCCAAACTGCCTTCGAGACTAATCATTACTAATTATTAAAATAGAGAACTGCAAAACAGTATAGATCAATATAGGAAAACGTCAAAATTAAGATCAACATAACGTTTTTTAATGATGAATATGGTCGAAATTATATTATTATTATATAGTAGGTTTAGCATTAGTTTTAGAATTCGTATTAAAAGTATCTTTGTTAACACTACTTTCATCGTTATCATTTACTGTATTTTCCAGTCATCATTCTTTGTAATAGATTTATATATTAACTGATAAGTAACTCGTCTAATTAAATATGACAATTCAGGGTCTCTTCAAATACTGCATTTTAGTTCACTCTGATAACTTATAAATCTTAAAATTTCCAGAATAAAGCTACCCACATTTTTTTTACCATCTATATAATCAATAATTTCTCAGATGTAAATGATAATGTAATAACTAATTTAGTGACGTTGTTATCAGGTCTTATTCTTATCGCCAATCGCTAAAATGAAGAAAGAAAACAAAATACTAAGAGAGTTAATAGGTGGAAAAGGTTTCACTCCTGGTAACCACAGCTGAGATTATTGAAATATTGTGAACGAATAATGAGTTAAAAAATAATATATAATGCTCATGCAATTCTAATTTATATTTTTTTCCATTTTTATAAATATAAAATATGCATATACTTAAACTGGGCAAAATTAGTAAAATAATCATGTTAGTCAGTTATTTAAATGTTAATCTTGATGAAATTTGAGTACAAAAGAGTTTAAATTATATTTTATTTACGCTTGACGTGGAGTGAATCGTCGCATAACCTTATTGTTCGTCCTAAGTTATATAAATTTATCACAGCGAATGAAAAACCCACGTAAAATTCCTTTTCATGTAAAACGCTTGTATCAAAACTGAGTGCGGAAAATAAAGTTATATTTATTGGTAAATGACATAATAGATTAATGTAAAAGAGATATTGGTGGATATGATATTTGCTTTATTGCATTCTAATTAAATTTAATTGGAATTTCAAAATATCTTAATTTGAGGATATTCTGCATAGATACCTAAAAAGACATGTTTTGCATAACCCAGTTTATATTATGTTCGATTCAATCACCTACATTCAAATAGGATTGGGATAGATGCAAAGATTCATTGTTGTTTTTTTGAGTTTCTTTCATCTATGTTCTTTTTCATCTTGAATCTTTATCAGCCTCGAATACTGTGGCTAAAGTCGATTTATTACATTGAATGTTTTATGGCAAATGTTTTTTTCAAAAGAGGAGTTGGACACTCAATTAAAATAGTGACAGTTAAGTATAGTCGCCTTCCATTCTTCTTAACAAACTTACAGTATCCATTCTAGTGGATTCTTTTCCTGAATAAAGGGCATGTATCTATATTCACCTTCATCTTGTCAATATCAAACATAACAAACAATTGACTAGGGCCAAAGGACTATGTCATCTTCTTTGATGTGGCAGCCTCATATTGCATGTATCGCCCATAGGTATAAGTGCAAGAAATTTAAATCTACGTCGCTGTATTCGTCTCGCATGACCTCTCACTGTGACAATCAGTAATAATGGTTACTCTTTGATGTAAATATTCTCATTTATCTGGGAGCATTCCTTGACGATTCTAAACGAGATTCGTGGCTATTTATGTACTTGCAACCTACATTTAACCTCTCAGTTCAGAATACAGTACAAGAATAGTGAATTTATAAGCCATGAGAAATTCCTTGATATCTCAAGATGTAAACAATTATATTTAAGAGCGATTTCAATGTATGTTACGCTGATCATAATATTATATCGTTGTCCCCGCTTGTCAAAATAATTGTATTAACTTGTTTAGAGTTTCTTTCACACAAAAATAAAAACAGTTTTCATTAAAATAGTCATTTAAATAACTAGTCGTACTGTGAAGAAAATCATTCTACATTTTAAATTCAGTTCTCTTTTGGGAAAGAAAACGGCTTAGTCAAGGAGCATTTCGTTGATAAATCTCCAAAACCCATCGTTGAAATATAAGCAATTTATCGAAGGCTAGCAATAATAAACATTTAATATGGGTTTCATCTGCATTAACAATATGGCACATATGAGGTCACATATCAATATAATATTTTGCTAATTTAGACGCCACAAAAAACAACATTATTTCAAAGCTAATATCTACCCAGTTGCTGACAGCAGTAAAGATTGACTTTATTCCAATAATCATGGTCTTGTATTGTTGGCATCCGTCTGTCTACGAGAGACGATGGTGTTGCTCCCTATTTTGGTGCCTTATGTGCACCGTCGCGAGTGGCTGGAGAGTCCGACCATTGCGTGACAATCTTTGCTGCACTTGCTTCAGGTGAAGATCGATTCTTGTTTAGGCTGTTGTTGTTTAGCCTTCCTCTTGGTTCTCATTTTAGCGAGGTTTGCTTTTATCCCTTTCTCTGCTTTCTGAAAGTCTTGTCTCGCAGCAAGTCGCCAGTCGTAGCGATTGTTAGTACAGCTCTCCCAGTTGTTAACGCTGATGTTGACTGTTTACATGTAGTTCTTGCAGACGTCTTTGTATCGCATATGTGGCCGTCCAGTCGGTCTTGTGCCTACTGCTAGTTCGACATATAACAGTTCTTTGGGAATCCGGCCTGTATCCATTCTCCTGACGTGGCAGAACCATCTAAGGCGCCTCTGGATGACGATGGTGAACATGGTACTTATGCTGGTTCGTTCCAGAACCTCAGTATTGGTTACTTTGTCCTGCCACTGGATGCGCAGAATGCATCTCAGATTGAAGCTATTGAGGTTCCTTTAGTGGCTCGTGTAGGTGGTCCATGCCTCGCTACTGTAGAGGAGTGTGCTGAGCACACATGCCGGGTAGACACGCAGTTTGGTCTTCTCAGTGAGGTTGAGATTGTTCCAGACCCTCTGGTTTAGTCTTGCCATAACTGCTGCTGCCTTAGCAATCCTTCCGTTTACCTCATGTTAAGTGTATATTCTATCTGTAGGTTATTTATTACACGAAGCTGTGAAATGTGACATGTGTACTATTGGATATAGCAATTGCTAAATGGATTAAAATTTAAAACAAATATTTTCTAGTTGTATGAAAGCTGTCTGAATGTTGTGTTTGCAAGGTCAATTTTTTTAAACAGAGCTCTTAACTCCAGATACCTAATGCCTTTTTGACATTACAATACCACACTTAAACCATTTTCACCATCCACTAATCGTTAAGGGAAGAAGTACATTTACCTTAAAAATGAACAATACTTTCTTTTATTAATATGTCTTAAAGTTAAAATTGCATTATATGATAAGCAACGCTTTATTTTCAAATGAGTTAAAATTTAAACAGCTTTTTAAAATACCTTTTAAATTTCAATCTTAATTTTTGAAATAATACTGTATCAAATATTTACACAGTGAGAAAGTACAAGGAATTATTTTTGTCATCCGATTCAGTAAAGACGGCATACATACATACATACATACATACATACATACATACATACATACATACATACATACATACATACATACATACATACATACATACATACATACATACATACATACATACATACATACATACATACATACATACATACATACATATATATATATATATATATATATATACATATATATAAATATATATATATATATATATATATATATATATATATATATATATATATATATAAATATATATATAAAAATATATATATAAATATATATACATATATATATATATATATATATATATATATAGAGAGAGAGAGAGAGAGAGAGAGAGAGATGCAATAAACTGACGACGAACAGTACAAAACTAGTAACTAACTAGTCTAAGCGCTTTCGACTCTTAATGAGTCTTTTTCAAAGGCAAATACAAAGCATATATACGACAAACAAATAAACACAAAAACGTTGTGTTTGTAAACCTCTACATGGCTGTCTCCACATGTGTTAAAACTATAAGTACAACCAGCTTGCATAGACTAGTTGAGATTCCGCAAATCAGATGTCTTGAGTAAAATGTGCGCCTTTACAAAAATTGGAAAATAATGAATTTAAAGTTAGACATCAACCATGCTTGACGTAGAGTGAATTTTCCGTAACCTTTTGATCAGTCGCCATAAGGTAGTGTAAGATCGTATCACACACAGAATTAAATATCCAGGTCAACTATAAGGATTTACATACGAACTGTATACCGTAGATCTTTATTGCCTAAAGCAAACCTATACTATCTGGTTTTAATAGGGCCTGGTTTCATGCAGATCATACATGAACCAAGTCGGGGGTTTATAATCAAATAAAAAGAACTCATGAGTTACATATATATATATATATATATATATATATATATATATATATATATATATATATATATATATATATATATATATATGTGTGTGCATATTCATGCATATCAACATAATTTTATATTTTCAATCTGATTTTGGCTCATCTATATCAGTATATTTTCTGAATAACGGTTATGTATCTCAATCTTCTAATACTATGGCAAGTGTTGTAATTAATTTCAAAAGGACTTTGTCAGATCCACTGTACTTGAGAAAGAGAGAGAGAGAGAGAGAGAGAGAGAGAGAGAGAGAGAGAGAGAGAGAGAGATATGTCATTTTTGCATTCTAAACGAGAGGTAGCGGGCGCCATAAGTTAAAACATTTGTCAAGTCCGGCAACTCCCACTGTTTTTAACATATTTGGGGGTTTGTGAACTACTACGCGTTTCTTATTTGGGTACTGAAGTGAGGCACAAAGTAGAGATACAGAGAGAGAAGATAATAAAAAATAGCGATAACAAATATTGCACCACTTTCTTGCCCTGCTTGTTTCCTCTAATTGTGAGTCTAAAATATCACTTGAAGTTTTAATTACTTTTGTTCCTTTAAAGGCCACTTCAGACAGATGTTGAGCTATAATGTGCACAGGAATGTTGAGCTACCTGTCTGTTGTAAGGTCTATATAGGTTGGCCTTGTTAAATGTATCTGTTCGACGAGCATTGAACTAGAGGTCATAAAATATAAATTAAACCTTGAACTTTTGATGGAATTTACCAGAGAGTGTTTCTCCTGGTTATGTACTTTTCAGAACTAAGCTATAAATAGCTACCGAAGCAGGATTAAAATGTGAGTGATCATTTCGTTATTTTATATTATATGAGACATTCGATGTGAAAAGCATTCAGACTGCACGATGTCTCTTATGCAAATATTTTGGGTGTGTTTCAATAGTCGATTTCTCATAACTAAAAAATTAAGAACGATTACGCATAGGAATACAAGAGACTTCATCTGAGGAATAAATTAATTAAAAAAGATAAATGAACAAAACTCTTTATAAATTGGTCTACGAAGGAATCTGCAATTGATAACATCAGAATAAAATGCCATTCTCTAATGAATCGTATTGTGAGGGAGATATTTAGTAATGTAAAATACATCACCTAGTGACGCCTACATGAACAAAAAATATGCACATAGTTTATGATAGCATTTGCATTACCAAAATATATTAAAACGTCTTCGGAAACAATATAAAGTGGTTGCTCTCATGTCAGACACAGCTTTAAATTACTTGTTAGTTTGAAACACAAATTATAGAACACGCGAAAATGTAATAAGAGAATATATTCTAATATCTTGATCTTTTCTTATTTTTATGCAAATGTAAACTGAAAGGTAAATGACAACTGTAACGTAAATAGCAATGCAATATATACTTATGAATGCATGTTAAGAAGCATATCAAGGGTAGAGACATTTTTATGCACTTTTACTTTAAATTGGCATATATTGTACAAGACTGTGATTTGAATTATAATGTGAACCTGATTTCAAAACTAAACAATGTTACTGGGTAGTACGTCATGCTATATGTCTTTGGTAAGATAACACAGTGTTAGACATTACTACCACACTGCAGACATCGTAGCGATAGGACTGAAAATTTGTTAGAGCTACGTGAAAATCCAAATCATACACACACGCACATGCACTCTCTCTCACACACACGTACACATATTTTGGACCTATCGAGGATGATCATGGGTACACTAAATTGCCAACTGATGTTTGTTGAAGTGAATTATATTGAAAATTGCAGCTCATGTGTATAGTGTTAAAAAATATAAGGCGATTAATAATTTTAATGAAATAAGGAACATTTGATTATTAAATTAAGATTGAATAAACATTAAAATATCACGTACACAGAGACAGATATAAAGACAGACATAAGAAAGTGCTGATAGTTTATAATATTTGTTGTCTATTAACCCTTCATAATTAGACATACTTTGCAGTGATTTCTTCCAAGATAATGGAGAAGCATCTATTAATTTTGTACGGGGTAGGTTTGCTTCGCCGTGCTCTTTTTCGAGTCAAATTTACCTGTTTCGTATGGCAATGTACCTAATAAAAAACCTTCATCAAATTATAAGTTCTGTTCTTTTCCATATGAAAGTTTACATATACATTTTGGAGACAAATAAAACCCGATAAAGAGTGGGAGTAAATTGGCATTGAGCCGGACTTGCGATCCATTGGATGTTTACTAGTTTGGACCGCACAGTTTGGTTCCTTCGAGACCTCGCTTTGGAAAGCACTCAGGGGCTATTGTTTCTATGTAATATAGCTAATAATGTGGCATAAATACCGCTAAAACATGAACAGCCACCAGTCTCTACCAAAGTTACTAAAATCTATTATTATGTCCTACCACTTTCTTCAAATTGATATTGTGCGCCATAAATCTCGCTGGTGATTTTTGTATTTGAGACACGATAGTTGTCAACGTAGAGGGCATGAAACAAACAAGTCCCATCTTTACTAAATAATACCGAAAATAAATATGCGTTTTTCGTTTACATTAATTTTGAGATATCTTTAATATGGCTTGGTCTGTTTGGTTAATACTTTTGACAAGTACACCAGAACAACATATTTGATATGGTATCAAAATGAACGGCCGATTTGGTTTGCGTCTTTTGTTACTGCAATTGCACAAAGAATTAACATAAATAACCTTAATGAATTCTGACATGCCTATCATCCCCCACAGACAGTGTTGTAGGTTTTACGTGTTTCTTAAATGAAGGAATAATTTTATTTGTCTCTTACTTGTGTCTGAATCCTGTTTAAAATTCATCAAAATATTCAAACAGTGCAGAACATAGAACATTGAGTTATTTTCTTCAGTGTTCTTGTATATCATTCCTTGTGCCAAACAGTCATTTCACCAATGCCAACTTAGCGTGAGTTTGATATATTAAACGTACATTTTATATCGGTATGTAGGTAATAGAATAATAGTAGAATAAGGGAACTCACTCAGCCAGGTTATAATTAAGGTGTACAACTTAATTCCTATTCCATTACTGATCTATTTCAACCGTAGTATATGCACAACGATTTAAATGAATTATTTTATTCTGGTTATTCAGCTTCTCAACATTTACAGCAACTGCATTCCATCTTTTCACAAATTCATTTGTATCAATATAATGTCACGCCCTTGCATAAATTGAGTAGGTCACGTCATGTGTTTGAGATTCATTTGTATGGTGTTGAAGATGTAATGTTTCCTAAGCCTAGAAGACTTTAAGATTTATAAGGTAACATGAGGATGAATACTTATAGTTGTTTGGTAATTTGAATAGAGTTTGCGATCATAATAACCAATGGTGGTACAGGTGTATATCCAGAGCAGTATTCAAACCAATGAAAGCGTTGTCAACGCGAGTATTGATTTGGATAATAATGAGTTTGCATAATTGTCAGACATATAAATGTTCCATACAGACCTTGGAAGACTTTGTAACTATTTTTAAATAAGATGAGTATTCGAGTACTGATATTTCGGTTATTACAATGTTATTGTAGGCTAAAAATTAATAATACGGATATATTGTGATGTCCCTCAACAATTATTTTGACCAAGGAAAAAACCCTAACAATTATTAGATTATGTGGCTAATGCGGGTTAAGTGGTGTTTGTGGATATTGAAATATCATGTTAAAATGGAAAACTGATTTATACATCCATAATACACTTGAACAACTGTCTTTTTTCACGTAAGACATGCTTAAGCGATGTCATTTAACTTAACATTCCAAAGAGGGTAAAATATTACAAACACAAACTGAAATACTTACAAATCACCATTTTTTCCAGAAAGTATTTACATACTCGTTCCAATAATTATTTAGGAATGGTTTGTTTTAATAAAGGTTTGTTTTGCTCTTTGCGACACGATGATGACCAGTAAACACGAAGACTCGAATAAATAGTGAGGGTAGCATCTACCACAATATATTTTGAGCGAAAACAGAGAACAACATCAGCTTCTAACGATACCTGCTGTCGCAATGGAATAGATATTTGTTTATTACACAAGCATGTTATAGCTGAACATGAATAGCTGAATATTCAATATATATATATTGAATTGAATCCAAAAATAAGTAGAATAACAAGCAATCTTGGTACCAAATTAAAAAATGCATACACCGTGTACCTTTACTGTTTTGAATGACTGTGTCCCAAAACAATATCAGGAATGCATGTTTAGTACGCTAAAATTTGCACGTAGGCCAATGTCACATCCACTTAAAAACCCAATCCTAAAAAGGTAGTTTAGAAACATTGATCACTCGAAGAAAGTATGTCCGTGATCCTGCCCGATCATTTTAACTCCATGTTGATTTTATTACCAAGGTAAGACTGACTCATGCATGCATGCATGCATGCATGCATTGATAATTCGCACGTATTTATATTTCGTGTTAAGTAAACAAATTTATGATAAACATATATCTCACTACTAAAAATAGAATCACGAATTCAAGAAAAATATTCATTGCAATTAAATTCAATGGAACAAAAATAAAATAAAAGGAATTTAAAGCCATACACACAAGCAATTTAATCACACACACACACGTTGTTGTTGTTGTTGTTAATCACACACACCTAACAGAAACGTTAACATGTGATTCTGTTCATCAAATTCTTGAACAAAGACGTTCAGTGGAAAATTCTTAGTTTTCTAAGGACGGAATATTCTTTCGTGTTTCATAAAATTCATTGTGGAACTTTTTGACAATTATTTCGTGATAGAAAAAATTCAGCGACTAACTTTTGACTGCATTTTTCTTACGTCATTGTCCAAAATGACAGCTTTGAACTTTTACTGGACTCAAAATTGTATTCATTTAGAACATTTTAGATTTCATAATTGTCTTTTGCATTATTTTCATAAACTGTACGTCCTTTTGCATATTTTTATTTTTATTTTTTCTATTCTTTTTTTTATTTCTTTACTTTGAAAGAACCTAGACTTGTAGCAGAAAACATCGGTTTTTCGTTCATGGACATATGAGTCAAGGCTAAAAGAATTCAGAATTGTTTATTGAAATTTAAAATATTCTAGTGTTTTAAATCGCAAGTACTACTTTCCATTTTATTTACAAACGTTTCCTAAAATAGAGGCTTTCGTTCACATTGCCATAAAAGTTGGAGGCTCTACTTTCTTGTCCAACTCAGGAGCTGTTGAATATCCGGAATGAAGATGCTTAACTTGAACTTGCCAGAAAATACGATCTTTCTGAAACAAAACCATCTTTATCGGACCAAGAATTTTAATATTTGGATAGAGAAGAATGTTCTTGATTAAATTGTTTTGGCGTAGGTCATTAAGTCGGCATCTGACATAATCGTTGTTAAATTAAAATAAAATACAAGATGGAATTGGACTTAAGGAAGCTCAAGCATCAGAAAGATAAAGAATACATATTATTTAAAAATGAAAAGACAGAAAAAAAATTTATTGTTGGAATTCGAAGATAAACTATTGCCAATGCAATTTGAGAAAGAGGAGAGAGAGGGCCAGGAGATGGAGAAATATAAACAGTTACAATTTGAAAGAGAGAAGGATGAAAGAGAATTCCATATTAAAATGAAAGAGCTTGAGCTGGCAAATGAAAAGCACATTCTCACTTCACACACAAATTCATGTTTTGATATTACTAGAAATATCAGTTTTGCTCCTCCTTTCAGAGAAAAGGAAGTAGACAAATATTTTATTTAGTTTGAAAGAAAAATCCTGAAAATTTGAAATGGCTTAGAGAGCACTGGACTAATGATTGCACTATGTACTTTTTGGCATGGCTCCAGATATATATATATATATATATATATATATATATATATATATATATATATATATATATATATATATATATATATATATATATATATATATATATTCAACCCATTCCATACAACAAAGGTCTGACTATGATTTGGTTAAGGAGTACGTCATAAGTGTTTATGCATTAGTCTCCGATGCTTATCGGAAAGATTTAAAAACTATAGAAAAGAAGCTGGACAAAATTATGTCGAAATTTACTAGAGAAAATGATGCGATATTTGTAATGATTGTGATTAGCCAAGAAAGTTGAGAAAGATTATGAAAGTATCAAACAATTATATTAATTGAATAGTACATAAACTGTATCCATTATGAAATTAAAATTCACCATGACGAGAATAAAACTGAAACCTTGGAAAATCATGCTAGTACCCTATATGAGTATTCCTTAACTCGCAAAGTTCTTATTGTAGGTAAATCTTTCACTTAGCCATCTACTGGTAGAACAGTATTTCAGATTAATACGACTACTCATATAACTCATTTGGGCACAAATTCTAAAAATCAAGCTTCTTATAACTTGATTCAAAGTCGTTGTCTCTACCTAAGTGTTCATATTTCAAGAAGAAATATAAGTCATTTATGATTGCTTTAAACATAAATATAGGCATCATAATCAATGTACACCTAGCCCAAATGTTTTAATTTATAAGAGATCATATTCAGATTTATTGGGTCTCAAAAACTCAGAATTTTATAGAGAATTATGCATCATTTATAATTAAGAGTTCTATATCACTTACAGGTGATTTGGCCAATTATATCCCTATTAAATTTTTTAGGGATACAGGAGTTTTTCAGTGTCTTTTATTATCAGGTACGTTACTCCAAAGAGAGTGTTCTCATTCTGGGAGTAGAGAGCGGCTTTGTTAATGTTCCTCTTCATTCTTTAAATTTGTCATGTAGTTCGAACACAAGTTACAGTCGATATAGTGTGTACTTTACCCGTTGAGGGCATTCTTTATTCGTTGGCACCGACCTAGCTGGAAACAATGTTTTATTTAAGCCATTTGCTACTGACAAGCCGACTTTGGAGCCGAAAGTTAATCCTATTTAAAACAAATACCATTGAGCACTTACCAGAGCTATGGCTAAAATGCTCTTGAGAATAATTTGACAAAGAAAATATTTCTTTAGCTGACCCATGTATTGATCAGGCTTTTGATGAATTCACGTTCGCTCCTAATTTAGTTAAATTGAAAGATATTGATGCCAGTGATCCTTTTTTAAATACTTATTCTCTTTTGTCTAAACAGAGTGATAATTGACAATCACTTGTCGTCGAACATGAAAAATATCCTGATATCTCCTGTTTTTTTTCAGGGGCTAATAGTAAAACTTAAGTCACTGAGGTACATGTCTGTTACTTCCAGTAAAGATGGAAATCGTATGCTAAAAAGGAGACAACCCGATGTACCTACTAGAGACGAGTGGTCAATGAACTATCATATTGTAGTTAAAACTTCTTTACGACATAATATACTTAGTTTGGCCTATAAAACTCCTCTGGATGGTCATTTATGGATAAATAAAACTTGTAACAAAATATTGACACGCTTTTACTGGCCAAAACTCAAAAGGGCTGTTTGAAAACTTTCTAGATCTTGTCAAACTTATCAAATGGTAGAATAACCCAATCAGAAGATATATAAGGCTCATCGCAGCATATTCCAGCAATCAACGAACCATTTGGCAACCTAGGTCCAAGTCAGGTAACCAATATGTGTTGACCATATGTATGTGTGAACAAGATATTATCAGCGGCAATTCCATTAAGGAATATTAAAATCAAAACCATAGTAAAGGCTTTGATAAAGAATTTTACTCAATTTGGCATTCCAAAATCTGTCCAATCAGATCATCGGTCACATTTTATGTCTGGAATTTTCAGTCTTGTTATACTTGAATTTGACGCTCGGAAATTTATGTCAAAAGTTAACGTGTGGCTTCACAGAATTTTACTTGAAAGAACTTGTGAGTGTTTTAAAATAGTTCGTTTTCTCTTGCTCATTCTTCAAAATTTGCATCAAATTAGATTTTGCGACCCTCACAAAGAAAAGAAGAAAATGAATTAAATTATGATAATATTATTCTGATCTAAATAAATTAATGTTACCATATTGCATTGAAGGAGACAGCCAAGTAAATCATGCGATGAATGTAATTATACCTGTCCCATAAACGTAGGATTAAGTGAAGAATTAAATCGTACACTGTGGATCTTGGAGCAAAAATCTTCGGAATTCGGAAATTATGAAAAACCTGGACGAGACACGTTTGAATTTACAAGAACAAGAACGAAATGAACTTAATTATTGTTCGAATATCAGCACATGGTTCCAGATATCCCTACGTAGAATAACAATTGTTTTTCTTGACGTTGTAATTGTAGAAACAAAACTTATTAAACAGGAACCATACAGGATGAACCCATTCAAACAGTAGTTGATAGAAAACGATTAATTAGAGCCCAGTAACAGTGGTTAGAGTTAAGCATGTTTTCTTGTTCCAAAACGGGATAAAACATGCCATCACTGATTATAGTAAGTAGAAAGTTGTGAAAAACACAGAATCATTTTCATTTCCAAGAATGGATTACCTTATTAATACAATTGTAAATACTAAGTAAGTCACCAAGTTTGACCTTCTGAAAGTACTTTGGCAAATTCCACTAACGGAAAAGGCAATATAAATTTTGAATTTTGTGACTAAACATGGACTCTATCAAATAAAGCAATGCGTTCGGGATGAAGAATTCTAAAGTACTTTTAAACGCGTCATGATTATGACTATTTATGGTCTAGGATTCTAGATAATTGTGATGCTTATATCGATGACGTCATCATCTACAACGACACCTTGAATGTTCTTGCAATGATTCAGAAATTCTTCGACAGATTAACTGAATCAAATTTGATAATCAATTTTTCAAAACCTGAATTTCACCGTGCTTGTCTAACTTTTCTAGGACATAGTGTGGGACATGGTCAAGTTAAACTTGTAGATGCTAAGGTCAAGGATATCTCTGATTTTCCTGTGCCTGTCAGTAAAAGGCAACTGATGCAAGATTTGTGTATGGTCGGATGGTATTGACAATGTTGTGTCAATTTTTCCAACATTATGCAATCTGAGAGAACATTCTTAAGTAAGAAAAGCAAGTTTATTTCGGCTGAAAAATATTAAGAGGCTTTCGATACGTTAAAAGTGCACCAGTTCTTACAGTTCCAATTTTTTTAAGCCATTTAAATGATATGTGAATGCAAGTGGTATTGGGGATGGAGTAGTATAGGTTCAAGAAAATAGAAATGGTGTTGATAATACAGTGTGCTATTTTTTAAAGAAATTAAACAAGTACCAAATAAATTACTCAAAAGTAACGAAGGAACGTTTGGCTATAAGATTGCCATTAGATCATTTTGCGTTTACATTAGCTCAGCTATTTCTCTGGATGTTGTGTATAGTGATCACAATCCCCTTACTTTCATCGACATGATGAAGAATAAAAATCAAAGATTACTAAGGTGGAGTTTGTTCATGCAATAATATAATCAGGCACTTCAGACACATCAACGAAAAAGATAATTTGAATTTGATAGCAAGTGCACATTTATGTGTATTGAACTATTGCTGCATGTACAATTTATATAATTCATAAGAATTTTACGTAATTTTGTACAACGACGTGTATAGTTTACATCTGGTAAATAAAGCTTGATTCAATCAATATTTCTTTTCTAATGGGGACATTGTTCGCGTATGTAACTAAATTACTTGTGTGTTTGATATAAAATTATTTGTGAGCTTATTTTTGCTTCATTACATATTATTATAAGGGTTATATTCACGGGATTCGATATTTTTATTACACCCATTATCACTGTTTTCTAGTACAGTCCAAAACTAATTCCTTGACAGTTTTTTGAATTTTTGTTCTTGCTAGATGCGCTTGGGGTTTTTTGTAAGTTTTTCTAGTCTTCTGAAGTAATAATGAATTCTCTGGGAACGTTTATAAGAGCTGTTCTTCATCAAATTATCGTACAAAGTTATTTAGTAGAAATTATGCAGAGTTCTAAAGCCGGAACATTATTTCGGGATTCATACAATTCAACAGGGAACTTTTGACAATTCGTTCGTGATACATAAATTTCAACATCCAATTTTTCACACATCTCTATTGCATTCATCTTACGTCATCGTCAGCCATCTGTGAACTTCGCCGTGATTCGAACTTTGATTCATTTAGGACATCGTCAGCCATCTGTGAACTTCACCGTGATTCGAACTTTGATTCATTTAGGACATCGTCAGCCATCTGTGAACTTCACCGTGATTCGAACTTTGATTCATTTAGGACATCGTCAGCTATCTGTGAACTTCACCGTGATTCGAACTTTGATTCATTAAGGACATCGTCACCCATCTGTGAGCTTCACCGTGATTCGAACTTTGATTCATTTAGGACTTCGTCAGCCATCTGTGAACTTCACTGTGATTCGAACTTTGATTCTTTTAGGACATCGTCAGCCATCTGTGAACTTCACCGTAATTCGAACTTTGATTCTTTTAGGACATCGTCAGCCATCTGTGAACTTCACCGTGATTCGAACTTTGATTCTTTCAGGACATTTTATTTTACGACCTATATTTGTAGATTCCAGTATTAAATTTTGTACTACATTTACAACCTGTAAATACTATTTAATATTTTTACTGTGTTTTTAGAGAAACAAATAATTTTGTTAACATCTACAAAGCTAGTTGACTTAACTCTTTTCTTTGTTGCTTGAAACATACATACATGCATACATATATATTCCTAGATCTATTGAGGTTGCATGGCATCTGAGCTTGGATTTCATCATTCTATCAACTGGATGATTATTTGTGCTACTTAATGCCCATAAACCAAAATTATTTTTGCATGTATGTTTACTGAGAATTTTCTACAAGGAAAATTTGTTTGATATTTTAAATGCTTAAGAGTATCTTTGTAACGTTTTCAAATGAGCAAGGAAAGAAAATAATATTAAAACGCAACTAACGACAGTAAATTTACACAACGAACTATACAAACCAACGGTACTGACTTGAAACAAACTGTAAAATGTACATCCGCCATAGTGTCCTCAAGCGTAAGATAAACTTGGCAGAACACACAAAATAAATCTAGATTACACTTGGTAGAGCACACAAAAGCAATATAGAGTCTGGAGATCTGCTGCACGTCAAATTAAAGACTGAATTGTCAACTAATGGAACAATGAAAATGTAATAGTCAAGTAGTGTATATAGATTACAAACATCAATACAAAACATAGTATTTGAAAATGCTTCATACGCATTCACAATGATTAACATTAGGTATCATAATATTATCTTCCCCAAAACGCTTACATTTTCCTTTCTATTTTCTTGGAATTTATTTTAGATTACATTTGTAATATTTGTTTGTACTAAAACTCGGTTTCACCAGTGTCCTGACTGGAAACTCCCATTATTAATCAAAAGTTACGGTTTGTTAGTAAAAATGATAATGAAAATTGTAACGCACACATTTTTATATTTAAATATTGTATATTCAATATCAAATTATGAATTCGAGAGGATTGATTTTCTTCCTTATCCAGGCAGTATTATTAATCGTCAATCTAAAAATGTAAAAGGCTAACGTCCTGATGACCTATTCCATATATGAAGCTAAACTAAAGCACGTACGATTTTATATTTTATTGACACGTCGTTAGCTGAGCGTTATTTTATTGAAATTAAGAAAAAGATTTGGACTGAAACAAACGATTACCTCAGAACCACTTATAACTGAACACTTTGCCGAGTACGTTGTTGATAAACAGACTTAAATTGAGGGAGCGGAAGGTCGTAATCTATAAATGAATCCAAACTGACAATGGAAGAATTATAATGAGATTTTTATAAGAAAACTTTGCAATGCAAGGAAAATTATATTTTTGCATCAATATATATATATATATATATATATATATATATATATATATATATATATATATATATATATATATATGTATATATATATATATACATATATATATATACATATATACATATGTATATATATATATATGTATATATATGTATATGTATATATATGTATGTATATATATATGTATGTATATATATATATATATATATATATATATATATATATATATATATATATATATATATATATATATATATATATATATATATATATACCGGCAGAGTCGATGTTATGTTTATTATGCTATTTTCCGAAAGGTGATTCATAGAGACGTTCCTAGTCAGATATATTGTGTATATAATTATGCGGAAGAAGGCAGGAAACTGTGTTCATCTAAATGGAAGTGCCATCTCAAGATGTTTTGGAGGCCCTAGACATAAACTTTAATCTTAAAAGAAACCAGAATTACACCTCAATCTCTCATTGTCAGATATAGAGTATTGGATTGTATTTTCATGTGCATGTGTGACATTATGTTAAAGCCATTGAATTGAGGGTCTGAAAAAGTTGCCTCACAGAACCAGTTAGATTTAACCCACATCCATGTCTTTGTAACTTATGTCGAGGTTAAAAGGTAAAATATATGTTAATATTCATAGACTACGTGCGTCCTGCTCACAAAACACGATGAATATGTTCTTCAGTGTTTGCTTTTACTTCATTCTTTTTAATAAAGATATTAGCACGTAATAAAGCAATGTTCCATATTAATACGAAATACTTTTTGTGCATTTTTGTAAATAATTATGCCACTAATTAAATTTTAGTTACATGTAAAAAGTGAATTTATCAGATTTTTATAAACAATATTAATAGTTATCACCAACTTAATTTATTCGTCAGTCTTTTTCCATCGTTATAAAGAAGTGTTCAAAATATATACATATTATCGTTATAGGTTTCTTTCTGCAGCCACCAATTTGAAGATATAATGAAAGAAAGGAAGGAGACTTTGTGACAGTATGGCTGAGGACGTATAACACGTGAAGTTGGTACTTGCAAAAAAACATAGTTTAGTCTTTTTTTGAAGATGAAACATGATTAGGAACATGTAATCGATATTACAAGAAACATGCGACGGTTTTACTAGTAAATGTGCGGAAAATATATAGACTGCATTATATTCATGAAATGCATTTCACATTATTGAGTAAAAGGAATTATCGGGTTGAATTCTCGAAATTAATAATTAACGCTAGGGACTTGAATCTCGATTGAACAAGAAAACAAAGTCATTGACTTTAGCAAACACCATTTCCGCACTTTAGCTTTAAATACGACATTTCTAAACTGGACTACATATCATGACAATTATACGTATATTCCACTTTGAAGCTTTGCTGTTATTGTCTTAATTAAACGATGAGATTAAAACACTTTGAAGCTTTGCTGTTATTCTCCTAATTAAACGATGAGATTAAAACACTTTGAAGCTTTGCTGTTATTGTCTTAATTAAACGATGCGATTAAAACAGTTGTAACATAAGTTTATTTATTGGCATTAATTTTAGTAAAGTTGCCTTATAATACCAGTTTCCAAACAAACGTACTATGTGTCAAGAATATTTTACTGTTAATTAAACATAATCTTCTGTTTTTACATAGGTACTCCCATCGTTAACCTCACATTAAGGTGGATACAGGACCTTCAAATGTTATCTAAGTACTGAATGAATGTTTATTGGCAATTCAGTGACTTTTATATAATGGAATAATTTCTCCAGGTGGCATCGATATTTAACAATTGTTGTTTAGTACATTTATAAATTGTTTCAGATGCTACAGAAGGTGATATATTTGTTTAAAACTCAGATTTTCTCCATCTTAATAAAAATTATTTATTTGTTTTAGTTTTTATTCCTTGTGAATTGGTGGACTTCTTTCTCTTGTTTTGTGTGCAGGTATGAGTGTTTGCTTACGCTGGACAAAATGAATGTTAGAACCTACAGTTTGCGTTGCGTTTGATAATTTAAACTTTACAACATAATCTGCAAACTGTTATTCTGATAAGTGTGTGTGTGTGTGTGTGTGTGTGTGTGTGTGTGTGTGTGTGTGTGTGTGTGTGTGATAACATAAAGCACGTAGGTACATTGCAATATTGATTTATTATTTGAGTAGGGAAAGGTGCCGGCCTGCGATATTTATCTTTTAAAATACATAAATCACAACGGTGAATATCTTGCTATTCATAATGTACCAACATTAAGTTCCTAGGTATATAGTTTATATTACCTCATTAATATCGTGGAAATACATTCACTAAGTAAAGCAATGTTTTTTCCTAACCCAAATTAATTTTTTATTTACATTTATTGTTTTAATTTTTATTTTTAAATCGTCCTCACGCCTTTTTAGTAATCATTGATGATCAACAATTACATCAATTGCCGTTTTCTGGTGATTCTAAATGCAAACGAAAATAGGTGTCAGACTTAAATAATTGCATTTGAAGTAAATATACCTTTGATTTAAACATGATGTAGATGCAATAAGCCTCGACTTGCCATCGGAAGAGGCCAGCTGCATAAAAGTCTCATCATTGGTGCCATATCAAATTCACTGATGGTTCTGATTCAAAGTATGATATTGTCGTTATTATTATTATTATTATTATTATTATTATTATTATTATTATTATTATTATTATTATTATTGCTATTATTGCTACTAATACTACTGTTATACTATCTTTGATGTAACTACTGTTTCATGCATTCATGTTTGTATTCAGCAGTTTCAAGTTTGTTTATTGAGCATTTAAATATCTTTCGTCTGTCAATTAAATATTCTAATTAACAATGACAGCTTCTCGTATCTCTCAATACTAAATTTTGACTCATTATGCAGCCAAGAGTAACCTTTAAATTTCCGCTTTCAATCTGCAGAACGAAAGTTTCATAGATGTGTTCATTAACTTATCAGTTTTGTCAGATGAGAAAATATCGGTTTTGGTGGCATGCTATAATATTTATCCTGTCCCGAGTATCCTTATCTCTAATCACTACATTGATGGATGAAAAATGATGTAGCGACAGTGTACAGATGGAGATTATTTTAAACAGCTTGACAGATGCGATGATAATAACATATTTTATTTCTGTAAAAAAAAATTATTTCATAAAAAATATATTTCTTATGCAAGTCGAACACTATTTCTTTATTTTCTTCAAAATATAAAATATATTCATAATTCAGGTGCCTTGAGTAAAAGGTAAGTAAGGTCATTGAGATAAGAGGCGACCTGGACTTTCATAAAATGAATTTTTAATTGATAGATCATTTTCACTGGATGAGGAGTAAACCGTCCTTAGACCGTGTCGGTTGTCCTAGGGTTTTACAAGATTTTATCACTGTTTGGATGAACAATAAAGAATATAAAAGTTGGCATTAAAAATGAATACCGAATAGCTTTATTGTCACAAACAGAAGCCAAATAGTCGAGGGAAACTATAAGCCTAATAGTTCGTGGCTAGGCTTTTTCTAACCTAGTTAAGTTTCATCGCATCTTCAAATTAAATTATTAAGAGAATGTACTATATAGTGTATAAAAACTTATGTGTTTTGTGACCCTTATTGACCATAATAATCGCCGTATATAATATCACATTCTCATTTTAATCGTCATGGCATGACCATTATAGTCATCTTTCATTTGCAAAATTGATTGAAAACCGTTTTATTCCGTTTTTACTCTTGTTTTTTGGTTACATTTCTTTCATGATCGATTCGGCTCCGTCATCTATTATAAACATATAATTTCTTCCAAATATGACCTCACGTGGCACAAATTAGCTTATCCGTCATGTTTTATAGCTGCGACAACTAATTTATAATTTTCTTATCTGCTTCATCTGGTTGTTTTTTAGGTTCTTATTATGTTTTTTATTTATATTAGTAACGAATGGCATATTATACTTTATATAATCATTATAGTTCAGTACCGATTATTTATTGTATGGAAAGGTTGCTTTGTCTCACAAATCTGTGCGATTGTTATAAGGAAAAGGAAGTGTTGGGAGTCTTTAATTGTAACCAATCACTTATGTACAGATACAAATGCATAGTAAATGCATAAAGTAGACTAATATCTACTAATTTAAAGCATATTCTGTTACCTATCATAGATATAATCTCTTAGTATATGGAAGAAGACGCACATGACTGTCAAATTTGCTATTCAACGCGAGCCTAGTGAACATTCAGAAACTAGAATTTATTTATTTACAGACAAAAATATAGTGACAAATATCATACAATGATTTCACAGCTTTACTTTAGAAATGTCAAATAAGGTAATGTTTCCGAATAGATTCAAAACATACTATTAGAGCAAATTATTTGAGACGATTGTCGCATCACAAGCAAATATGACGATGGAATTAATAATTATCCAGCAAATATTGAATCCATTTTTAAATTTGTATGTTTTAGATAAATCATACTGTTTGGTTGATCTCTGAAAGGTGTAGAGTTTACTATTTTAACGTCATGGTATATTTTGTATGTTCCTGTGGAAATAGCTGGAAACAAGTACCAATATTTTAGTAAAACCTTTTCATTCTGGTCCTTTCCTGCTGTTGAAAACGTTTCTGACTTCCAAGATTATTTACGTTAACGTCACATCAATCCGAATCCATACCATCACTTAAATCATGATTGTGTGAAAATATTATATTTAAATTGATTTCACAATTTACACGACTCTATATTAGCCTAATCCTCTAAACAATTTTTATTGAAATGACTCATTTATATTGTGTTTATGTCATACATATGTTGAGAAGAGTAATCACTTGTTTTTCTTCAAAACCTAAATACAATTTATATTTGTAATTGAAGAACAACCGAAACATTATTTTCCGAATGTTCGGATAACACAGACGTTTTTCATCAATGCTTGTCATGGCCCAATTACATTCTGTCCGAAAACTAGATCAAAAGGACAAAAAATTATTGTCTGTTGCTTTTAAATCGCAACATGGAAAATCAGCGAAATAACAACTCTTTTCCTGCAGCAAAGCAAGATGACAAAGTCAATTTTTTCTACTTTTGTAAAATCTGTCCAAAGCAATGCGACTTGCACTGACGATTTAAACTGTTGTATGCAACATTCATGCATAAGTTAATGCATAAATCCAAAAAATATCCTTTGATCAGATTGGATAGATAGATGGAGGCAAAATCCTGTAAAAAAAAAAAACAAAGCTTTGCAATGATTTTAATTTAGGCATATACTAACTAATCTCACATATTTGCAACAACTGATGGATAAAACTACTTTTTCCAATACACACACACACACACACATATATATATATATATATATATATATATATATATATATATATATATATATATATATATATATATATATATATATATATATATATCATGCAATATTCACTTTTCGCTGCATCAATTTTATTAAGCACAGAAAGAATGTAATAAATTGTCTTTCTCATGAGTATCAGATTCCGTTGAACTTGAGTTTGTGAATGCATGTAATTATAATCACATACAGTAGAATCGTTGACTTCAATGTCCCTCATCGTAATTTGTACAACACTATTTATGGTTATGATAAGAATCAGTTTCCCAAGATGTTCTCACTTAAAGCTCCTAAAATTATGCCACTTCCATTGCTCACAGGAATTGATATTGACGTCGAAACCGATTTAGCTGATTATCGCTTTTGGTTTTAAACCTGTTAACGAAAAAAGCCACGAACAATACGAAACAAGTCGCACAAAAAAAACTAAAACAAGTATAGCGGTTATAAGGCATAATGATTTGACCATTCTGATTTGATTTCTGTTCATTTTATCGGTGTACTTGGACCAACTCTTAATCGTTCAGAACCATATTATAATTCCGTACACTGGTAAATGGTTTCCAATTACATGATAGTATGTACAGATTTTGCATTAAGGAAATGATTCTTATCTACGTGTTATAAGAGAAGACGTGCGCCGGACATGTTTTACAACCGCATGGAAATTGACCAATTTGATTCTTATTAGCAATAACGACGAAAACGTTAGTATAACAGAATTGATTCTAATGTGATAATTTAGATATAAAAAAAATGTTTGCTGACTGTATGATAATACTGTCAATTTGACTACTTAGGCACTCGTTCCTAATCGCACGGTACATGCAGCAAGTGAAAACACGAGGAAGATTCTTAATCATGTGATCTTGGGGTCGACTCTAGTACATGTGGTTTTGTTCGTAATCTATTGGTACAGGCGATAACGTTTAGTGCACGGACAATGCTACAATAAGTAGTGAAAACAACGACTTTAACTCAGATATTTACTAAATTACTTTATAAGAGAGACGATACAAGTGCCCAGTGTGAAGAGGAGGCAGGTCGCATGACTAAAAGTGCGAGTCGTTCTTTTGTGCCTCGTATGGTCAGGTCATTATTCAAAGTATTCTTCTAGGCCAATACACCATCTTGATGACGAAATCATAAGAAGTCTTTCATAGATAATAAGGATGTGATCCGCCCAATATATTCAAGCAGGCTGAGAATAGAGAATAACATCATCATCTGATTATTAAGAATCTCACCGCTTATCTGCTTTTTTTCGCAGTGTGTGCTCTCACGTTATTCTCTACAATGTATTGCTTGCGTCTCTTCCACGTTTTTCATTTTTCCCTCATTTTGTCTTTCCTGCTATATTTAACTCTTGTCATTTCATGTTCTGGTACTATCTGCAAATATGTGTAACTTTGTAAGCAAATAAAAGTACAGTCGTAATTGCATCAGAAATGCTATATAAATGAGGCCCAACGTCATCTGTTTTATTTTTTATATTACATTGATTAGAGACAAATGTATCTATCTACAATAAATACAGAAAACCAAGAGTATGTTTGTGAATGTTAAAAGGTTTAGGATAAATGAGAAAAAAGCAAACCTCATATATTATTTCAGTAAAAAAACGATTATAAGATTAAAGCTGCTGATCTTGATAAATATTTGAGAGAAGCCTTTGAAAATTTCTTAAATGGCAAGGAAAGAATATTAATATTAAAGGCATATAATTCTCAAAAGCGCAAAAGCCATCATGTAGCGCAACGGTACTTCCCGGAAGCAAGCAACCTACAAAATAGATATCGGTGAAAGAATCCGCAAACATAAACTTTTTTGTTTTTTCAAAGCAAAACCAAGATCAATGTATAGTTCGACTGTAGGGTATTTATTACTCCATGACGTTTGAAAAGCAGTGACACGAACATGCTTCATATGTTGATATCTCAATCGCTGACATTACTAAAATTTAGAACTGAATCATCCAATACAACAAAATCAGTCTTGCTGTTGTTTTTACAAGTCAACCGCATTCAAGCTCAGCTCGTAACTTAAACTATACAATTTCTCTTCACTTTACAATACCATGCATAATACAATTTACCCAATACTTATCGTATGTGAAGAGATTCACAAATAAATGTAAAGCATCAATAACTGATAAATTAATGGTCTATGGATAAATTAGGTAGATATCAATCAATTACGTGTATATGTATTAATTGGTCATGTAATGGTCAATTAGATACATATCTAATAGATGTTCTTTTGAAATAAATAGTTCTCTTTCTTAAATAGTTCTTAATCTTATAATATTACTATATGATAAGCAAATTTTATTTTTAAATGATTTAAATAGGATATAGTTATTATATTGGATTTTAAATTTAAATCAAAACGTTTGGGTATAAACTATTTTTTCAATGTTTGCAAGGTCATAAT
This sequence comes from Potamilus streckersoni, assembly GCA_016746295.1. Classification (NCBI taxonomy): domain Eukaryota; kingdom Metazoa; phylum Mollusca; class Bivalvia; order Unionida; family Unionidae; genus Potamilus; species Potamilus streckersoni. The sequence continues at coordinate 904,730 of JAEAOA010001402.1, forward strand.
CTACTAAGTAAGGGTGATATATATATATATATATATATATATATATATATATATATATATATATATATATATATATATATATATATATATATATATATTAGAAGAAAGTAAGACTCCGAGCTCAACAACCCCTCTCCCCACCCCTCCAGGCCTCCAAACAAATACAAAATACCTAGGTAACGTAAAAGAACACCTGTTGCAATCAATAATTGCGCTAAGAATCCGAGCTCAACAACCCCTCTCCCCACCCCTCTAGACCTCCAAACAAATACAATAGAACACCTGTTGCAAAATATCTAGGTAACAGGTAAAATTTAATTACGTGATCTTCCAAAATAGGCAAAATGTTGTGTCAGACTCAATCTTCCAAATCATTACGATTTAGCAGAGCGTGGCGATTGTGGACTAAATTGCGCATTAGAATTCCAGTAAGGTATTATACCTCATTACCAACTGTAGATATCAAAAATATTTCATTATCATGGTAATAGAGGCTAAACTTTACTTTACCGCTCACATAACGACGGGACTCAAATAAATCTTTTATTTGTGATTTGTTAAGAGGGTATTTTTTGTCGATAAAATACACCTTTGACCGATCAAGATCAATTGTAAGATTGGTGTACTTTTGCTGACTAATCGGACAGTGAAAGTTTTTAAATTCCGCAAGCAACTTTTGATACAATTGTTCGAGATAATTAAAATACTCGCTGTCATCAGATCTGATGAGCGAAAGTTTTAACTTGTCACGGGTACCACTAAAGCATATGCCTGATGTTTCATTATTAATTTCAACTGTCAATGGTTTGTCGTCCATCATTAGATATTTGATTTTGCTACTGTAGCTATTTGTCACTGTCAAATTTTCAAACATTATTTCTTAAGTTTAGATAAAATTTTAGTTTGCAAAGATAATGTCAAGTATATCTCTATCATCATGACAATACCCAATTGCAAGTGTATCTACCCCATTTTCGCAATAACGTTTATCATCAAAATTGCTCAAACCGCGTTTGATAAGGACATCTGTTTCGAGCTTATGATGATTTGTCCGAATTGACATAGCTCTTATAAAACTAACACCACCATCAAGCGCGTACTTGTAGTCATCAAATTTTATAAACTTTTAACAAAATCACGAGGCAGACCTTTTGATTTTTTTATTTTATTATTGTCTAACAATACGGCATACATTTTACTACGTAATCCGATAAAGTATTTGATAGCGCTCGAGTTCATTTCATCTTTGAACTTACCAATAACCTTTTTATTTGTGTCGTCATGAAATTTACTGTCACGTGGGTAATCAGAAAGATCAAACAGATATCTATTATCATGCATATCCTGATAGACGTCCTCGCATTCGATTTCATATACGAGCGAATCAGTATCAGTAAATAATAATCTACTAGCCGGCCATTGATTTTTAACAAAATTATAATGAAAATCATACATCAGCCACTTTGATAAATCTAACACTGAAGCTCCAACGTAGATCGGCTTTTTTAGTTTTAGATTTGTTTTTCTTCTTTGTATCGCAACAAGATTCTCATTAAAAATTTTCATGCTCACAAAATCATCGTCTTACACAAGTTTGTTTCTGCGATTGACATCATTGACTAGTTCGATATTTACGCGTTTCCTAATATTCTCCATCGTCTTACCAAAAACAGAATTGTTCATCAGTTTGAAAAAGTTTTTCTCAAAATCAGTTTTTTCCGCAGCTCTTCTTGTAGTGTTCGAGTTAATATAACCTCTCATCCACGGCGACTGATTAAATTTTAGTACGCGATGAACTTTTCTCAAAACGAGACCAGCATCGACTGCTTGTTTTAAAGCTTTGTAATGCAAAACATAATTACGTTTATGAAGCAAATTTTGTACTAGTTTCTTTACCATAGAATGTTGTCTTGGTAATGCTGACGCTTGTTGTTCTTCTGATAACAATCTATATTCTATAACCATAGATTCCGCGCAGAAAGGGTAATCGTTATGCAATTTGTGTAGCGAAGTTGGATAATCGAGATCAACTTCAACGAAATACGAAACATCGTCGGGTATCTTTTTTTCTGTCTCTGATAGAAATTGATCAGCCGTGATCCAATGAAATCCATCAAATGGCATTGATTCTGCCATCGAATACCCGTACAAGTTCGTACAATCTAGATAAACTATATACTTCGAAGGAAGGTCAGGATTATACTCTTTCAAATATTTGTTGTTTGCTTCAGCATATTTCTTCGTTATCACATTAATACCACCTCGGATACCTTTTTCGATAAAATTGAACATATCAACATCAGTCAGTAATTCCAACCTTACCTTACTAAACTTTAACAGAGCATCCCATGACAGTCCGGGGGCAGAATAATACCAGCAAGGATCTAGTCCGTAATTATGATTACTCACTTCTCGAAAACTTTCAAAAACATCTGCTAATAATAACACGTCAGTTTTCAAATAAAAATCATGATAATCACCAAAAGTCTCACAATGAAACTCTTTCCAAATATCTTGTGCATACTTGTACTCGTCATCAGTGATATTTTCATTTTTAAGTTGCGAGTATAATTTATCTTTGCCAGGTAAAGATGTTTCATCAAATTTACTCCAGTCGTCGAGGTATTCGTATGGAAAAACTCCTTTTTTAGCTAGTAGATTAAATTTATCTCCAAAACAGTCTCTTAGGTTATTAAATTTACTACAACCTTTTACTAACTATTCTAACGATGCTGCCATAAACTGCAGGCTGTCAATAAAACGTAATTTACCTAGCGTAACTGACGTATACTTTTCAAAATTATTTGGAATGCATTTGATGACATTATTGAGTTTTAGATGAGCTTTTATCTCAGGATCACCAAAAGCTTCTACTATGATGTGACTATCATATCCTCGAAAATTGTGAAGAATAACTGGAATAAAATCTGGAGCGTGAAATTTTAAATTACAGTCAAATGGCAATGGTCACGTACTTTTTCGTTGTCAGTATCAAAAGCTTTTTCACAAATATAACAAATTTTCGCTTGCTCGTAATCAGATTCTTGTTGAGGTGTTAATTTTAACATTGGAGTTACTCTTTTCAAACGATAAGTTATATGATCAACTTCGCTGATCAATTGCTTGAGAAGCCAGACAGCTGGATTTTTACCACGATAGAGTTGGATTGGTTTATATAATCTCGAATCAGCGCAACAAACTACCTTGTACGCTACTCCACATGGAACATGATTTTGAATTTTTCTTGTACTCGATTCGTTAGGATCATTTTCTACGCCAAGTACAGGTTGAAGTAAGCATTCGAAATCGACGTATATGACGAAAGGAATTTTTAGTTTGTGATTATGATGAACAAACTGTAACACGCTATCTTTTATAGATGGCATCGTTATTCGTTGTACGTCACTACAGTACTGCAAATGCTTTTGTAATGTTTCATTGTCTCTACAACCGTGCAAGCAGCGATAACAAAAGAACTTTTTGTTGTTATTTTTATTATACTATCTTCCAACTAGTCTGTTAAAGTTTTTGATCCAAACGTAATGATTTTTATAAAACAATAAATTGATAGTCGATTGTGAAGCTTTTTCTGAAATATACCTCGGATAGACATTTTCTTTTTCATCTAATCCGAAAACGTTAATCGAAACATTATTTTGCTTTTCAAACTTTGGTATTTGATTTTCTGCCACTGGAAAGTCAATACCAGCACAATTTAATCTTGACACGTGACTGATATACTTCTCAACACGATCAGCATTTTTTTCTGCTGGAAATAGCGCGGAAAGAACAGCCCATTGGAAACATTTGCTATCGACGTTTTTTTATGTTTATACAGCACTGTTTATTTTTTATTTTTAGTGGCAGGTCGATATACGAACTACCGCGTAATGCGTCATATTTTATCGTGTGAAACAAAATTTCCTTGATCATTTCAAACTTCCAACCCGAACCTAATTCGGTAAATTCTTCTATTTTTTCCAAATTTTTTGGTGTATTTCATTAGATAGTGACAAAAGATCACTACCAAGTAAAACACGTCTAGATTTTGCGTTGATGTAAGGGTCTGCAATTTCCTTGTTAGTAGATTCTTCCGTCACAAGTAGTTTTGAAAATATAACGTGATATTGCACTAACAATCTTAGACCCTTGTGTTTTTCAAGCTCACGTTTTACAGTCGTCTGTAGCAGATGAAAGAAATTTGTTTCAGTAAAATTTACTAAAACATTTTGATTATCAAACTGATAACTATTATCAAAACCTTCAAAAGAAGTCGCTATTTTAACAGGTTCTCCAATAAGTCTCTTCTTGGCTATATCACGCAATTTCAACATCGCTATACTATAGTCTAATATCTAATTGATAATTTACCGCACACTGCGCATGCGCTAGAAAAACAATTAGAGATAAATATATCACCTATAATATAATGACAGTAAATCTGACAAGCGCACGTGAGCAAGAGGAATATCACGTTTACCAAAAGTACAATCTGTACGCTGGAAATGTATTAGGTTCGGTTATTAATATCATTATTGGAATATCTGTTGGTAAAGCAACGTCAGCGGGTTATACAATTAGTGTAAAGGGAGATAATACTGAAAGGATTACGATGTTTAGAAAAGATTTTATTTACACGTTATTTTGCGATGACATTCCAGAGGAGAAACGAGTATATCATTATAACGGTAAAGTCACTGATGATAATGTTGAAAATTTATCCTTACAAGACGAGTTTCAGTCGCATCCGGTCTTTGATTTATACGAGGCTAACGATCGCGGTATTATTAGAAACAGAAAAACTAAAAAAAGTTCTTAGTTCTATGAACAATATGGGATATCTTATAGTAACTGTTAGAGGAACATCGACAGATCAAGTTTATTATACTGGTCATAGGTTTGTTTACGAGGTGTTCAACGGATCTATACCCAATGGTCTGGTTATTAATCATATCAATAACGTAAAAACAGACAATCGATTGGAAAATCTGGAGCTAGTGACCCAACAGGAAAATGTGAGAAAAGGACGAGGTGGTGGTATTAATTTTAGATGCCCAATAAAACCTGTTATTTCGTTAAACCTTGAAACGGATGAGGAGATCAAATTCAAATCAATTACAGCTGCGGCGAAATATTATAATATAAATCCCAGAGCAGTAAAATTTGTAGCTGATGGAGCAACAAAATCAGCTTTTTCAAACAAATATGATGCTAGTATTATTTTTAGATATGATGATTAATAATATTTTGTAATTCGGTTTTAGTCAAACAATGATGAGCAAATGCTATAATATCATCGCAATCAAATTTTATCGTCGTTACTGCATTTTCATCAATTTTTTTCTGCTTCTGTTAGTAATATTTTATGAGAATCACCTTGCATTACAATAACGTCAACGGAATATGAACTATAACCTGACAGGCATTTTCTTACTGCTTCGGTCAGTTCGTGGTCAGTTCGTGGTAATTTAATACCTTAACTTTTTGGTGATATTTTACCTTGTCAGTCATCTTATAACAACAAATTAGATAAAAAGTATATTATAATATAGATATGATGAAACGACTCGCTCAACTATACGAAGAAGATACTAGTGATATCAGCGATAAGGTCTCCACAATCTCTAATGATATGATAGACAAATCTATTGGTTATAACGAAGATGATATTTTATAGAACAACGAATCTGATGATGGTGAAATAGTCACCGTCATTAACAGATCTAAGTACCGCAGACCAACCACTGGAAAATATAATGTCAAGTATCACATTGCTAAAAAAATTATAAAATTTGATTTTACCGTTACCGAACAGCAGGTATTTTTGCAGTTAATCAGACCTTTCTTAAACATTAAAATTTCAGGTCGACAGAAAAATATAAAATTTGATTTCATCTTTGTCAAGATTTTTAATCTAATGACGATCTCTGACGATCGCAGACAATATCTAATATCATTATGTAAACCAGTAAAAGGTGTATCTATCAAACGAAAGTATGAGGAAATTTATAATAGCATTATTTCACAGTCGATAAAATCGACCGGGTTGGAATCCAGCTGTTAAATTTATCGCTATACCCACGCCATTTGACTAAACTTTTATCGCCTTTTTTCCTAATCACTTTTTCGATAACGAAAACATCTTGTTCAGTTTTTTGTAGTTCTTGTTCGTAAAAACTACCTACTATAGGTTCCCCTGCCAGATCTTTTAACGCGTACGTTACAGGTATTGTTAAGAGTACTTTATCAACAACAAATACTTCTTCGCTCCAGTTTGGAGTAAATCCTTTTTCAAATATCTTTTTAGTCAAAGAGATTCTAACTTTATCACCGACCTTAAATTTATGTCTGCGGTACATGTTTTCGTTTGCTAATATTGGATTTTTGATAGCGTCATTGGGTGACATTTTGATGGTTCGATGTTTCGTGTTATTATATTCGCCTACGATTTGAGAAAGGTCATCGATGTACCTGTTGGTGTTTTTAGCTGTCATATGTTTGTGTAATTTTCGTTTAGCGTGCGATTAAATCTCTCGACAACAACGCTTTTGCCTTCGTTTCCTGTAACGTATTTTTTAATATTATTTTGTTCTAGAAACTGCTCAAACTTTTTGTTAAAAAACTCGGCTCCATGATCAGTCCAGATTTTGTTTGGCTTTCTTTCTGTACTCGTTATTATCTGTTTTAGCGCATCAGTGATTGACGTTCCTGTTTTATCTGAAACTGGCACACTAAAAGCGTATTTGCTGAAAACATCTGTGACATTAAACAAATATTTCTTATTATCGTTAAACTGAGCCAGATTGGATACATCTACCAAATCTATTGCCCAGATATCATCTACAGCGTTTGCAACAACTTTACGTCTCGGAAACTTTTTTTTTTAGGTCTGTGTAGTTCGACTGCAAGATCATCGTTTTCCCCGATCGCGAGGCGATTGACGAGTCCGAGTCCGAGTTTATATTTTGCTCCTATCATTCCCTGAACAAATCTTCTATCAAAACGTTCTCGTAGATTTGTTGGCTCCATATCATATAATTCGTCTAACATTACTTTATCACAATCTGCTTTCGAGTTTTCATGATCACGATAACAGATATCGTGACGCATTGCTATTGCATCCTTTTGATTATTAGGCTCTTGGCCTGGCAATGGATTGTCGTTTTCATCTAGTTGTTGATCTAGCGGATTGTAAGGACCTGTATACCGATGACCAGGCAAAGTCCAACCGCCTTTTGGTTTTGGTAATTTACCAATTAGTTTATGTATATCTATACCTAACCCTATTATTTCTCTGTTGTTACAACGTTGACAGTACGTAATGATTTTATCTTGTTCTATGCAAAGATCTTTGTCACAATCACAATTGCATTTCATTTTATTTTATTTTGTTTCATAAAATTAATCGTCGATCAAGATAACTCTATCAACGCTAGATCCTACTTGTTTTTTTCAAAAACATACTTTTCTTTCTACCACAGATTGCACAAATACTTTTTAACATCGTTCTATTATTTTTCGTTTTTTCCGTCATCTCATCCTTGTTCTCTGTTTTAGTTTTGCATTTGAGACAGTATGTTGACATTATTATATCAAGGAGTTTAGATAAAATTGATTGCAATCTTATCATTCGCATGAGAAGGATGCTCATCAAATTGTAAAATAAACTTCAAAAAGTTTTTACTCCCAGAGCTTTCACTTCGGGACATCTGTCTGACAAACATGATACAATAATAACCACAAGCTGATGTTCCAATCGGCTGTAGTTGATTAGACGAATAATTTATTTTATCAAATTTTTTAAAAATATATTTTTTTTATGAGATCGCTGGAGGAAGTCCGAACGAATCAAAATAATTGTTATCGTGGACAGCAACCCAGTGGGTGCCAGAGCCATCATTGAAGTTTTCAATATTTACAACACAAGAACCGCCTGTTGGTACGTCATCGAGTTCATCCTTGGAAAATACTCCTCGAAATCCAACAACGTCCTTCAATTTTTCAATGATGTCAAAATTGCTCAATAACGTCTGGTCCCTGGTAGAGTTAATCCGCGTCCGATTCCTAGTAAGTTTGGCAGCAGACTTCCCGCTAGTCCCGCTAAAAGTGGAGCGAAAGGAATAATTCCTCCTTGTTTTGTTTGTTTGCGTTTTTTTTTCTTTTTTTTTTTCGATGATTTTGTTTTTTTCGGCGACTTTTTCGTTGGCATTTTATTTTATACTGTTACAAAAAAATTAACGATAGATTTGTTTGATACAACGACCTTCGACTGCTTTCTTCGTTGCGCTAGAGACCACTCCTGACGCAGCAAGTCCAAGTGTACCAAATACTGGTAAAACTTTGCTAGGTAATACTGATAACGCTAGTCCAAAAATCCACCTACTTTTGACATTGCGGTTACCTGAGAGACAGATAGTTTCAGCACAAAAGTTTTGTTGCGATCGAGTTTATTGATTTGTTGTTGCGTTAGCATGACTTTTACTGCAATTTTATTTGAAGTTTCCGGAGAGATCATCAAAGAAACAGAGCTGCGTTTAGCAACAGCTGCTGATAATTTTTCAACTTGACCAGATGTTAGGTATATTTCTCGAGTTGTGTATTTGGTTTTCATAATGTTATATCCAAGTTGTTAGATTAAACTTGTACTGTCATTCTTCCTTTGATTGAATCGATGGTCAGAAATCGATCACTAACCAATAGCGCGTATACGTTATATGCTGTTCACCTGGCACATCGCCCAGTGTCCACGTGACCTCAATATCTGCAGTCGATCCCACAACACGCTCCAAATGTTTTGATACGTCAAAGTAAAAGATGGGATAGAGCGATCGAAACTCTTCTATTGATATTTGAGATCCACTGTCCGCGTTCTGGATTTTTTGCATTGCTTCCATAAGATACATGTACGGCCGAGAGATGTTTCTGGTGGCGTCTACGGCAAAAATTACATTCGATTGCACGTTCGGGATACTTTTGGAATTTACTCTCACAAATATTCGTCTAACGTCTGGGTTATCGAATACGGAGTTGTTTATTTCCTGATTGTTACGACGTTCTTGTCGTTGAAATACGACGAACAAGTGTCGCGGTAGTTGTTCGCTGGGCGTGGTCGTTACACGCCACGTGTAATCAGTCGCGTTGGGAGTGGCTGTTTGATAAATCCTGTTCTGTTGGAAGTGTATCTTTTTTGTAAAGGTGGCTAGTAAAGATTCGAGCTCCATCATTTTAGCTAATGAAGGGACAACCGAGGCATCACAGTGCTAATCTTGTAATAGAAAACTGTCCCTCAGCCACTCCATCGGCGTGTATTATACAATCGTTTTGATCAGCTCGATCTAATATAAGCGTATGTTTTATTCCTCGAAACACTTTGTTATAATCACGGCAAAATCCAAAGATTGTACTTAACGGAAGCATCATCGTTATTTGGCGAGATTCTGCGGCAAACGCTTTTCGTTTAGCAAATCCCTCGTTATATTGTTGTCGTCTTATATTTGTAACGGCTAATCTTATCGAATTACCTATCGCAGCGGCATCATCAGCAGCAGGATTGGCGATGAGATTATTATTATCAGCAGCAGGATTACCAGCATCAGTACGAAACTCACTCGAAACAGCTGTACCTAATGAGGTATCTTTGAACCACATCATATTTGTGGCTATTGATCTGGAATAGTCATCGCTAAACGAAACGATGTTTAGTATTGTACTCGCTATGGGTAAATGCATTGAAATATCTTCTACGGTTTGATTGGCCAGTTGGTATCGTGCACTCTTAAACAAGCTCCAACCATTATTGACGAGAGCGATTTCTACATTAGCTGCAATATCACCACCTGCTGCAGTTAATATTCGGCCACGCACTTCTAACATTGCCTTATGGGGTAGTAGAAACACGTCCTCGTCTCTTGTGTTAAAAGTTCTAACTCCGGTTTTATTCGGTTCGTTCGAGTTTTCATCCAAATACTCGACATACTCTAATTCTGTTACAGCATCGTCAGTATCAATTTCTTCTGCAAGATCGAGATAGTTTTTAGCTGACATTTTATTTTATAATCGTTACACAAAATTAAAAGGCAGCAGGGGTCATCGGTTTTGTTTTCTTTACAAGTTTACGTACTATTTCTTCACCACTCGGCGACAATAATTTTTTTGTTGTAGCTATCATAGCTCGTTTTGTTTCTTCTGTTGGCGCAATATCTGATATTACTCGTTTTATTTCTGATGGGGAAGGTCCTTTTATCTTATCAGCAATCTTTTGCCCTACTGCAGTGCCTGCTGAAGATGCCGCCCCTGTAGCGAAAGCTTTACCGGCGTCAAGTGCAATGGGCGCTACTTTACGCGCGATTCCTGGAATATTCTCTGCAATTGTTGTAAATATATTTCCAAAAAATCCACCTACGATTTTTCTTCGATAAACTTTTCTTCGTCTCATTTTATAAAATTATGTACACAAAATCACATGCCTAGGCAGTGCGTAGGTGTAAGTAATACGTGACTATCTCGTTGTTCACGTCTATTTGTCGTCCAGATTGGTCTGTGAGTTGCATTGTAATGCTTGTAATTTGATTCTCAGGTGTTATTGGATAGTAGATAATCTGTCGCGGATTGATTTGCATGAGAGAACCTGGTGTGGGACTTCTGGTGAGAAACTGTAGATCGTTTGCCCGCGGTTGCCTTTTGACGTATAAGATCCAGATGCGATAGAGCAATTGATGAGTATTGTATTTACTTCTGTGATATCTACTGGTAGTTCTCCATCAAATGTCAAAGATTTATCTTCACCGTGGTATAGTATAAAACTCTAGTAAAACCTAACATCTTTCCAAAACTTCTTTCTTCAAAGAGGACTTTCATATTTCTTTTCACTGTTATCCTAGCTCGTAAGGTGTTATAATTCGCCGCTAATTCGAAATTATCAGCATTCCCACCAGCTTTTGTTAGAAGCTCTTTTATTGTTCTGTTTAGATCAGTAATGTTATAAGCTCCTTGTGGAATTTGTAGTTTGTATTGTATATCAATAAACTCTTTTTGTGATGTTGGAGATTGTTTAACATTAACGATTAAAATTTCATCATTAACCCCAGTTTTAATATTCGGCATGGCGTTCCAACAAGTACAAGAAATTAATCCAATCTCATACTGTTTTGCAGGATCTAGTTCTATTGGTGGGTTGTAATTTACTGTAAAATTCGCGCTGTTTCCTGTTATTTGTGATGAATCAAGCAATAATGTTGTTTGCATTATACTAATATTTTAGATAAGATCGCGGTGTAAAATTTCGTACTCGGATGATGTTAGTAATCCACTCGATCTTAGATGATCAAGTATATCAATAATTTCGTTATCAATCTCTACACTTTCATTACCAGCTTCTTTAGAGGATATCAACAGCATTAGCCGATCGACTATGTCTGCGTTTGATGTAAATATTTTCACACCATCTCCTGTTTTTCTTCTCTAATATTTTTTACACGAATTTTATCAAGTGTAATAAATTTTCTTTTAAAATTCCACCCCTTACCAAAACCTTTTTATTCTACCACTTTCTGATGTTTTTCCAAATGTTGAAGCAATAACACTATCCTAATTCTATCATAAAGTGAAAACATATCATCATCTTTCGTAGCTGTGCTTATTAATTCTTCTTTAGCAGCAGCTCCATCTCTTTATTATCTCATTTAATCTATAGATCAATGTTTTATATTCTCCATCATTCCACTTGTCTATATTATCAATATCTCTTATATTTTTTTCTTTACACAAATTCATCATACTCATCATATTTATTTAAACCTAATTTGCTCTTTGTATAAAATAAAATCTTTGCTGTTCAACATCCATAAACTTTACAGTACCTCCCCAACTCTTTTTGTTCCTCTTTGATATCTTTTAGTTTCTCTGATAGATTTTTATAATATTTGTTATTCTTGCGTTGTCAAACTCTGCTAATTTCTCTCAAGTTCTAGCGGATTGTTTATCAATCGATCTGTTTCAGCCTGTCTATCAGCAGGATCAGCTATATTTGCTGTAAGTGACTCAGCTAGTTTTTCTTTTGTCTTCATCAGATCTAGTAATGATTTTTGCAGCAGCTGCTTCTTGTTGTTCTTTAACAATTCCAACCAAACCTTTTTCTTTCAGTTTTTTCAGTTCTTCTTCTGATAGTGGTTTATTTTCCGGTTGTTTACCTAATATTGCTTCAGTTAACAGGTCTGAAAAAAATTAGCTGTTGTTTCTGTAGCAGTCAATTGTCCACGTCGAGCTTCTTCCACCTTTTTCTTAAAGGCCGCTCGAGTTTCGAGAAACTTTTTTTAGTAATTCGATTTTCTGTTGATGTTTGTCCATTATTTTCATACGCTTTACAAAATTATATCATAGAAACGTCTCAAGGCAACAACGAAACATCTTGGTTGGATCACGCGCTAGCTTGTCAAATAAAAAGAAACTATATCGATCTTTAGTTGCTCGATGATATAATTCGATAAATTTATCTTTTGTAACATCACCACATTGTTCGTTTGCAATATTTCTCACATCCACATTATCTAGTCCGGGAAATAATATGAAACAACCCGTATTTCGCCTAATAAACCTATCAACATTATAAAAACCTTGGGCAAGATAAACAGAATTACATCTTTTTATTACGTGATAGTGAAAAATATGATCTAATCGTGTTCATTTCCTCATTGTTTAGCGGAATATGTTAACCATGGTCATGTGGTAAAAACAATAAATCAGCCTGATGAACTTCATTGGGTACGGTAACATCAAAATGAGAATAATTAATTTGTTTAGGCGGTGGTAGATAAATTTGCCATATAGTCTGTTTGGATAACCAATCTTTTGCAGTAGATTGTTTCACTTTTGCAGCGTTAGCGAGTTTACTGATTGCTGCTTTACCCTTCCAGTATCCTTTCGGAGAATAATAAATAGATTCCATACTATAAAAAACACTAGTGTTTTTAATTACCAGCACCTAACACTAATTTGCCTTTCATAGCTGATTTGACCAACCATGAAGCCAATTTTTCTTTGAAGGATTTATCGGGAATAGCATTTAACTCATGAATTAATTTTACATCCGCGATATGTCTTTGTTGCAAATTATTGCTTTTATATGCAACATCATGAGCATGACATGCCTTATCAATAGCATTTATCGGATACTCACCAGGCCGGGGCTGATTTTGATCATCAAGTCTGATATCTAATGTCGTTCCGGGACCACAGTAGCTATATCCTGGAAGGTGTTTTTCTCCGGGGTATTTTGCCCATGGGGTTCCGGGGAGTTTTCCAAGTTTTGCGGCAATATCACCTCCGAGTTGCTTTTTTTTAAAATCGAAATTTTTTTGTACCACATGTTACACACTTACCAGTAAGCGCTAGTCTATTGTTTTTAGTTGTAATGGTTGTCTGATCGGTTGTATCAGTACGCTGTTTACACTTAACACAATATAGATCCATAATTTATATATAGAGTTATGAATATAATTGATTTTTCAGCGACTAAAAGAAGAGAACCGGTAAAACACCACGCAGCGCTTCCGAATTCTGTCCGTGCCATTATAATCGGACCATATGGATCAGGCAAAACACAATTACTGCTTAATTTGATAGTGCGATTTATGAAATGGGATAAATTATATTTAGTTGCCCCATCCGTAGATGATCAACGGTGCTATGAAGTGCTAAAAGATTATAATGAAAATGCATCAGAAATTAAAGGTGAAAGTGTAATTGACTTTATAACAGATATTGATGATGCACCATGCGTAGATGACCTCGATGGAGACATAAACAATCTTGTAGTGTACGATGATGTAATGTTAGATAATCAAAAGAACCCTGCTAGAATATTTTCCCGAGGTAGGCATAAAAACACTGACGTGATATATGTCACTCAACGATATACTCAAATTCCAAAAGTGATTCGCGATAACTGCAATATTCTTGCTGTATTCAACGGCGTTGATACACATACGCTACGAAATATTTGGCAGACATGGTGTTCCGATATGGACTTCAATGGATTTAAAAATTACTTTAGTCATGCTCAGTCTGTCCCATATGGATTTATAACAATAAATTTACACGACCCTCGGTCACGATATCGTATTGGACTTGATCAAATATTTGGTTAAATAATTTGTATTAATCAGCAGCAGGGAGGGTGAAATGACAACATATTTGCGACCGTAGATGGCAGCAATTTGAGGGTGGTTATGACAATGTATTTGCGACAAAATCGCTAAGGCTCCATTTGTAAAATGGGGTCTTTATTTTTTTTTTGGTTAAAATATAAGATTTCGTAGGAAGGTTCCATTTGGCATTCTGAGGCTTTAATCAATTTTGTCGCAAAAATTTGTAGGGTTCACCCTCCCTGCTGCTGGCATAATTTCAAGTGGTATATCATTGAACCCGTTTTTGTTAATCATATCCGGTGTTGGTGTATCTCTTACAGCAGCTTGTAAAAAAGTTGAACCTAAAATTTCGATAAAAAAGCACGGCTGCTTAACATCAATTATAACTTACAAAAAACTACTTGATCAAATAAGATCTTACCTACGAGGAGTAAAATATAGTATGGACGATTTAATACGTGAATTTCGCATTATTGACAACATGTTAACAGATATTCTACACATGAGGATCAGCAAATATGAGAAAGATTATCAAAAGAAGTATGATATAACATAAAATTTTATATAATACCACTTACCTTACTGGAATTCTAATGCGTAATTTAGTCCACAATCGCCACGCTCTGCTAAATCGTAATGATTTGGAAAATTGAGTCTGACATATCATTTTGCTTATTCTGGAAGATCACGTAATTAAATTTTACCTGTTACCTAGGTATTTTGCAACCGATGTTCTATTGTATTTGTTTGGAGGTCTAGAGGGGTGGGGAGAGGGTTTGTTGAGCTCGCATTCTTAGCGCAATTATTGATTGCAACAGGTGTTCTATTACGTTACCTAGGTACTTTGTATTTGTTTGGAGGTCTGGAGGGGTGGGGAGAGGGGTGGGGAGAGGGGTTGTTGAGCTCGGAATCTTACTTTCTTCTACTACTTATATATATATATATATATATATATATATATATATATATATATATATATATATATATATATATATATATATATATATATATATATATATATATAATTTTCAATTATTATTTATATTTAGAACATTATTAAAAGAACATGTGTCGTCTGCAAACGATAATAAGTTTTTTGGACATGGCTGTCTTTTTCATGTTTTATATTTTCTTAGTTTAAACCGCTTAGTTTCAATGCTCTAAGGCGGCGTATCCAGTAAGATTCCATTACGATAAGTGTTATATCACTTAAATATTTACAGTGATAAATATCATAGAAAAAGACATATCATGGAATATTACTACGTCCATTAATATTATATTTGTCCTATAATGATAAAACCTGGTAGACGTGAAGTTTGGTCTCCTCAGTGACGTTGGAGTTGTTCAGTTTGGCCATAATCGTTACTGCCTTGGCAATCCTGCCGTTCACCTCAGCGTCAATGGAGAGCGAGCTGGAGATGATGGACCCAAGCTATGTGTAGATCCCAACAACTTTGAGGTTGTACCCATTGATGGCAATGGAGGGTGGGAGTCTGCATCAAGTGGCGCGACATTCATCTATAAATTGCTGGTCAGTCCAAACTCCTTGTAAGGGTGGGAGAGGCGACATATCAATTGTTGAAGTCCGTCTTTTGTGTATGATGTCATGGCTCTATTGTCGGCGAAGAGAAATAAATGGATAATAACCTTTGTGAATTACGTCTCTGCACGGAGACGAGTGATATTGAATAGCTTGCACTTATCTCTGTTATGGATGTACACTCCCTCGCTGCAGTCCTTGAAGGGGAGCATTTGGAATAAGATGGTAAATAGCGTGCTCAGCACACTCCGCGACAGCATCGATGCAAAGAGCACAAACACAAGGCATGAAATCAAACTCAGCAACATCAAACCGAGATGCCTGATGCGAGCACATGCGCATCCAGTTGCAACTTAAAGCTCCCAACACAGATGTTCTGGAACGCGCCAACTTGAGCAGCATGTTCGCCATTCTCAGCCATAGGCACGTTCGCAAATATCAGCCTATGAAAGTGATGTGCTTTAAGACAATTTGGAATTAGGGTCAGGTTTTGTGCTGACGTGCCAAATTAATGTTCGAAACATAATTCCTGGAACAAGTCATGGTCAGATAGTAATATAAAGGAATATTTTTTCTACGTAAATACCATACAATATAATATCAATATTTCTGTATGATTTGTATATCCATTTTACATTTTTAACCGTCAACATTCCGATTCTCGGTCTCTCTCTCTCTCTCTCTCTCTCTCTCTCTCTCTCTCTCTCTCTCTCTCTCTCTCTCTCTCTCTCTCTCTCTCTCTCTCTCTCTCTCTCTCTCTCTCTCTCTCTCTCTCTCTCTCTCTCTGGCCCAGAGTGATCGAGTGGTCCAAAGCTCTCTCCGTTAGTGATCACTATTTTAGTTTCTTAGTACTGGATTTAAAAAGAAAATAATACATCGCATAACAAATGTCGCAATATGTGCATGCCAAGGAATAAATGTTTCGGCTTAAGTATATCCACAGTCTATGTCAAGTTTATGTTTGCGGATTCTTTCACCGATATCTATTTTGTAAGTTGCTTGTTTCCGGGGAGTACCGTTGCGCTACATGATGGCTTTTGCGCTTTTGAGAATTATATACCTTTCATATGTCAAGTTTGCATCATTTATGTCGTGTAACAGAAAAATCAGAGTGTTCACGTTCAATCTAAAGGTTCGTGGTCTTCTACGTTTGATGGGGTTATTTTATGTTCGGAGTTTCTTCCAGCTTCACATCGTTAGTCTCTCCCACCATAGACTCTTTCATGTATGTCTGTCATTTACGGCATTTGAGATAGTGAAGAGGGGGAGGTCGAGTGAGCAGAGGGTAGTTTCCCTAAGATTGTGGTGCATGATTCATTTATAACAAAATGTGAAATATTATTGAAAACTTTGTTTCTAATTCAATTACTATTTAAAAAGAGAATGTCCATCACCGATCTCTACAGTACATAACCTCTAATCTACCCATGAAACAATTATTGTATCTACATTTAGGTCATAAATATATGCCATTATCGACACTGCTACTGACGTTTTCATCAGTGAAAAATTTCAGTGTCGTAGCACTTTTCAAATAAACTTCTGATGAGTCTAGTTTGAAGAAAGAATGTACAAAGGAAACAAGCAGTCTGAATGCCCTGAAAATGCTGTCGATGTGAAAACAAGTCTGATGACCATTGGCGATGATGTGAAAGATGTAAATTCCATAATAGCATAAAGTTTACAATAGAATATACATGGTGTCATTCAATTTTGTCTGAAATTTCAAATTTATTTATAATAAACGCATCGATCATACGAAACGATTTATGGAAATACTGCAACAATATTAAAAATGTTCATAATTAGACAGATGTAGTGGTGTTCAAAGTGGATGCGAAAGTCATAGTTTGCCTTAGGTGCCTGCAACGAGGGTGTACCCTCCAGATCTGATGTCATGTATGTATTTAATAAAATAAAATGCAGTATTAACTGATAAACGAATTGAGTACTATCCTTCATTTGAAATTTTCATCAGTTTGATTATGGTAGTATTGTATTGTTTAAACATCTGATTACAAACATTATATAGTTTTCTTAGTGTATATATTTTTAAATTATTTATCGGGTGCCAAGGGAATGATACATAAATACATACACACATACATACATACATACATACATACATACATACATACATACATACATACATACATACATACATACATACATACATACATACATACATACATACATACATGCATGCATGCATGCATGCATGCATGCATGCATACATACACACACACACACACACACACACACACACACACATACATACATACATACATACATACATACATACATACATACATACATACATACATACATACATACATACATACATACATACATACATACATACATACATACATACATACATACATACATACATACATACATACATACATACATGCATGCATGCATGCATGCATGCATACATACATACAAGCATACATACATGCATACATACATACATGCATACATACATGCATGCATACATACATACATACATACATACATACATACATACATACATACATACATACATACATACATACATACATACATACATACATACATACATACATACATACATACATACATACATACATACAAGCATACAAGCATACATACATGCATACATACATGCATGCATACATGCATGCATACATACATACATACATACATACATACATACATACATACATACATACATACATACATACATACATACATACATACATACATACATACATACATACATACATACATACATACATACATACATACATACATACAAGCATACATACATGCATACATACATACATACATACATACATACATACATACATACATACATACATACATACATACATACATACATACATACATACATACATACATACATACATACATACATACATACAGGCGAATACAAAATAAAGTGAACTACAAAGTTAAACCTGCGTGTGAACTGATGCTAAAGTAGGAATCACACAACAGTATAACTAAAAATATTTTATTTTATTCCTCCTGAATAGTGTGAATCAAACTGTCTGTCAAAACAAACATTACAACAATTCTTTTCATTGCTGTACTTGTTACAGAAAAGAAAATCTGCACATCAGGTTTCTATTTTATCAATCACACTTGAGATATTGAATGGAAAACTGGTATAATATGCAAAGATTCACAACAAAAATTATAGGTTAGATAGACAATTTTTTTTAAATAAACATGATTATAGAAGACTACAATGGTCTGTATTTTCCGTCCTAATATAGGTAAAATATTAATAGACAGAGGTTGCTGCATTTACTTAAATAGCAGCTTTCCCTTCGCCCCCAGGTATACGAATTTTAAATGAAAAGTGGCTTTAATGATTAGTTACACTGTATGCACAATTTGAATAATTTCTTTCTGGTTGAAAGTTTGAACAATTAGGCTATCACTCGCATTTTACTGAAAAGGATGAAATGAACAACTTACCAGTGCGACTCATGGTGTTTGCAGGATCGAGCACTCATAACACCCGGTTAATCTGATGTAGGTATGGATGATTTACAATGAACAAAGCATGCGTTGACTTACGTCGTATCAAAGGCTGTAAAATCAGATTAAATGTATTTAAATTGCGAAACAGCCCACTACACACTCTCTCTCTCTCTCTCTCTCTCTCTCTCTCTCTCTCTCTCTCTCTCTCTCTCTCTCTCTCTCTCTCTCTCTCTCTCTCTCCTCTCTCTCTCTCTCTCCTCTCTCTCTCTCTCTCTCTCTCTCTCTCTCTCTCTCTCTCTCTCTCTCTCTCTCTCTCTCTCTCTCTCTCTCTCTCTCTCTCTCTCTCTCTCTCTCTCTCTCTCTCTCTCTCTCTCTCTCTCTCTCTCTCTCTCTCTCTCTCTCTGGACCACCGCAGCAAGATATGTGAGAAAATCCATGAAAATATGAGGGCTGGGGAGTTTAGTTTGTGACGTTGTATCTGTCAGATCAGAGTAGAGAGAGAGAGAGAGAG
Source organism: Potamilus streckersoni (assembly GCA_016746295.1). Lineage (NCBI taxonomy): Eukaryota > Metazoa > Mollusca > Bivalvia > Unionida > Unionidae > Potamilus > Potamilus streckersoni. The sequence goes on from JAEAOA010001402.1 coordinate 924,423, forward strand.
AGAGAGAGAGAGAGAGAGAGAGAGAGAGAGAGAGAGAGAGAGAGAGAGACAGACAGAGACAGAGAGACAGAGACAGAGAGACAGACAGAGAGGATGGAAGGTGAGATATTTGTATGGTCGGTAGTAATGTTAATTAAAGCAGTATGTGATATATATATATATATATATATATATATATATATATATATATATATATATATATATATATATATATATATATATATATATATATATATATATATTGATTAATCTGATCAGATGTATAATTACTATTATTAGTAGTAGTAGTAGTAAATTTGTAGTAGTAGTAGTAGTAGTTGTTGTAGTAGTAGTAGTAGTAGTAGTAGTAGTAGTAGTAGTAGTAGTAGTAGCAGGACGATTATTATTGCTTCTTCTTGAGCGTTTTTATTTATTTCTTCTATATCCTGTAATTATTTTAATTTAAAGAAACTTCTCATGACAAATCTTTTTCTTAATATATTATTTTATTTCAATAGAAGTATCAATACATTATAAAATACATTTATTTTAAAGTCTAATATAATTTCCTCATTTTTATAAACATATAGACGATATACTTAATTCAAGTGGCTTTTGTATAACGTGCTTTAACGACCATTGATGTTAAGGACAACCTTAAGAAAACTGTAAAGGCCTAAATTTAAAATCATAAATCATCCAAACTTGACCTAGAGTGAACATTCCTTAACCTTTGTTCGGTCCTTCTTAAAGATTGCAAGATCTACCCAGACCCTAAATTCAATACCCAGGTAAACTATAGGGATTGACCTCCGAGCTGTATATTGGATAGCTTTATTGTCAGTCCCCTCCGATTATTAACCTAAAGCAAACAGAGCTTAACAAGTATTGCGTGTGTTTTATTGTAATATAATTACGTTTCATCGATTTTACACCCGATTCAACGTAATTTAAGGTGGTGCTAGCGTGTTTTGTTTACTTGGATTTTATTTGCCCTCCAAATTATAACGGTATATAATGTCAAACTGTTATTTATAATCCTATCGACACCTTTTTATCAGACCGTCATAAAAGTTATGCTTTATTTGCTTACGTGATTGAAAACCATTTAATCAGTTTGGCATTGTTTGAATCGTTTATATTTCTTTAATGATCCAGTCGGCTTTTCGTTTTACTATAGACGAGTAATAAAATGCAATTATAATCCCATGCGACACAAATTATCTTGTTCTTATTTTTTAAAGCCAATTGATTTCAAATTTTCATTTCGGTAAACAATCTCTTCATTAGTTTTAATTATGTTATTGTCTCTGTATCTGAAGAAATGAAAATTTTACAGTTTATTTAAATGGTATATACTACATCCAACGGTTGCTTTGATTTTATAAGGAAGATATGGAATTGAAGTAAATGATTATAACCGTCTATTTATATGCAGGTACAATACGCATGCACAAAACGTAAAGTAGACTGATAACCTACTAGACCTAGGTAGTTTGTTATATATCGAATATATAACTACCCATGTATATGCTTAAAGACGCACGTGACTGTAAAGATTGCCGTTCAGCAATAGACTAGTGAACAAGTAAACAAACAGGTTGATGTACTATTCATAAAATAGACACTATATCGTCATTGAACAAAATTATGATCAAATGGTACGACGTTATTTAACAGCTTTACGTTTAATACAAATCAAATAACATTGCCTTTCTAACATTTTCACAACGCTCTATTATAAAAATTAGTTTCATGATTTTCCAATAAAAATCGTGCTACTACTGCGTATAAATTATGAGATTTCGTTGTCTAAATGTTCAATTTTTGTGTCCAGTCATATTTTGCAATTTACAGGTGTATAACAATACTTTCTCTGACATTGGCAAAGTTTCTAGAAAAAGACAGATAAACTCCATTGTCCTTTAAAAGTTTAACAAGGAGAGGCGGTATGGGATCACCCACAAATAAAATATAATATTTTGACCTGAATGGTTCACGATTCTCCATAATAAAATGAAAGGTTTGCTTGACAAAGCATACTATTTTTACCATACATTATCTTGATATTGACTTCTTAGAAATAAAGGATATTTAGTATATTTGCCTTTTTTACATCTGTTGTCTTTCATTCTGTAGAAATGAGAAAGAAAGTCCTTTCTTGATGCATGTAGGAACATATAAGGATTTATGATCAGTCTTAATAAACTCTTGATTGCTAATTGTTTTGTCACATGGAAATTTTGAAGTGTTTGTATGAGACTGAGATTATTCTTGTTTAAGTACTGCAAATGAAGAAGGCTTATGGAACATGTTAACTTCGTGCATGAATAATTAGTCTTCAGCTGTATAAGCAGCATGTTCAAACGTATATAAATTGTGATCGATTACGTAGGTTTTCACACTATTATGGATGCAATTCCTAAACGCTTCAACAAAGACCAAACATTTTGGTTGAATAAAACTTATAAAAAAATTTGCTGTTCTCTTGGATATTCAACGTGTGTCTCTTTTGTTTCCTTTGCACAGTTATTTAATCTTTGTCGATATGCCTCCATTACCAACTCATAACCTTTCAAGATACATTTTCCAGCTACATCACAAACATCAATTTGCTCTATTGACAGTGGACTGTGGACCTCAAAAGCGTTCTCAATGACTAAAGTTTATAATAACATTTTCCTACGCTCTCATGAAATTTAAAAAAAAGGATTGTTGTCTTTTTCTTTGAAAGCTAATACAAATCCTAATGTTTATGAAAACATCAAAAACTGAACTGATATGTAAACTTGGGAGTACTAATCTCTTGCCGCTTTAATTCATTTCATTCGAATTACATTTATGTCTGAATCTGTATTTACCTCTCTTCTTTTCACATTACCCATTCCACTTCTTCATTCTCTCTCTGCTTGTGTATTTGTATTTTCTTTTTCTCCCTTCCTCGATCAGAATTTGGATACCCATCATATGTTTCTGAAGGTAAAAGCTATGTTAACTATGCTTGCATCTGGCTCTATAATTTCAATTTATTTTAACTCTAATTAAATTTGGATATATACATTTATTGACCAAATCAAAATCACTTTATCCGAAAAATTATGTTCCACTAAATATTAAAATATGTTGCTTCCGTCGATAGAATAAAAAATTCTCTTCAGAAAGATTTGTTGAAAACATTTAATATTTGAAATATATAAATAATAGCTCTCAAATATTGAAAGAAACCATCTTAAATCTATTGTTCTAATACTGATGTTAATATACAGTATGAGAAACGTTGAAGCAAACAACATTAATATAAGAGTCAATGACACACCAACAGAGTAAGGATGTAAGTAAATTCAATTCTTAAACATTCTAAGTTGTAAACAATATCAGGGAACAACAACTGTCGCAAACACAGATACAAGTAACAATATTTATTTCCATTAATAATTGTTTGAATTTTGAATATATAATCGTATAGAAATATTACATACGTATCATGATATCCATAAAATTGATATCGCTATTCAAAAGTCATTTAGGCCTATAAATTCGATATATATATATATATATATATATATATATATATATATATATATATATATATATATATATATATATATATATATATATATATATATATATATATATAATTCGTATCATGCAGAACCAAATAGGAATTCAGTACATTGCGAGCTGTTTCTTCAGCTGCTCAATAAAACTTTAGTATATAGGAAATATATGATGTACGCAGAATTTTCAAACGAAAATTCGGATGATTTACTGCCAGGAAAATGGTTATAAAAACAATCATAGCGAGAAAATTAATAAGCAGAGGAATTAATAATGATCTCATTATTGGTGACACTATGGGTCACGAGAATTACTTACTGATTACATGATAAAATACCTAATTAGAGTTCTGTGGAACTGGTTCCTAATCGCTCGGTACTAGCCACAGTTTAGTACGTGCAGAATGAGTCTTAATCAAGGAGAAATAACCTTGCAGATTTGTTATTCCAAATCGGCCGGTATAGGTGATATATTTAGTACACGGAAAATGCGATATTGAAGAGATCGGAACTTGATAGAGGAGAAAAAGTTCCTATTCACATTTTATTAGAGATGACATTAGTGAAATATTAATAGTTGCTTATCTCGTGCTAATAGCAGCGATTTCAGCACAAGGAAAATGTTCTAAATAACATGACAAGAGAGATGTACGCAAGGTCGGTATATATATATATATATATATATATATATATATATATATATATATATATATATATATATATATATATATACTCTAATTTGAACAGGTACAAGTGATCTCCAAGGAGGCAAAGTAATTCTCACAACAAAGATTTGATACCTTATCAATGTCAATTTTATATATCAGTAGATTTGACGTTTCAGCATCCACTTGGATGCACTGTTTCCCACGTCTGAGTTATCAAGCGAAATGCTGGTACGAGTCAATAGTTACACATTTAAACTAATGCATATAGCACGAATACAGTTTCGTCAATGGCGAGGAGATGCGTCGCATGACTAATAGTGCGAATCATTTCTTGTTTTTTTTATTTTGTATTCTAGCATCAATAATCAAAATAGTATTATTGGCTAAGGTGAAGGATAAGCCAATGTAACGACTTGTATAAAAAGTGAGGGTTTCATCAGCCCAATATCGTGAAAGCAGGCATAGGACAGAGAACAACATCATATTCTGATAATGAGGACCCTCGCCATTTATCTGCTGCTTTTGGTTGTTTGTACTGTCACGTTATCAGCAGGTATTTCTTTTTCCCGTCTTTTTCCTTTTCGTATTTGTTCATTCTTCATTTCATAATCCTTTCTTTAGTTTTATTTTCTCATTGTTGGTACTTTCTATATATCTTTGTAACTTTTGATGTAAATATAAGTACATAATTTATTTCTTTAGAGATGATATAAGATTTAAACCCAACCGATTAATTTACGTTTTTCAATATATATATATATATATATATATATATATATATATATATATATATATATATATATATATATATATATATATATATATATATATATATATATATATCTTCAATGCCGAAAGCCAATAGTGTGTATGAAATGTTATAAATTTTAGGATAAGTATGAAAAATGCAAAATAAAAATAACATACATACATTCAGAGCTACTTTCGTAAAATGAAAAGACGATGACCATGACAAATAATTGAGAGTAGCCATCTAATCGGGATGAAAGGGTATATAACATAGAAATTAAATAGTTCCTGAAATGTCAATAAGCCAGTATTGTAAGCCAACTGGACCTCCTTGAAACTTACAGCCTTCATAATTTATATCTGCCTAATTATCCGTAAACATATGTTTTTTGTTGGTTTTTTTTTGTCAACGCTCTCTCAAAATCGAAAAAAATCTGATGTTGCTTATATATTAAAAAATTCTTTCGCGAAGCAATGATACGTACACGCTTGATATATTATATGGCAGATATTTACAACTAAATAAACTATTTATATAAAAGCATTTGCATGTGGTTGTTGGAAAAATCAAGATCACATAAGCGCATTTTGTAACAGTAAGTATCTAGTGACATAGTCACGAACCGAAATTCAAGATGGAATACATTTTCCTCAAGCATTTATCCGTAACGAAACTGATGCACACCCACATGCAATTTAGCAGCAAAGTTGACCAATTCGGCAGATGTTGATCAAATAGGTATTAAAATAATGTGTTACAGAAAAATCTTTATTTATTATTTAAATATTTCTTTTTCTTAAAATGTCACTTGTTCTATATTATAATTTTTTTAAAATGTTAAAATTTTAAATACTTATGAACAAAATTGATCATCGGCTTGTATTAACATATTTCTAGCAATATTTCCGACGTGCTCCTGACTTTCAGCTTCCAGTAATTATCAAGATTAATTGATAGGGAATAACATGGAGAATACACATCAGAATAGTCACCGAATGAACAGAAATTATTTTTACAGTAAAACTATAAACATATTTTCTATCTTGATTGAATTGGAAGGTAGAAGCAATTTTGTTCAAGGCAATAACACAAGAGGATTTTTTCGAACTGATTTGGTAGCAATATCGATTAGTGTATATAATACAATTAGTGAATTTACCTCAAGCAATTATTGGCAAGGGTAGAGATTCACATCCACATGAAAACCACGTTTGTCCAAAAAAATAGATAGTGATCAATTAGGTAGGTATCAAATTAATGTGTTACGAAAAACTTGTATTCATTATTTAAATATTTCTTTAAGTTGAAATATAAATATTTCCTATTCCATTCTTTTTTGAAAATGTTTAAATTTTAAATAATTATTAAAAATAGATCATCGGCTTGTATTAAGACTATACTTTCAATATTTCCGACGTGCTTAAGACTTGCAGCTTCCAGTAAATGTCAAGATTAATTGCTTGGGATAACGTGGAGACTACACGTCAGAATGCTCAGCGGATGCTACAAAAGTGTGTTTGCATTAAAACTATAAATATATTTGCTGTCTTCATTGAATTAGCAGGTATAGGAACTTCGTCTAAGGCAAAGACACAAGAGGATGTTTTCAGCATTTTCTTTGTAGCTATATCGATTTGTGAATATTATTTCAAACAGCATTAAGCAGCAAGAGGGTAATCTGATATAGGAAAACAGGCACACACATACATACACACAAATATATATATATATATATATATATATATATATATATATATATATATATATATATATATATATATATATAAGAAGTATGGAGACTTCGACGACAACTGCGAATTTAATAAACATTTACTGTTTCTATTTTTTAAGCAATACGGCATTCATTCATGAGATTTTATTGACTTTGTAAAAAGTACTTGCGCTCTGCAAAAAGTCAATACATTGATACTAATAGTAGATAACTTTCACAAGTGAGAGAGATTAAACGAAATTATGTGGAAAGAAAAACAATATATAACCTAATGACGTTACCAACAACTACCTTGATATTTTCATTGAGCATAAATCAATTGTTTAATCTAAATGCCCTCTCTCTAAGATGTAAAAAAAACAAGACTAATTATTAAAATTTTTGTACCTAGTACTTTGCTAGAGGCTCTAGTTTGGAAAGAATACAGATGAAACCTTGTCTTACATGACCCGTTTTCAGACAGCGGAGATGCTGGCGACGAAGCTCTTTTATTTCGGAGACAGTACGAAATATAAATCAAATTACAGAGATAAAATGCATAAGTAAACCCATCCTAAAAGGACATGATAATAAAAAGTCTAAGACGGAGGAAAATATGCACACAGCAAACTAAACAAAAAGAGGTTTCTAGGTAAATGACAGCAGAGGAAAAATTAAAATACTTGTTGACCAACGTAAATCAGTTTGCACGAAAAACATTTCCAACTCTATGCCGAAAATGGAAAATTTTTAAAATTATTACTTATCAAACCTTAACATAAAAACTGAAGGCGTTCAAATATAAATACATCCAAAGCAAACGGACCAGAAATCATTGCCAACCTAATCCCACACAATTGCATCTACAAATATGCCCAGTAATCAAGCTATTTGCTATTTGTCCAGTGACTGTGGAAGTTTACTAACTAACTGGCCCAATGAAATTGAAGCCCCTTTTTTTTAAAAGGAGACGTACACCTTGCATAAATCTAATGACCAGTTTTCTTGCATCTGTTGCACGTAAAGGTCTAAAACAAATAATTGAATCTTCTTAATCACATGGAAAAATAATATTCCATCTAAACTGACCCACGGCTTTTGATCGAGGTACTCCTTCGAAATACCACTCCATACTGCAATTAATGACATACTACATAACAATGGCAAAGAAAAGCCAAACTGGTAATACTAGACTTTTCAAAGGCGGTTCATACTGTGCCACATCATAAATTAATCTCCAAGTTGGAAAATATGGTAAAACTGGGCCTCTACACTGTTGATCGTAGATGCTCTTGACAAAGCGATGCAAGTAAGTGACGGTGGATGGGTAATCATATGAAGCGGTTACTCAGATGTACCTCAGGGAATTGTTCTGGGACCACACTTTTTCTTCGCCATACTAATGGTTTTCCATTCCGCGTGAAATCCAAGGTTAGACTATTTGCAGACGACTGTCTCCTTTACATAATGATTCAAAACCAGAGTTACCATTATAACCTCCAGAATGATCTCACAGCCCTCGAAAAATATGAGTCTGATCAGGGAATAAATTTCAATGCCACTATATGTTACCTCATTTGTCAGACCAGTAAAACAGCACAATCATCTTACGTTTACAACTTAAATAACCACATACAACAACGTAGTGAAATGCCCTATCTTGGACTAACACTATCTAAGGACTTCAAATTGGAATCGCATATTAGCAAATCGACCAAGCAAGAAAACACTACACGAGCATTTATTCACTAAAAATTCAGAATATTATTGGTGAACATGTAGAGAAATTGCTTACCTAACAGTAGCCAGATCCGTATTATAATATGGTTGTTTTGTATACATTAAGGATGTTAAAATAATCTAAAAAGTTCAACACTAGGGAGCATGATTTATATATGCTGACTGCACAATCAGAGAAGCAGGATGCGGCACCAAAATGATAATTAATCTGGTTTTACCAACTCTACAAGACATGCGTAGTAGGATTCATTTGACATATCTATATAAAGTAGCAGAGATGTTATTACTTGCTCGCTCACCAAATATATTTTTAAAACCATTAAGACAAAAAGGCAGATTAGAGCCAAATATTTGTAAATTATAAAGTATATACATTGTAGAAAAACTAATATCAAATAATAGTAGATGTTTGTTAGTTGAGCTATTTAGAACAAAACGACATACAAATTCTTTCTTCGTAAAAACAATTGTGGAATGAAATCATCTGAGTGACATTGTTGTATGCGTGCAATCTGCTGAGAGCTTTAATAGAGCTATTGAACAATAATATTAACGTTCTAGTTTGCTCTTCATTTCGGTGGAAATGTAAGCCGTTACTGGACCTCCACTGTACCCATTCAGATTCAGATTTAGATTCAGAATCAGAAAGACATAGAAATCCAATATAGTACCTCACAGATTCAGGTGATTTATCAGATTCCGTGAAACACATTTATCACTATAAGTATCTGAGCATTTGAAACATTTATATCGAAATCAAGATATTGTCAATGCAACTGGACTTTCGCCAATATGTTTCAGACTACAAAGACCAATGTTAAAAGGAAATGGACAATTAAAATGCAATCGAAAAATAGGGAAATAAGAATGAAATCTCTAATAAAATTTTACTCTAAGCATACGCTTTGTCATTTAGTGTATTGTTTTCAAAGACCGAGTCTACGGAACGAGATACTTTTGCACAATTTTTGTTATTTGTGATTTGAAATTTTAACATAGTTTTAACAACTTTTTCCAGTCATATCTCTAGGATGTCTGCAATGTTGTAGTTTATAGTGATGTATACAACTGGGGCAACATGTTACAGATATGTAGCATCATGTCCGACCTAGTCACATTATATTCATACCAGGCCGACAGTCCTAATACAAACATATTAATAATGAAAGCCATGCTAGGTGGCTACTAGTTTCATTTATATAACTCCTTGGTATGACTAAACTCGGGTTCGATCTAACGAACTCAAGCATCTGAGGCGGACGCTTAAACTTTTGGGCATTTGGAGACGTGTTTTGCTCAATTATCTCGTTTCAGCGTAATAAAGAGTATCAGTTTCTTAATCTTGATTCCAAATAGAACTGTGATTCCACATTTCTTATAGCAATTTCGTGCATATTGTCTTTTAGAACTTGGCAAGCGTTCAAGCGACACGGATGATGCGGCTATCATGGAAGTGCTTCGAAATGCGTTCAGGAGAGAACGACAAAACGTAGATGAGTAAGTTTGTGTAAATCTTATTTTCTTCTGTTTAGTATTGCCTGCTTGTGGCCTTCGCTTCAGAAAGGATAGTAGTACTGGATCCTGCTCCAAAGAATATCAGTAAATACTTTTCTATGGAATTCTTTCCTTTCCTGGGGTAAATTATCGTTAATCTTCACTTAAGTAAACGAATACGATTGTACAATAACTTTATTGTTTCAGAGATAGACACTTACAAAGAATGAAAGCAGCGAATGAAAATAGGTAGTATCTAGTTTGGTAGGTACAAATATAAGAACCAGTTTTAGAGAGAAAATTATGCGCATACATATAATATATCAAGACATACATACATACATACATACATACATACATACATACATACATACATACATACATACATACATACATACATACATACATACATACATACAGGCAATAAAGTTTTCAAAATGCATGCTCAAATTTCTTTCTGGACCGAACAATATATTTTTCTTGTTCACAGCATTCTGGAGACGGACACCGCTAAGGGCAATTGGAAGGGTGTAAAGATTGTGTGGTGAGGAATTAACCGACCTATAATTATCGAGCCTATCTGAACTCGGAATCGCAACACTAATTAGCTAATAATGTTAGGGTATACTATTTTTGTCATAATCTCGTGTTATAAGCTTGCTAAATAAATAATAGACACCGGATGTCGTGAGCGTGTAGTTTCTTGTTTACAGCTTACGGGACAGGACACCACTGGTCCCAGTGGAAGATAGTAATAGGGGGTCGAATTTAGAAGTTACCGCCATTACGCAGCCTTTATTAACGTCGATTCGTAACACATATTATCTAATAATGTTATTGTACACTCTTTTTGTCATCATCAAGCTAATATAACATGCCAATTTTGTCTTCTGCTAAAAACTATTAAATAACAAATAGTCACTCTCTATTGTGAATATGACTAAATCTCGTAAATGTTCTAAATAAATTGTCTAAACTTAGTAGTGTATATCAATAAAGATAGTAAAATAATAAGATCAAAGTTCCTTATAACGTTCGTACATTCAATTTCCCTTAAATAAATTTCAATAAAATATTCAGAGCCGTCGGAACTCTTTCCATGCAGTTTTGCTGCATAAAAATAGACCATTATAACGCACACATGCATTGCTACTTATAAACTGATTTTACAGTCGATTTATCTATCTCTGTATGTATCTATCGCGCGCGCGCGCGTGTGTGTGTGTGTGTGTGTGTGTGTGTGTGTGTGTGTGTGATATATTGCCACAGTGTTGGTCATCCCTATAAAATACCATACTGCATATATCGTAGTTATATAAAACAAAACTTGTTGAATCTACCTTAAAAATCCAGATCAAACACACACACACACACACATACACACAAATAAATTATGATATTTATGTAGAGGGTGAGAACAGTTATAAGATGTGCAATTTATTTCTATAATAGCAAATTTCTCAAACATTCAATGCTTATTTTGTATAACTACCGTAGAAGAAAGTGACGCATCCGACACATCACTTTCTAAATCGGGCGGGCTAAATGAGATATAAATGTATATGCCAAAGGCGTACCAAGACAGCCTACTTCCGCTGGCATCACGAATTGACCATTCTACAAACTGAATCACAATATCTCTCCGATCGCTTGGAGAATGTAATTTTAAGTTAAGAACGGTATTTGATATAAAATCAAGGCAAGGTACCATATCTGATTGGGTGCGATGTATTTTAAGAAAAAAAGAACATACATACATACATACATACATACATACATACATACATACATACATACATACATACATACATACATACATACATACATACATACATACATACATACATACATACATACATACATACATACATACATACATACATATTATTTCCTAAATCTTGCGGAGGAAATGAGACACATGAATATACTCATACATACCTGCTTACACAAATCCATGAATGCAGACATCCATTCATACATACATGCATACATATGTACGTACGTACATAGACTCACACACATATAGACATCCAAACGTACGTACGTATGTATATACACCCATATAAACATACATGTTTGTATCCATACGCACTTACATACAAACCAATCTTACTTATCTACCTACCTGCCTGCCTGCCTAACCTACCTACCTACCTGCATACATACATAAATGCCTGCATGGATACAGACAGACCAATTAGTATATATTTATACGTGTATACATGGATATATATTTACCGATATGCATATATAAATATATAGATTGACCTTCCTACGCATTAGGAGACACCAACCAGGGTGTGCTCTTCGGACGTGGTGTCATGAATATATTTAATAAATTAAATGTAGCGTTAACTATTAAATGAATTGTGTACCAGCCTTCATTTGTTCTTATCATCACTTTGACTATGGTCGTAATGTACTGTATAAAATCTGCTTGAAAACATAGTATAATTTTCTCAGTGTATACATTTTAATATTATGTGGTTCCAAGGGAAAGATACGCACTGTGCTGCCTGCTACTTTATATACGCCCCTGCACACATCCATGTGAGCATGCATATATATTTACGGACTTGTATATATATATATATATATATATATATATATATATATATATATATATATATATATATATATATATATATATATATATATATATATATGTATGTATGTATGTATGTATGTATGTATGTGTGTATAGACATATCTCCACATACATACATACATACATACATACATACATACATACATACATACATACATACATACATACATACATACATACATACATACATACATACATACATACATACATACATACATACATACATACATACATACATACATACACACACACACACACATACACACATACATACATACATACATACATACATACATACATACATACATACATACATACATACATACATACATACATACATACATACATACATACATACATACATACATACATACATACATACATACATACATAAGGCGAATACAAAAAATAATGAACCACTAACTGATGTGTGCGCTGAGGCTAAAATACGACTAATAATAAGGTTATTCCTCCTGTATATTGTGATATTCAGAATCAAACTGTCTGTCAAACAAACATGACAACAATCCTTTTCTTTCCTTTAACAGTTACAGAAAAGAACTCTGCACATCAGGTTTTTATTTTATTAATCACAAGTGAGATATTGAATGGAAAACTGGTATGACCATGCAAAGATTCAAACCAAAAATTATTGATTGGATAGACAACTTCAAAAATATTTCATGATTTATGAAAAGACTCCAGTGGTCGGTATTTTCCGTCATAATATATGTAAAATATTTATAGATAGAGGTACCCGCAAACACTTAAACAACTGCAAACATTTTGCCCCAGATATACGAATTTTGAACGAACTGTGGCAATCATGATTAATTACGCTGTATGCCCGACTGGAATAATTTCTTTGTGGTTTTAGTTTGAACAGTCAACAGGCTAAAACTCGTATTTTACTGAAAGGGATGAAATGAACAACTTACTAGTGCGACTCACCGAGTTATCAGGATTGAGCAATCCCAACACCCGGTTAGTAGATGAAGGCATCGATGATGTGAAATGAAAAAAAAGCACACGTTTACTTACATCATTTCAAAGACTTTAAAATCCGATTAAATGTATTTTAATTTCAAAACGGTCCCCTGCCTGCTCTCTCTCTCTCTCTCTCTCTCTCTCTCTCTCTCTCTCTCTCTCTCTCTCTCTCTCTCTCTCTCTCTCTCTCTCTCTCTCTCTCTCTCTGGAAAACCGCAGCAAGATATGTGAGAAAAATCTTGTGACGATGTATCTGTATCGTAAAGGAGACAGAGAGAGAGAGAGAGAGAGAGAGAGAGAGAGAGAGAGAGAGAGAGAGAGAGAGAGAGGGAGGGTGGAGGGTGGACAATGGAAGAGGAGATATTTTTTGTGGTCAGTAGTAATGTTAATTAAATCAGTATGCGTTATAAATAAAACTATATAGATAGCAAGTACGCTGTATCAATAAAATACCACTCGTTGTATAAATGATTCTTTAAAATAAACTTAGCAAGCCTTGTTTTGTTTCAATGAAAAATGTACTCATACCGTGTTATATCATTCAATTATCATACAAATATCTTCATTGATTAATCTTATCAAATAGTAGTAGTAGTAGTAGTAGTAGTAGTATTACAATTATTATTGTCTCTTCTGGAGAAATTTAATTTAGTTCTTCTCTACCCTGTAATTATTTTAATTTAAAGAAACTGCTCAAGACAGAACTATTTCGTAATAAAATATTTGATTTCTATAGGAGTATCGATACTATATTAAATACATTTATTTGTAAAGTCTAATATATTTTTCAATTTTATAAACATATAAACGTTATACATAATTTATGTGGCTTGAGTATAACGTGCTTAACGAGCGTTGAGGTTAAGGACGACGTTAAGAAAATTGTAAAGGAATAAATATAAAATCAGATACCATCCACACTTGGCGTGGAGTGAACGTTCCTTAACCTCTGTTCAGTCATCCATAAAGATTGCAAGATCTTAACAGACCCTAAATTCAATACCCAGGTAAACTATAGGGATTGAGATCCGAGCTATATACCGGATACTTTGTTGTCAACTACCGGAGAAAATGAACCTAAAGCAAACAGAGCTCGACAAGTATTGCCTGGGTTTTATTGTAATACAACTACGTTTCATCGGCTTTACACGTGAGTGGACATAATTCGAGGGTGTAGTATGTGCTATATAGTACAGAAGAACTCAAGGGCTTTTTTTTACATGGCACTTATTTGCCCACACAATCAAGGCCGTAGATAAGGTCAAACGGTCAATTTTAATCTTACTGGCACATTTTTCATCCGATCTTCATTAAAAACATGTTTTTAATGCATAGGTGATTGCAAACCATTTAATCAGTTTGGCATTGTTTTGATTGGTTATTTTTCTTTAATAATTGAGTCCGCTTTTCGTTATGCTATAGACGAGTAATAAAATGCAAATATAATCCCATGAGGCAAAATTTGTTCTTTTTTAAGCCAATTAATTTTAAATTATTTCATGTCTCTTCATTAGATCTAATCATGTTATTGTCTCTGTATCTGAAGAAAATCGAACTTTTACAGTCATTAAACAGGTATTAAGTACATCATACGGTAGCTTTGATTTTTATAAGAAAGATTTGGGACTGAGGTAAATAATTCTGACCGTCTATTTACATCCAGGTACAAGACGCATGCACAAAACGTAAAGTAGACTGATAAACTACTAGACCTAGGTAGTTTGTTACCTATGGAATACATAACTACCTATGTATATGTTAAAAGACGCACATGACGGTAAAGGTTGCAGTTCAGCACTAGACTAGTGAGCAAGTGAACAAATGGGTTGATGTACCATTCATAAAATAGTCTTTATATCGTCATTGAACAAAATTATGAGACAAATGGCATGACGTTAACAGCTTTACGTTTATTGCAAGTTAAATAACTTTGCCTTTTTAAAAGTTTCATAAGGCTCTATTATAGAAATTAGTTTTATGATTTTCCAAACAAAAGCAGGAATATTGATGGAATAATCTCAGTGTTGGTGTAGGAAATAAAGGTATAGTTATGAATGGAAAATCAAACACTCTGATAAGCTAACACGATTACGTAATGGACCCTATATTTATATATTCGAATATAATCCAGATATTCATCGATGTACGAAGAGTCGAAAATCTATCTTAACTGTTTTCTTTATTTAAGTATTTATATTTACAGCAGCTCTTCACAGCCGTATCCCCTGGCAAACACTAAAAAAATCGTCTAGATCTGATTAAAGGACATCAAATCGGTCTTGATTGAATGAAATGGTAAATACATGTGTTAATTTCCTTGGTTAGTATTACACTAAGTAACAAAAATAGTACGTACCAGCACGTTTGATAAAATTAAGAAAATAATGAATTTCCCCTGACATACCAACATTAAAACTGAGAATCATGTTACACTATTGTAAATTAAATGCCAAGTGTTCTACAAATTCTATCCCCAATCTGTTTTTGTAGAGTTCCAAACTAATTCAATGGGTGGTCCTAATTAATGTCAATATTGAACACGCTGATGTCATAATGTGTCATTAGACTTGTTATATGACAATGATATAATCACAAATGTACTTGAACGAATTCACAATAATTCCAAATGAATGATTTTGTCCAAGTACTATTAATGATCATTTATTATGTCTTTTGAAAACTTTAAAAAAAATCATTTAAATCAGTGACTAAATCAATTGTTTCTTCTAACACATATAATTAGAGAAAGGAATTAATAATTTGAAGATAAACAAATTAATTCTACAATATAAGAAAAAATAGCAGGGCCAGAGATTTGGTAAATTTCCATTCTAAACCATTCTAAAATGTCAAACTGGATCAGGGATATTCAAATGGAAAATTTATGTTCTAAATACATGTTTACCTCCATCAATCATGGTCTGCATATTATCTATATAATGATAGAGACATTATTATATTTTATTATGCATTATATTTTTTGCGAATTAAATGTCAATCAGCAAGTAGATTTTTAACTCTCTTGTTGACCAAGTTAAATAAATTACGTTGAAACACATAACATATATTCACTGAGAAATGCCAAACCATAAATTAAATTTACATAAATCTTCCTCTTATAAGGAAAAAATTACACATTATAAAGTTTTCTATGACAGCAAATAAACACACTCGTCCAAATCTTGTTTCTGTATCAAAGCATTATTTACAACGTTATTAAAATCCTTTCAAAGCCCATAGACATTTATTGAGATAGGCAGACAGTGTAGACTTAGATTCACAATTCATGCATAACGTTAGAAACAAATTCCAGACAAAATATGTCATCCTTGAAAAGATTGGACAGTATTAGGAGGGCCACATGTTGTAAAATTTTGAACAAAACTTTGCCACAGTTTTAGGTTTTAATTCGGTAAATGCATGTGCAATGTAATTCATATTGAGGCATATACCAGCTTCAGGGATGCCTGCTTTGTTAATGCACAGGAATAGTCTACATGTATTCTGCTAATTTTTTTTTCGGAAATGTAGATATTCTCTGCAGATGATTCGTATGCACATTCTACCATTTGACAAGTATGACGTGAATTACAGTATTCCAAGCAGAATTTAAATGTGCGGCAAAAGTAAATTCAATAACTTGCGTTAATTTGGGTTGATTCTAAATGACTAACGAAACAATTTTATGAAGGTGACTTAAATGTTCACCACGATATTACTTAGGAACATTAACTTAACATCTCAGTGACCATTCGTTACCAATAATAACCTCTAGTAGTCTCGATGTTATCAATAGGACTCCATGTTTCTCAAAATAACACTCAAAGTAATGTGTGTCTTCAGCTTCGCTTATAACACAATGAAAAGGATGTATAAGGATCACGTTACATTTCGATAATCAGATTGCGTTTTGTCACCAGATTAAAAAGAGAATGAGTTACAAAAGTGGATAACTGGAATGAATAACTCTTTGAACATTCAATACATGAGCAAACTTGACCACATCAAAAACAAGCTTCAGCAAACGGAATCATTTATAGATCAAAATCATTCTAGGAGCTCATTTTGCCATAAGCCTGTGGCGTGCTACTACTGTGTATATATAAATGATTTCCTTGTCAATATGATCAATATTTGTATTCAGTTATATTTGCAATTTACAGGTGTATAACAATACTTTCTCTGACATTGACAAAGTGTCTGAAAAAAAAGACTGACAAGCTATTGTGTCTTTTAAACGTTCAACAAGGGTAGGCTGTATGGGATCATCCACAAATGAAATATAATCCATTGACCTGAATGGTTTACGATTCTCCATAATAAAATTAAAGGTTTGCTTGACACTGCATACGATTTTTTAAAATACATTTTCAATAACATTGCTACTTAGAAAAAAAGAAGTTTTGTTTCTTTGTCTTTATTATAGCATTTGTTTTGCAATCTGTACAAATGAGAAATGTCATTTATTTTAGCAATATATTCATATAGGAACATATAAGGATTTCTGATCAATCTCCACAAAATCTTGATTGCTAATTGTTTTGTCACATGGAAATTTTGAAGTGTTTGTATGAGACTGAGATTATTATTGCCTAATTACAGCTGAGAGGAAGGCTTATGGAAAATGTTAACTTCGTGCATGAATAATTAGTCGTCAGATGTACAAGCAGCATTTTCAAACGTATATAAATTGTAGATCTTGACACCCCTATGATTGGAACTCATAAACGCTTCAACAAAGACCAAACATTTTGGTTGAATAAAACTTATACAAAATTTGTTGACTCTTGCACATTCAACATATGTCTCTTTTGTTTCCTTTGCACAGCTTTTAAAGCTTTGTCGATCTGCCTCCATTACAAACCCAGAACCTTTCAATATACATTTTCCAGCCACATCACCATCAGAATTTCCTCTGTTGACAGCGAACTGTGGACCTCAAGAGCATTCTCAATGACTAAAGTTTATTATAAGTGTCCAACGCTCTCATGGCAAATTAAATAGTGATCGAGGTCACAAACTGAACTTGTATGTAAAGTTGTGAGTAATTAACTCTTGCCGCTTCTATTCCTTTCATTTGAATTACATTTTGTATGTCTGCATCAATATTTACCTCTCTTCTTTTCTGATGTCCCACTCAAATTTTCTTTCTCTCTCTGCATGTGTATTTGTATTGTTTTCTTTATCTCCCTTCCTCAATCAGATTTATGATGCCGATCATATATTTCTGACGATGAAGTCTATGTCTACTATATCTTCGTCTGGGTCTATAATTTCTATTTATTTTAGCTCTAATTAAATATGGAGATATACATTTATTGATCAAACCAAAAGCACTTTTATCTCAATAATTATTTTCTACTAAATATTAAAAGAATATGTTTCTTCCGTCGACATAAACAAAATTGTCACTTCAGAAAGATATGATAACAACATCGAATATTTGAAAAACATAAATAATAACACTCTCAAATATTGAACGAAACCATCTTAAATGTATTCCCCATATGCTAATATGCTAATATACGGCATGATAAACTTTGAAGTAAAAAACATCAATCTAAGAAACAATGACATAAAAACAGGGTAAGGATGTAATTCAATTAAATTCTTAAACATTCAAAGTTGTAAACAGTATCAGACAAAAACAAATGTCGTAAAGTCATATACAAGTAACTATATTTATTTCTATTAATTATTATTTGAATATTTAATAATCAAACGTAGAGAAACATTAACTACGTATCATGATATTTACAATATTGATATCACTAGTCATGTATTCTTATACATTCGATTATATATATATATATATATATATATATATATATATATATATATATATATATATATATATATATATATATATATATATATATATAGAATACAAATCATATGGCGAATAACAACCCTCTCAAGCGTACTGGATCCACCAAGGGATCATGTTTGTCAGGGATTAATTAAAATAGATGCAATAAACTGACGACGAACAGTACGAAACTAGTAACTAACTAGCCTAAGCGCTTTCGACTCTTAATGAGTCTTTTTCAAAGGAAATACAAAACATAGTTACCACAAACAAATAAACACAAAAACGTTGTGTTTGTAAACCTCTACATTTCTGTCTTCACATGTGCTAACACTATAAATACAACCAGCTTGTATAGGCTAGTTGAGGAAACTGAAAACGTTGTATAATTCCCTAAAAGTCTACAAGCCAAAGCGACATCTATTTTTACTTTGTGTACATATGTAACGCAGATTATATCCAGGATATTTGATTCTAAACCGGTTATTCTTATAGTAAAAATTGAAGGATATTAAGATTTAGAAAATGTTAAATTCTACTAGTGCATAGTTTTCATTTTCTAGTCTTCTTGGTTTAGACCGCTTGGTTTCAATGTTCTAAGGCGGCGTATCCAGTATGATTCCTTTTCCTTCCTGGTTTCGGAACTCCAGCTGTGGTTGTTAGCAATAGCGATAAGTATTATATCACTGAAAGTGTGGCCAGGGGAGGAGAAGTGTTCTGCGACCGGGCTTCTGTACAGCTTTTTTTGTCATTCAATCAGATCTATGAAGGTTTATCCTTATGTGTAGCTTTTCAGTTTCTCCCACGTACTGAAGGCCACAGATCTTACATGTAATGAGATAAATCACATTCTCTGTTTTGCACGTTTTGTTTGGACCATGTATGTTTAGTTTTTCTTTAGTCACTGTGCTAGTGAATGTCTTGGTCTCTATCATATGTTGACAGGTTTTGCATCTTTTATCGCCACAGGGTCCATATTGACTAGGTTGGTTTTGACTAGCGATTGTTGTTAGCTTGGCCCTGACTAGGATGTCCTTTAGGTTTTTTGGTCTCCGGTAAGCTACTACAGGTTTTTTCGGAAGTATTAGTTTTAGTATGTCTGACGATTGCACGGTTGGCCAGTGGTTTGCGATGATTTTACCTACTTTGGGATTGTCTGGGTGATAGGTCAGAATAAATGGTATCCTATCAACCTTTTCTTTCTGTCCATATCTGAGTAGGTCATCACGGTTTGTTTGTTTGGCCCTTTGGATTGCCTCCGCAATCAGGTCTTTGTCGTAGCCTCGGTAAATTAAATGTTTAGCCAGCTCTTCAGACCTTTCTAGGAATCTTTCATCGTCGGAGCAAATTCTGCGTATCCTCAATGCCTGGCTATATGGAATGTTCTTAATGCAGTGTTTTGGATGACAGCTGGTTGGGAGAAGATACTGGTGTTTGTCGGTTGGTTTCGAGTAGATGTCTGTGTAATTTGTTTTCCACCAGTCTGGTTGTTGTGTCCAGGAAAACATGGTTTGAGTTGGAAATTTCTGCCGTGAATTTTATTGAAGGATGGAAGTTGTTTGCCTTTGATATGAAGTCATCCAGACTTTCTCTTCCATACTGCCACTTCATTTCAATATCATCGATAAAGCGTACCCACTGGTATGGTGTACGCTCAACCGATGCTAAGAGCTTTCCCTCAAGTTTTCCCATGAAAATGTTAGCATACGTAGGGGCCATTTTAGTACCCATTGCAGTTCCATTGATTTGTAGGTAGTTTTCTTCATTAAATTCAAAGTTGTTGAGTTTTAGGACAAGCTCCAGGAGTTGGATTAAGAAGTGTGTGGGTGGATTGTTTACAGTTCTTGTTTCCCATGCTTCGCTACATGCCTGTAACCCTTCGTTGTGCGGTATGTTGGTGTACAAAGATGTGACGTCTAAGGAAGCAAGTAATGTATCTGGCAGTAATGGTTCACTAGCTTTGCTTTTTATGAGATAATCTGTCGTGTCTTGAAGATATGATGGTAATTTGTGGACATGTGGTCTCATAAAATGATCTAAATATTCTGATATCCTTTCTGTGGGGTGCCCGTTACCTGAGATTATAGGTCTGCCAGGGTTTCCTTGTTTGTGGATTTTGGGTAGAAGATAAAATCTACCTGCTCTTGGGTTTTCTGGGCTTAAGTAGTTTTTGGTTTGCTGGTCTATGTGTCCGCTTTGGTACGCCTCGTCAATAACATTAGTAATGATTTTTGCATATTCCAGCGTTGTATGTATGTATGTATGTATGTATGTATGTATGTATGTATGTATGTATGTATGTATGTATGTATGTATGTATGTATGTATGTATGTATGTATGTATGTATGTATGTATGTATGTATGTATGTATGTATGTATGTATGTATGTATGTATGTATGTATGTATGTATGTATGTAAACATAATGGATAAAATACAACAAATGTTATGCATTTTGAAAACACAACGCTCATCTTCAAACTCATTAAAATTCAAAACTTGCTTAAATATTCGAGACGTTCGATAAAGGATCTATCCTCGGTTTGATGCTCGGTTAAAGGTGGAGACAATATCACGTATTGACCATATAAGTGATATATTCCCAATCACAGACGCATCAAGATATGTGGTGAAATACATTTTAAATTAAATTCCTATATATTGATAGTAGGTCTCCAGAATGTGTCACACTATTTTATACCTGACAATATTTTCACTTATTGCAACGTATCCAAATTGGAAATTTTGAATTTTCTGCTTAAACATACCAAAGCGATATTCAGCAGTCATAAATGAAACGTCATCTAACTGACAACTTTCATATGTATCACAATTTTGGCAAATGGCTCATTAAATCATGCAGATAATTTGATATATGTATTACTGGCGTTTAGCAAACTAATAGGGTGGTGTGATAATTTATGCATATAAGTTTGCCACATCCATTGAAAACTGAATTAAGCAAAAGCATATAAGTGGTGGGCGGTAGTAATGAACACGGTACTTTACAGATCAATAAAGTACAATATATATCAAGACATAATTCATTATACTATTCATTGTACTATAATAATGTAGAATTCAGTTTTTCTACTCTGATGTACTCTTGAATAAGCTACTCTGATGTATTTTTGACAAAGCTACTCTGGCGATGTACTATTGACTGAGCTTTGTAATCAATTACGGTTCATCGAATGAAGGCGTTAACATTTCCGTTTTCGTACATTAATAATACTTTTGTTGACAATGCGTGTCAATAGTTGAACCTATTTGTATATTAATTTTGAATATTATATATATATTAAATTTAGTAATTTAGAATGTTTGATAATTTTATATGCTGCTTAGAAAACGAAATGTTCGTTTAAGTTTTGATTACTTTTTCAGATGGTTCCGCTTATTGTTTAGTGTATCATTTTTCATTTGTTTAAAGTATCATATGTACGACTGTATTTCAAGCAATGTTTTAATCTGTACCATATTAAAAAGTTCTGATCCGAAAATATCACCCACCATCTCCTCATCTCAATCGAATGGAATAATGGCAATTACATGGCAATGACGACTTCACAGGAACGTAGAAACGGGACCCGTGAACACCACCTAAGCAAACCGTCAAGTAGTAGCTTTCATAGTGTAAGAATTTAGATAATGGTTCCCTATTCAGATTTGATTTTTCTTCCGTTAAACAGTGCCTTGGGAATTATTATTAATTATGCAGAAAAAGATACGATTTTACATGTTTCTTCACTTGCACGGTAATATATAAATATTTATTGTATAGGAAATGATTTTTAATTAAGATGATGCACGCGGAATTTGCAAACTAATCCCGTGCAAATCGATTTGAGTTCCCTGGATAACAGCGAGAACTTTAGTAAGAAGAAAAAAAGTATAGGTCACCGTATTTTTGACAGTATATGTCGTAAGAATTACTTGCTGTTTACGAGATAAAATACAAAATTCGAGAACCGTGGGACTGGTTCTTAATCGCTCGGTAATAGTGACAGATTAATAAGCGCAGTTGATTCTTAATCAAGGGTATAGGATATGACCTTGCGTTTTTATTATTCCAAATCTGCCGATATAAGTGATATATTTAGTACACGGGATATGCGACATTGACTATACCGAAACCTGAGAGAGGAGAAAAAGTTCCTATTCACATTTTATTGGAGATGATATTAGTGAAATATAATTGGTTGCTAATCTCATGCTACAACCATCGATTTCAGCACATGGGGACATGCTTCCAAATCACATGGCAAGAGAGACTATGAGAGGCAAAGTAATTTTCGCAAAAATAATTTAATATATTCCCAGTGTCATTATTATATATCAGTAATTGTGAAGTTGTAGCATGCACTTGAATGCACCTTTTTTTTCGTGTCTGAGGTAGCAAGCAAAATTGTTGGAACGAGCTCAACAGTTACAAATTTAAACTAATGCATTTAGCACCACTACAGTTCCAGTTCCAGGACGAGGATATATGTCGCATGACTGATATTGCGAATCGGTTGTTTTTTGTGTACATTGTATTCTAGCATGATTAATCAAAATATTATTTTTGGCTAAGGTGACATCTGGCGGTTAACCCTATAAATCAACCTGTATAAGTAGTGATGGTGTGATCCACCCAATATCTTCAAAGCAGGAGGAAGACACAGAACAACATATTCCAATGATGAGGACCGTCGCCGTTTTCATGCTGCTTTTGGGACTTTGTGCTGTCGCCTTCTCAGCCGGTATTTATTTCTTCTGTCTGTCTTCCTTTTCTTATTTGTTCATTTTCTCTGTATTTCGTGATCCTTTATCTATTTTGTAATTGATTATTGTTGGTACTTTATGTACATCTTTGTACTCTTGTAGTAAATATAAGTACAGAATTCACTGCATTACAGATGATATAGTATTTAAGTCACACCGGCTTAAAATTTTTTTCCAGAATCATTGTTCTATTTATTTGATGGAAACATATACATCCCCACTCAATGCCAAAAACCAATAATGTGTATGGAAATATTACAAATGTTAGGACAAATATGAAAAACCAAAATAAAAATACTCATACAAATAAAGCAAAGCTACTTTCGTAAAATTTAAAGACGCTGACCATAATAAAAAATTGAGAATAACTCTTAGTAGTCATGTTAACTGGATCAAAAGAGATATTTAACATGAAAGGTATATAATCCTGAAATGTCAAAAAGGTAGCATTATAATACAAGAGGACTTCCTTCAAACATACAGACTACATACTTTATATCTGCAGAACTATCCGAAGACATAAGGTATTTTAGTGAACGCACTCTGAAAACAAAATAAAAGCGGAAATCTGCTGTAGGTTATTTATTTAAAAGAAATGTTTTTCGCGATGCAATGATACTTACACGCTTGATTAGATGATATGGCAGATATTTACAACTAAATAACATATTTATACAAAAGCAGTTTCATGTCGTTGTTGCAAGATCAACACCACATAAGCGCATTTTGTAACTGCAAGTATCTAGTGCCATAGTCATGAACCGAAATCCAAGATGGAACACATTCTACTTCAAGCACTTATCCGTAAGGAAACGAGTGCACGTCCATACGAAACCCAGCAGCAAGGTTGGCCAGTTAGGTAAATATTTATCAGTTTTTTAAGTATCAAAATAATGTGTTACAAAGCAACCTGTATTATTTATTTGAATATTTCTTTATGTAAAAATATCACTATTTCCTTTAACAATCTCTTTTTTGAAAATGGTTAAATCTTAAATAGTTACTTAAAAAGTAGGTCATCTGCTTCTATTAATACTTTACTTTTAATATTTCCGACGAGCTTCTGTCTTGCAGTTTGCAGTACATATCAAGATTAATTCGTTGGGAATGGTATGGAGAATACACGCCAGAATGATATAAATATATTTGCTCTCTTGATAGAAAAACGGAAGGTATAAGCAGTTTCGCCAAAGGACATACACAAGAGGATGTTTTCCACACTTTTGTGGTAGCTATATCGATTTGTGAATATAATTTCAAAGACCACCAAGCAGCTGCAAGAGGGTAATCTGATACAGGAAAATAGGCGTGTGTGTATATATATATATATATATATATATATATATATATATATATATATATATATATATATATATATATATATATATATATATATATATATATATATATATATATATATACAAGTAGATGTATGCAGACATCGACAACTGAGAATTTAAAAAACATTTACGTTTTTCTTATTTAAATAACAAGGCATGCATTCATAACACTTTATTGACTTTGTAAAAAATACTTGCGTGTCTGCAAAGAAGTATACGTATTGATACTTATAGTGGATGCCTTTCACAAGTGAGATAGATTAAACGAAATTAAGTGGAAAGAAAAACAATATATAACCTAAAGACATTACCATCAACTACCTGGATATTTTTTGATTGAGCATAAATCATTTGTTTAGTCTAAATGCCGTCCCTCTAAGTTGTAAAGAAAACCAGACTAATTATTACAACTGTTGTAGCTAGCAATTTGCTAGAGGCTTTAGTTCAGAACGAAAGAAAAATGGAATCTTGTCTTACATGCATACTCTTCTGACAGCAGCGGTGCTGGCGATTAAGCTGTTTTATTACAGAATCAGTACGAAATATAATTCAGATCACAGAGATAAGCAACATAAATTAAAGGTCTAAGACGTTATGGAGATCTGCACACACCGGAAAATATAACAGTTTCAGCACAGCAAACTAAACAAATAAGGGTTTTTAGTAAATGGCAGCAAATGGAAACTTAAAATACTTGTTAACCAACGTGAACAAGTTTGCACCAAAAACATTTCTAACTCTATGCCAAAAATTAAAATTTTGTACAAGTATAACTTACAATAACGAATGAAGGCGTTCAAATATAAATACGTCCAAAGCAAGCGGACGAGATAACATTGTCAACTTAATCCAACACAATTGCAGCCACAAAAATGCCCTGGAATGGAAGTTATTTGCCATTTGTCCAGGGACTCTGGAATTTAACTGACTGGCCCAATCAAAATTGAAACCCATGTGTTGAAAATGGAAACGCACACCTTGCATAAATTTACCGACCAGCTCCCCTAACATCTGTTGCATGAAAAAGTCTGAAACATATAATTCATAAGCATCATGTTAACCACTTGAACAAAAAATAATATTCCATCTAAAATGACCCACGGCATTAGATATGGGTACTCCTTACTTCAATGCATGATCTACTCCATAACAAAGACAAGTGAATGAAAACAAACTTGCCAATGCTAGATTTTTAAAGGTACTTGTGCCACATCATAAATAACTATCCAATTTGGAAAATATGGCATAACTGGGCCACTGCACTGTAGATCATAGATGCTCTTGACAAAGTGATGTATGCAAGTGACGGTGAATTGGCAATCATATGAAGCGGTCACTGTCGATTCTGGTGTAGCACAGGGAATCGTACCGGGACCACACCTTTTTCTTCTACATACTAATGGTTTTTCCATTCTGCGTGAAATCTCAGGTTAGATGTTTTGACTGTCTTCTTTACATAACAATTCAAAACAAAAGTTGCCATTATAACCTCTAGAATGATCTCACAGCCCTCGAAAAATATGAGTCTGATCAGGGTATGAATTACAGTATTATATGTTTCATCATGTGCATGGCCAGTAAAACAGCAAATTCATCTTACTTTCATACATTGTTTTGCCTGGAATCCATTATACATTGAGGAAAAATAGGGAAATTAGGACGAAATCTCAAATATAATGTTACGTTAAGCATACACTTTGTCATCTAGTGTATGGTTTTCAAAGAATGAGTCAAAGGAGCGTGTTCCTTTTGCACATTTTATGTAACTTGTGACTTGGAATTTTAGCATAGATTTAACAGCCATTTCCACTCGCTACGATGTATGTACCTTGGCAGTTTATTGTGATGTCTACAGCTGGGGTATCATGTTACAGACATGTAGCATCAAATTATCCTCACACCAGGCCGACAGTCCTAATACAAAAATTATTAATTCTGAACAATATGCTAGGCAGCTACTGGTGCAATTTTTATAAATCTTTGGTATGACTCCACTGGGGATTCAAAACTAACGACTTCAACCATCTGAGGCAGAGGCTTAAAAAATTAGGCCACTGGAGCTCTGTTTTGCACAATTATCTCGCTTCAGGATAATAAAGTGTTCCATTTGTCTTTTTCATTCCAAACATAATTGTGATTCCAAATTTTCCATAGCAATGCCTTGCATATTTTCTTTTAGAACTCGGCAAGCGTTCAAGCGAAAATGGTGATGCGGCTATTCTGGAAGTGCTTCGAAATGCAATCAGGAGAGAAAGAGAAAACGTAAATGAGTAAGTTGGTGTAAATTTTGTTTTCTTCTGTTTTATATTTGCTGCGTTTGACATACTAATCAGAAAGGATATGATCACTGGGTTCTGCTGAAAAGAATATGAATAACGACTTTTAATGCAAACTTTTCTTTTCCTGTGATAATATTTCGTCAATACCTTCACTTAATCAATTGAATTTCATTGTACAATATTTTTATTGTTTTAGAGTGAATGACTCTTAGAAAGAATGTAAGGAGCGAATGAAAATAGAGAATATATAGGTTGGTTGGTACAACAATAAGAATCAGTTGTAGAGAGAAATATATACATACATCAATTGATATAAATATACAGGCACATACATGCATACACGCACGCACGCACGCACGCACACACACAAACACACACATACAAACATACATACATACATACATACATACATACATACATACATACATACATACATACATACATACATACATACATACATGCATGCATGCATGCATGCATGCATGCATGCATACATACATACATACATACATACATACATACATACATACATACATACATACATACATACATACATACATACATACATACATACATACATACATACATACATACATACATACAGAAAATAGCATTTTCATGCTCAAATGTCTTTCTGGACTTTACAATGTATTGTTCTATTTTACAGCCTTTTGGACACAGACAGAGCTAGTGGCAATCGCAAGGCGATAGCGGAGTGGTGGTGAATTAGCAGACATAATTATCCAGGCTTTCTGAACTTGGAATGTCAACACAAATTAACCAATACTGTTATTGTATACTCATTTTGTCATAATCAGATTAACCTAAAACATACCGATTTTAACTAGTATTAAAAGATCGCTAAATATCTGACAGTTACCCGATATTTTGTGTATGTATTTTCTTATTTACAGTATTCAGAACAGAGATATATTTGGTCTCAGTCGAAATTTGAAAGTAATATGGGGTCAATTTTAGGATTTACAATTCCTAACGTCCATTCGTAACACAAATTTCTAATAGTGTTATTCTATTTTTGTCATCATCATATTAATATAAATAACATACCAAAAATGTTGACGTTTTGTTGCAATCTATCTATCTATCTATCTATCTATCTATCTATCTATCTATCTATCTATCTATCTATCTATCTATCTATCTATCTATCTATCTATCTGTCTGTCTGTCTGTCTGTCTGTCTGTCTGTCTGTCTGTCTGTCTATCTATCTATCTATCTATCTATCTATCTATCTATCTATCTATCTATCTATCTATCTATCTATCTATCTATCCATCCATCCATCCATCCATCCATCCATCCATCCATCCATCCATCCATCCATCTATCTATCTATCTGTCTATCTATCTATCAATCAGTCTGTCTGTCCGTTCGTCCATCCATACATCCATCCATCAATCGATCTATCTATCTGCCTATCTATCTATCTATCATATAAATATATATATATATATATATATATATATATATATATATATATATATATATATATATATATATATATATATATATAAAATCTTTACCGCTCTAATACAAACTCTTTAATACTTTCTAGAAAAGTGCCTGTCATGAATTGTTTTAAAAAGTTATCTACGTGTGTTTTTTAAGTTCCACGCACCTATAATAGCAAAGCAATCTGAAAAGAAAAATTAAAGATTGTCTAATTGATGGTCAACCGCTCTGTTGACCCAGTGGTTAGGGTGTTCGCCTTGGATGCAGCAGGTGGTTGGTTCTATCCACGGCTGAGTCATACATAAGAATTATAAAAATGGTATCTACAGCACCCGTTCATGGAGCTCAAAATTAAGAAGTTAGTGTTAAGATTGGTTGGCTTAGTTACAGGATATTGTGACGACATGATGGAAAAAGATATTATATATATATATATATATATATATATATATATATATATATATATATATATATATATATATATAATATATTATATATATATTAAGGGTAAGTTTACCCAGTGCTGGGAACCCTTATAAAATGCCATACTGCAGACATCGTAGCTATATAAATGAGAAATTGTTGAATATACATTAAAATCCAAATCACACACACACATACACATTTAAAATATGGTATTTATGCAGAGGTTGTGTGAAAAGCTTTTGCTACAGTGCAATAGATTTTTGGATGTGTTATTTGTCCTTACTATATTAGCACATTTCACAAACTTTCGATGCTTAGTGTGTTTAAAACCACAGAAAATTGGAATTGACTATTAAATATTTTTTGACACATTATATGTTTGATTTGTTGTAAGGGAAACTGGTCGTTAAATTTCTGCGAGGTGTACATTATGGGGAGGAAATTAGAGCTAAGTATATGTTCCAAATTCATACTCAAACAGCTGACTTCCTCTGGCATTGACCGGTATGTAACCAACCTTCCCTGTATTACGAATCGACCACTCTACCAACTGAATTACAATATTCCTCTGATCGCTTGAAGAATGTCAGTTTGATTCCCACTGCTGGACGAAACTAGGTTAGCAACGGTACCTGATATAAGATCCAGACACGGAACTCTATCTGATTGGGCGCGATGTATTTTTAAATAAAAATCTTGAACAATGATACAACACAATTCAGTGTCCACTTTACTGGAAGTTGTTCACATGTGTTTGTCCTATTAATTTACCTTTCAAATTTGATTCTATAAATAGTCCCTACAAAGCATTATGCAGGGTGATGACTTCCTTGTTTGATATCATATTAGCTTTTGTATGAGAAAACCATCCACAACACGTGATACCAGATATTTTGCTGAACTAGGGCAATTAAAAAACATTAAAACTAACAGATCATGCTCATGCAAAGAGAAAAATAGCACTTGATGAGACATTAAAGAGTAAACAAGGGACTAACTTGCTTTAAAAAATGAACCTTCTTTGCGGGAATATCAATTTCGTTGCATTTCCTTTATAATGAAACAACCAACAAAACCCAAAAGAAAAAATAAATATACGTCGAAACGAAATCTTGCTTGCGATGATAGAAAATTTAAAAATCATAAAATGCAGCTCTAAGTAGCGCATGCATCAACAACTGTTAGAGATCGATTAATTACTGATACGTTTTAAAATCCGGTTTGCAACAAAATATAATATTTTTCCTTTGCAAAATAGATCTAACATTTACTTAAATTTGGTTTGTAAAACCTTGCTCTTGAAAAATATATGTAATAAGTATACAATATTATGTATATATATATATATATATATATATATATATATATATATATATATATATATATATATATATATTTATCTATAAATGAATAAATACATACATACATATATACTTAAATGCATACATACATACATACATACATACATACATAGATACATACATACATTCATACATACATACATACATACATACATACATACATACATACATACATACATACATACATACATGCATGCATGCATGCATGCATGCATGCATGCATGCATGCATGCATGCATGCATGCATGCATGCATACATACATACATACATACATACATACATACATACATACATACATACATACATACATACATACATACATACATACATACATACATCCATCCATCCATCCATCCATCCATACATACATACATACATCCATACATACATACATACATACATACATACATACATACATACATACATACATACATACATACATACATACATACATACATACATACATACATACATACATACATACATACATACATACATACATACATACATACATACATACATACATACGTACAAACATACATACGTACATACATACATACGTACATACATACATACGTACATACATACATACGTACATACATACATACATACATACATACATACATACATACATACATACATACATACATACATACATACATACATACATACATACATGCATGCATGCATACATACATACATACATACATACATACATACATACATACATACATACATACACACACACACACACACACACACACACACACACATACATACATACATACATACATACATACATACATACATACATACATACATACATACATACATACATACATACATACATACATACATACATACATAAAATCCGGTTTGCAAGAAAATAAAATATCTTTCCTTTGCAAAATAGATCTAACATTTACTTATATTTGGTCTTTAAAACCTTGCACTAGAAAACGATATGTAATAAGTGTACAATATATTACATACATACATTTATCAGTAAATGAATACATATATACATAAACATACATACGTAGATATATACATACATACATACATACATACATACATACATACATACATACATACATACTACATACATACATACATACATACATACATACATACATACATACATACATACATACATACATACATACATACATACATACATACATACATACATACATACATACATACATACATACATACATACATACATACATACATACATACATACATACATACATACATACATACATACATACATACATACATACATACATATGCAATTATTTATATATTTGATATTCATTTATTTAATTGCACACGCAATATATTTTATGTTCACAGTTTTCTGGAGAGAGGCATTGTGTCACCTTATCGCTGGGCGTATACTGCGTACACGAAATGAATTGTCAGAGAAACATTTACCCAACCAATCCTACCATGGATTAGCAACAAAAAATTATCACGTTCTCGTACAGTGATGTAGCAATTCTTGATATTTTACTGCTATATTCAAACCAATCTAACAAAAATGGGTTCGTTTTTCTATTTAAAAAAACCCACATAATTAACAGCTTTTAATATCTTCTGCATGGAAAACGCCATGGTCTAAACACTTGAGAGAAACTATTTTCACACTCGTAAAAATAATATTATAAATAAACGTAATGAAATAATCAAAACATGTTATAAATATTCATCCTCTAAGTAGTCTACGAACAGACTATCTATCTCGAATACATTTCATTAGCAGATCAGAAGCACATCTTTATTTCACTGACGTGTCTAGAAAACAACACTTGTATAGAGTGCATACAATGCTACATGCAAATATCGAGCATAATCGTCTGATATATATATATATATATATATATATATATATATATATATATATATATATATATATATATATTTATATATATATATATACATATATATATGTATATGTATATGTATATGTATATATATATACAGATGAAATAAATTGACGACGAACAATGCGAAACTAGTAACTCACTAGCATGAGCGCTTTCGACTCTTGATAAGTATTTTTCAAAGGCGAATACCAAACATATATAAGACAAACCAATAAACACAAAAACGTTGTGTTCGTATTTGGCTTTCTCTACATGGGTTAAAACTATAAATACAACCAGCTTGTATAGTCTTGTAGCGGATACTGAAAAAAGTGTATAATTTCCTAAACGTCTACAAGCCAAAGTGACATCTATATGTACTTTTTGTACATTTATGTAACGCAGATTATATCCCGGATATTTGATTCTATACCTGTTATTCTTATAGTAAAACCTGAAGGATACTAAGAAGATTTAAAAACTGTTAAATTTTACTAGTGCATAGTTTTCAATTTATTGTTTTCTTGGTTTAGACCGCTTGGATTCAATAATCTAAGGCGGCGTATCCAGCATGATTCATATTCCTTCCTTGTTTCGGAACTCCAGCTATGGTTGTTAGCAATATCGAAATTATTATATCACTGAAAGTGTGGCCAGGGAAGGAAAAGTGTTCTGAAACCGGGCTTCTTTACAGCTTTTTTGTCAGATCTATTAAGGTTTATTCTTTTGTGTAGTTTTTCAGTTTCTCCGACGTACTGAAGACCACGGAAAAAGTAGAACGAGCCGTTATGTAACATAAATAATTTGGGGCTCGTCCGGGATATTTGAAATTGGCTAAAATTTAAAAGTTAAATTCCACTAGCTAACTTTTTTTAATATATAATGGAAACCAACAAGCTTTTTTCTTCAAAATGTCGAGAGTGGAGAGCTTTCTTTCTACTCCATCCAGAGAACAATTGGAGCGTTTTAGGAAGGATGAATTGCATGAACTTGCCTGAAAATATGAACTATCTGAAGCAAAAACTTCTTTAACTAAACAAGAAATCAAGACAATTTTAGTTCAACATTGATTGAAAAGAATATCTTGGACAAAAGTGTTTTGGCATCTGTCCGTAAGACTTTCACTGATGCTGACGTTAAAACTTCAGAAGCCAATATTAGAAAAAGAAGAGAAAGAAAAAGGATAGTCAAACACAAATACAATTACAATTACAAAAAAGAACAACTTGAACTTAAGAAAGAAGAAATGAGATAACCATTTGAAGAAAGGGAAAAGCAAAGACAAATATAAGTTAGGGAAAAAGAAAGACAAATAGAAGAAAGGGAAAATGAAAGACTTATAGAAGAAAGGGAAAGGGACAAACAAAGGCAAATAGAAGAAAGGAAAAAGAAAGACAAATACAATTAGAAGAAAGGAAAAAAGATGGGCAAATAAAATTACAAAAGGATCAAATGAAATTAGAAGAGAGGGAGAAAAAGAGAGAGAGATGTAAATTAAAATGAAAGAATTAGATCTGGCAAGTGAGAGGCATGATTCCACATCTCTTGCAAATTTTAACATTTTAGGAAATATATAATTAGTTCCCCCCTTTAGTGAAAAGGGAGTGGACAAAATATTTTATGTTTGAAAAATTATCTGAGAATTCAAAATGGCAAAGAGAGTATTCGACTCACATATTGCAGAGTGTACTTCATGGCAAGGACAGAAATATATATATATATATATATATATATATATATATATATATATATATATATATATATATATATATATATATATTAATACAACAAAGTTCTGATTACGATTTGGTAAAGGAATGCATTTTGAAAGGTTACGAGGTAGTTCCTGAGGCATATCGACAAAAGTTTAGAAGTTACAAAAAAGACAATATACAAACTTGTTGAATTTGCTTGTGAAAAGAATAGTTGTTCTAAAGATGGTGTCTGTCAGAGAATATTGAACATGATTATGAAAACTTAAACAACTTGTATCACTCGAAGAGTTCAAAAACTGTATTCCCAGTGATATCAAAAATCTCCTTGAAGATCATGAGGTTAGGACCTTGGAAAATGCTGCTCTGGCTGCAGATCGGTATTCCTTAACTCATAAAGTTATTGCTGTAAACAAATCTTTCACTCAGCAATCTACTGATATAAAGGTGTTTCAAAC
Source organism: Potamilus streckersoni (assembly GCA_016746295.1). NCBI lineage: Eukaryota > Metazoa > Mollusca > Bivalvia > Unionida > Unionidae > Potamilus > Potamilus streckersoni. The sequence continues at coordinate 959,417 of JAEAOA010001402.1, forward strand.
AAATACGACTCTCAGTAAAAATCAATCAGGCACAAATTCTAAAAGTCAAGCTTTTGAGAGGCTTGACTCTAAATCCTTGTCTCTACCTATGTGTTCCAATTGTAAGAAATAAGGACACGTCATTTCTGAGTGCTTCAAATTCAAATATAAGCACCAGAATCATGATAGACCTATCCCTTATTTCCAGGAGGTCAAGGTTAAGGTCAAGTATTCGAAACAATACATTTGTTGGGTTTGATAAACTTCAATGTGATTATGTTTTGGAGAATTTTGAACCATTCATGTCGAAAGGTTCTATATCACTCTTTGGTGATTCAGCCAATCCTTTCCCTATTAAAATTTTAAGGGATTTAGGAGATTCTCAGTCTTTTACTTTCAGGTGTTTTGCCTTCTTCTGAGAAGACCTGTTCTAGTGAGAGTGTTCTCGTTCAGGGAGTAGAGTGCGGCTTTGTTAATGTTCCTCTCCATTCTCTTAATTTGATATCAGACTTAGTTTTAGGACATGTGACCGTAGGTATAGTGTATACTGTGCCCGTTGTGGGCATTCATTTGTTGCTAGGTAACGACTTAGCTGGAGACCAGTTTGTGGTTAATCCACTTGAATTTGACAAGCCTTTTTTGGATCAGAAAGTTGACCCTATCGAAAAAGATATCCCTGATTTATGTTCAGCTTGTTCAGTTACAAGAGCTTTGACAAATAAAGTTCTTGAGAATCATTTTGATAAGGACTGTGTTTCTTTAGCTGACACATGTATTGTTCAGGCTTTTGATGAGGTCACTTTCTTTTCTAGTTTGAATCAGTTGAAAGATATTGATCATAGTGATCTTCTTTTGAATACTCATTCTCTTTTATCTGATCAGGGTGATAAACGACAATCACTTGTCGTTGAACAGGAGAAGGATCCTAAGATCTCCTGTTTGCTTCAGCGGACTTTTTGTGAAACTGAATCAACTGAAGCACCTGTCTGCTTTTTCATTAAAAATGGAGTTCTTATGAGTAAATGGAGACCTCCCCAGGGACCTGCTAGTTACAATTGCTCAGTAAAATATCAAATTGTGGTTCCAAAACTTTACAGACAGGAAATACTTTGTGTGGCCCATGAAACATCTGTGGATGGCCATTTAGGAATAAATAAAATATATCACAAGATCTGGACTAAGCTATATTGGCCAAAAATGAAAAGTGATGTTTCCAAGATTTGCAGTTTTTGTCAGGTGTGCCAAATGTAAGAAAACAAAATGAAAACATCCATAAAGCTCATTTTAAATCGATTCCTGCATTTGACAAACCATTAAGTAGAGTTGTAGTAGATTGTATTGATCCCTTACCAAATACCATGTCATGTAACCAAAATTTGTTGACAATCAAGCGTGTGTCAACAAGTTTTTCTAAAGGAATTCCTTTGAGGAATTTTGCTCAATTTGGCCTTTTCAAGTATGATCAGTTTGGTCAATGGTCAAAGTTAAAGACGTGTATGTTCCAGCTTATTACATTTGAATGTGGCCTTTAGCAAATTAAGTCGAAAATGAAACTATGGTGTCACCAATACGTACTAGTGAGAATTTTTGATTCAGGTAATAAAGTCCATTCTCTCTTGCGTATTCTGCAAAATTTTCTGCAATTAAGTTTGTATGGCCCTGACTAAGTAAAGAAGAAAATGAGTTAGACTATAACATTAGTACTCAAGTCTGAGTTAATTATTGGAATACTACTGTTTTTAAAGAACCAGCCAAATAAATCATGTAATCAATTTAGTTGTAACTGTCCTACCAAATGTATATTCACATGAAGTAATTCAACTGAATACTACTGATATTGGAACAACAAGTCTGCAGAATTCGGAAGTTATGAAAAATCTAGACCAGAAACTGTTTTCATTTGCAAGATCAAGAAAAAATTAACTTGAACAATGGTTTGTCTGAATAACCACTTGTTTCCAGACGTACCTACAAGGACAAACCAAATTTTCACGATGTTAAAACAAAATGATTCAGCAATTACTGGACAATGTATAGAGCCCAGTAACATCGACTGGAGTTCACAAACAGGATAACAAATATCCAAAATGTGTACGGATTATAGGAAGGTGAATTGGGACAAAAACAGACTCGTTTCCACTACCAAGAATCTAATATTATATCGACAAAATTGGAAATGCCAAATACGTCACTAAATACGATCTTCTGAAAAGCTTTTTGCAAATTCCCATAAAGGAAAGAGAAAAAGAAATTTCAACATTTGTGACTCCAGATAGACTCTACCAATACAAAGTGGTGTCTTTTGGGATGAAGATTTTTCAAAGTACTTTTCAACGCCATATGGATTATTCTTTCTGCTCTAGACAATTGTGATGCAAACATTGATGTCATCATTTACAACAGCTGGAAAGAACATCTAACTACGATTCGGACGTTCTTCGACAGACTCACTGTTGCAAATCTTACTATTTATCAAAAAGTGAGTTCTGCCATTTTGTCGGGCTTTAATACCTGAATATATCCATTCCTTTTCTATCGTTTAAATTGATAAACATTGGTATCATTAAGTAATGTCTAATGAGTCTGAAAAAATACAAATCCTCTAAAAGCAACTAGAGATTTTGCGATCTTTTAATATTGGGGTTGATGTGATTAAATGCAGACAAAACCGTGTTGCTTAATTAAAATTCTGTCCTCCAAATACCAATCAATTCTGGTGTCAATTTCAATTTGTATCGCCTGCTTTTAAAAATGTTGAACGTGATATACTATACGGACCTCCGATACATTTTGTGGTAGACTGTCGGCTGCATTAGCATACTTATGAAGAGTTATGGACATGTTTACTGATCTCAAGACACGAACAAATTAGTGGCATAATTGAAATTTTCTCTCTTGTCAACTAAGTATTAATATTATTAATTTTTATGGCAAGTAAAAATTTGTTTTCATTGTTTGGCATAATCTGATTTACTTAGTTTTCATCCTAAATATAACGCTCAACAATAATTGCGGAGAGAGAGAGAGAGAGAGAGAGAGAGAGGGGGGGAGAGAGATGGATGATTTAGCTTGGCACTTCATGTTAGATACATTTATTTCTTTGTTTTAAAAATGGTGTATTTAATTTTTAAATATAATCGAATATGTATAAATCTTTTGATTCTACCAGTATTGAAACGTTTATAATGCAGCATCCTATGTAATACGGCAAATATTTTTTCCAGAATAGAACAGAAAAAATACAATTCAGTGAATGAAGAATACTTATCAGAAAACAAAGATTTGCTCAAACAGTTATGTTAAATAGAAATTGACTAACAACATTGTTCCGAATTGTACATTCTTGAGTATTATTTCATGCATTAAAAATAATTACGTTATGCATTTTTGTTTTCAGATTTAAAAATCATTGTCTAATACTACAGTTAATTTGCATAGTCAATCATTTGTTGGACCGTATATGCTGTTGCAACGTTTCAGTAATTTGGAGGAGGAGATAACGCCGTACAGGTACTCTTCCCACACCCAAAATATTCTCACCTGCATTTTGTGATGTGTTTTTTCTTTCTTGACGACAAAATATAAAGGGTTGAGCATAGAAAAATTGTAACCGACAAAGAACAGTAAGAACAGGGACAATTAATAATAATGTATGCCTTTATGAGAACTATTTAATGAATTTTCTGATACGTTAAGGATTAATGATGAATAACAGAGACATCGTGTAAATATTAATAAGTACAATAAAATCAAATAAATAACAACCACATGTGAAATAATGAGTGGAGCATAAGGCAGTTGTAACTGACAAAAGAGAGTAACAGGCAGGGACAATAAATAATAATGTATGCCTCCATTAGAACTATTGAATGAATTGTTCAATTGATTCTTTTTGGCTTGATGAATTAATGTAACGTTTAACAAAAACTATAGTTTTGGGTACGAAACAACCAGGACATCGGGTACGATACAAACATTACCTTCGATACGAAATGACCGTTGTTTTGAGTACGAATCGACTTGTATGGGTACGAGACGACTTGGGTACGAAATGACATGGGAACGTAATGAACTGCTTCGGAAAGACACAGTGATTGAATCAGACAATGTTGATTCCATTCTCATCGACATTATTATGATTATATCAGGACGTACAAGACCTCAAGAAAAATTATTTGCTAGGACAGTTGCGGTAAAAGTTTGAATCTAAAGTTCTACCAGCAAACACATTATATTACTTAAGTTTACAAATTAACTTTCTTAGAGTTGATAGCATACACTTGACCTTTTGACTGCCACTACTACTACAACCACTACCTCTACTAATACTGCTACTACTACTACTAATACTAACAATAATAATAATAATAATAATAATAATAATAATAATAATAATAATAATAATAATAATAATAATAATAATAATAATAATAATAATAAAAGTTTTATTTACTGAAAGGAAAACAAATTATCTTTTTTACCGGTTTATCCATTCAGGAATTATTGCTGTATATGCGTTATGCAGTTTAAAAAGAGTATCCATGCAAATCTACACCGAGTAAAATTATGAAGTTATTTATAGTAACAAAGACGTACATTTACATAGAGATAGAATAAATATTTTTTTTTTGTGTCTACTATTATCAGGCTATCTTCTATAGAATCAATGATTGCACTTTCCGTTCTGTCTGGCGTATATTTGAATTATCCTTTTCTCTCCTTTTCTCCACACACACACATAAACACACACGCACACACACATAAATATATATTATATATATATATATATATATATATATATATATATATATATATATATATATATATATATATATATATATATATATATATAACAATAGAGAGAGAGGGAAAGAGGTAGAGAGAGAGAGCGAGAGAGAGAGAGCGAGAGAGAGCTGTTGCTATGTAATATTGAGGTACATGCTAAAGAAAGTCTTATCTTTAGAATATGATAACTATTAAAAGAGATATACAATTGACAATTTGAAAACATACAAATTAATATGTCTTAAAATAAATCTAATACATGTGTGATATGGTAAACTATCAAGGTCTAATTTTTGTAGTGACCAGAAATATGCCTGCACTTCAATAAATCCATACTCATATAATCATTTACAGTTACAATCAAATTTCGTAGATAAAGATTTCTCTATAAATGTTGATGTCTTGCAATGACACTATTTACCGTACTGTCTCTGTCCTCACAAGTATCCCGAAGACCGTTTCTGGTAACATACTTTCTTAAGTTTAATGATCAATATTCTCTAACAGGTGACGCCCATTTAACAGCTTAAAAATATAAAATCGTGACGTGTTATGGGGGTCCGAAAGGAGTGACCTATCGCTTTCAATCTACTTATTATGTTTAATTCGTTAGTTGAACATTGCACATTTATATTGTTCTTCTCTGTTACAATAAGTGATGATTCTAGTATGGTATAACCTCTTCTTCCGTCAGTTTGTTCGTAAGCGACTTTGATAATTATGCACCTCGCTTTTGCACATGTAGTTCAAGAATTTATTCCAATGGACTAAACCAAGATGCATGTTTGAGATATTGCCTTAAATGACATTGACAGAGAGCTAAAGTATTTTCGTAATATCTATAATGGTCACTAAAGTCATTTTCTGTATCACATAATGAAGTTTACATTTACTGGCTATGAAAAATTAAGTATACTATCAATTGTCACAATAACACCATTTGTTTAGAGATAATTGTCTTTCCAATTTGTTTTCCGCTACATTGTAATTGTTTCTCGGATGACATGCAAAGCAGGATTTGTTTCCTCAAACAATATGTGAATGAATTTCCATTTTTCTCTAGTGACTTTCATCTGTCATTGCTATGCACATCATACTAGGTTATTTATGTTAATTTGCTGCTCATCAGATTGAATCAGCTTGTCATATATTATCAGCACATTCAGATATTGCATTTCATTCAGCTGATCATCTACGTATATCATACAAAGTATTAAACTTCCTTTTGGAGACTCTTTTGCTACTGTTAACTAGCTATGTCTTTGTGCTATTTTATTGCACATAAATACAAGATGGTTACTCAGTTCATGATCAAAATTGGGAGGCTTTTTCTAGCTACATAGTTTGCAACTACTATTCTACAACTACACTTTCCATTATTTTGTACTGCCTTTTAATAAATGTACTTCCCAACAAAACAAGGTATTTGCAATGACAGCAATATACTTCGATATAAGCAAATTTTGTTTTGTTTTTCATGAATGCAAAGAAATTTTAATATTGTATGTAGGTGTTCATCCTGTTCCAAAATCAGTGACAGTCTTTTCAAACAAGATTTATTTATTTACTTTTTTATCAGAGTAAGAATCATTACATTGAACAAGGGCATACCTGGACTAAGTAACAATCAATATGTGTCAATAGGTAACAAACCTCTATTTTTTCAGACGAAATAAAATTTGACCCATTTGATATTATTGTCGTGTGATCTGGGAATCTGTTTTTCCTCTTAGTTTGTAGTTTCACTGTTGGTTTCTAATATTTAGTAGGCTGTGCTTTAACATCTGGAACTTTCAGTTGTATTGTGTTGTGACCCATTTGGATTGAATTTAATAATGTTTCCTCAAATGTTTAATTCGATGACACAAACGTGCTCTGATATAATTCTTTGAGATGACTTTTTTTTGCAGGTTATTGTAGACGTCATTGCCTTCCATCTTAAACTGTATCGTGATTCAACTTTGACTCAATGCGAACTTTTCATTGATAAGGCTTGTGTTTCTTTTTTAAATACAATTTGGATTTAATGCCCTATAAATAAGTTATTTTTTCTCACTTTTCACTTTGTATTAAAGAGAAATAAATTATTCGCTAAATTTTACAAAGCATGTTGTCTTCACTCTTTTCTGTTGCTTATTTTAATAGCAGAGACATGTAACAATTTTAACCCTTTGAAATAGGACAATGAATACAGAGAGACAAATACACCTGCAACATCACCTATCCAGCGGCTAGATAGCTTATAAAAACTAGAACGCCCAATACTCTCACTTGTAGTAGAAAAGCGATCTAAAAACAACGAAATATGCCTAAACTCAAATAAGTGCACCTCATTCAGCATTCACCATAAACACTCCAATCTCCACATAATAAACTTCTGAAAATCTCAAAATCGACTTTAACAACCTTTCACAACACTATAGAAACAAATCCACCAAAAAGTAGAAAAGGTAATGAAATTGCACAAAAGTTTTGACGATATGGACTCAACAATTTGCTCGTGTTTTCATGGAGGCTCCATACCTACACCCAACATATTTAATCACGTTCTTCCTCCAAAGAAGCAAACTCATTTATTTCGTTGCGAAATGTCTAAATTAGTTATATCCGTTCCGACTTAAAACTCTCCATAATAAAGAGCACAATAATTCAATGGAATTGCCGAAGACGTACAACCATCTGGAATGACGTCTCCTACCTTCAACGGAACAGTACTGTCTGCAGGAAACTTGTTTATAAGAAAAGGACAACATCACACTTAAAAACTCCTCATTTTTTAAATACAGCTGGTGACATGGCATTAGGAGAAGATTTGTGTATTGTAAACAATAGCTCTCATCATAGTCACAAACATACTATCCATTCCTGTAAAACTGACACTATAAACTACATAAGCGACATGGGAAAAAGGGTAGAAGATTTTTTTCTCTAGACACGACTTGTGTCTATAAAACACCAAATCACCGACAGGAAAGGGTACATACAGGTTAATCGATTTGAAAATTTGTTATTTCGTTACGTTTTGGGTTATGATTAAAAGATCGATGACGACCTTCAGAGTCGTTGCCACTTTCCAATCTCTCTTAAGAACAACTGCGTTACAATCGATGAAGCAATTCCACAATTGAATTTAAAGAAGGCCAAGTTTGAAACATTTTGAAATCTAGCCTCAACAGGGATACCGCTTGAAACGTTAATGACCATATTCAGTTTTTTTTACTTCTGTCTTAATCAAAATTTCAGACGAATCCATTCCCAAGTCATCATCGAACTGTAAAAGAAATCAAAAACCTTGGATTCACCAAAAGAATGTAAAGATGCCATTAGATACATCCCACGTATTCCATTTAGAATTCTCTCAAATTAGGATCAAACCACTAAGCTCTTCTATTTCGCCTGCTTTTAAACCCAAATGCAAAGTCGTATACAAAAATAAACCAAACGTTATAACTTTCTTTGACATTATAATTTAATCTAGCCTTTACAGTATATATATATATATATATATATATATATATATATATATATATATATATATATATATATATATATATATATATATATATATTTCTTTCTAAAATTCGGAAAACATCCATCTTCGAATTGCATCCCTGGCTACTTAAACAACCAAAAATACATTGTACGCTACACGCTGGAAGAAAATCTGCGAGAAAGCCCTTTATCTTCCATAGTAATATATACTGATTGACAAAAAGATGAAAATAAATCTTCTTCAGCCTTTGCTAGTATAAAACACACAAGAAAAGTTCGCTTAATAAATGATGCATCAATTTTTCAGCCGAAATCAAGCAAATGACCTTCCTCTGTAATATATCAAAAGTAAACGTATTTTAAACAGCATCATCATATCTGACTCACTATCAGTACCTTAGTGATTGCACTATGGAAGACTAGAAAACCGATTATTAAGCAATCTTCTCAACATGAATACTGAGCTGCGTACATCCCACAATATAATATACTGTTGGTTGCCCAGCCATATTTGTATTAAATATAATGTAAAAGACGATCGCGCTGCTAAAATTGGCATACCTGTTAAGCCATCTCATTATAATATTCATCTGATCTTCAACCTAGTATCATAGAACCTTTACGTCAGAAGTGGCAGGCATCATGGAAGGAGGCAGTGAACAACAATTTTCATGTATTCTAGCCAACTCTAAAATATTGTACTCCTACCTTAATAGTCAAGGAAGTTATTATTACAAGATTTAGAATTAGTCGTACTTATATAACCACTCCCATATGCTAAAAGGTGAAGACCAACAAGAAGACTTCACGTCCTGCACCGATCATAAAATAAGTTATAACGCAAGTCTTTGATGGTGTCAAATCTGTTCGTGCGACCGGTTCAAAAATCTTTCATTGCAGACGGTTAAATTCGACATCGATTCCTACGATTAGTGACTTGAGTTTAAACAGAAGCAACCACACTGTTATTAAAAGAAACCAAAGCCAGTCTCAGTTGGTAAAACCATCAATGAAGCCGCTTAACAAGGTATAGATGATTCGACTAGTACAAATATGATGATGGTAGGCTGTTATATAATTTGGATATATAGGAAAAAAGACAAACGAAGTATATGACAAAGATTGAAAAAAGTTTAACTATGGCTTAATTCAAAGATTCATGCAATCTAGCTTTCGACAAGGGTAGCTTGCATTCCATTGAAAAGATACTAGATTTTCAGTAGTATTCGTACGGGGCTATATAATTGCAAGTTCAGGATAAATCAATACTACTTTTCTGCATGTGATGTTTTCTTGATAATTGAGGGAAACATTATGTAAGATGATAATAAAGAAAATCATCCAGATAATACCAAATCAGAATATATATGGCTGTACACATCGATGTACATTTAAATGACTTACCATTATTTAATGGTCCTTTTTGAAATATTTGAATATTTTTTTCCGATCAAGTATTATGTGTGGCGACTTATGAATCCACGAGGAATACCACAATTCTCTGTCCTGTGTACATTTTGTATTTCGCGCTAGATAATGCTATTAGCAAATATCGGATCCTGTGTTCCGGGAAGATAAGCATGCAGCAAAAAGTTACATAAAAATGCAATAATTATTATTGTAAGGTAGTGTATGCGTTAGCAAAAATACGGTGAACAATTGCATTGACGTGCATGACTACGGTGGCAAAAACTAAAACAACACTACTACTACTGCTTCTACTGACGATGATGATGATGATGATGATGATGATGATGATGATGATGATGATGATGATGATGATGACGACGATGATAATGATGATGATAATGATGATGATGATTATCATGATGATGATCCTGATAACTAAAAAGCAGGGACAAAGTCATTGCAATTATCCGTTTAATTACTAATACTCCTGCTGTTGTTGTTGTATTAAATTAACAAAAATGTATAAATTTTAGCTTATTTCTACATCTCTCTCTTTCTCTGTCTCTCTCTCTCTCTCTGTCTCTCTGTCTCTCTCTCTGACTTTGTCTATTAGTTATTGTCTTATAATAATTTATGCTTTTTTCGACAAACGCGATTTGTGAGAACTCAGCTATTCAAATTTACAAAACTCTTAGCAAATGTGTCGTTTCCACCTCTCAACCAGTACTCACGAAGACAGAATACGAAGTACTAATATGAAGTTTTTTTATATTTTAGATTAATGACTAGAATATCTCGATTGGTTAGGTTTTCGGTTGCATTCGATGAGCAATTACTTTTTGTTTCCTTTACAAGGACGGTCCATTTTATATCTCTGCATGGGGAAATTCATATACAGAAAAAAACATACGTTATATGCTTTTAATAATGCCAGACAACTGTATACATTGTGTGGTTTCACAAACGATAAGTACAAAGTTTTCACTTCAACGAAATTGTGATCACATTTTAATACCATAACTTATTATCTGGTCTAGTGCACTAGATCCATGTTTAGGATATAATAGATAAAAAGTAATTCAATAAGAATATCATCCGCCTATTTCCAGTAAAAGTGAGAAAAATAAAGAAGCTATTCTAGTAGCGTATGAAACAGAAAAATGTGCTTTTGTTTGTAATATTACAATATTCGGAACAAGGTCTAAGTAGACGGTTTCCTAAATTGGTCACCGACATATTTCTATACATCTTGTCATGTACGATTTTGTACACTAATATTGTATATTACTCACTAATATGGACATATAAATAAGATAACCTACGTTGTTTGTAGTTGTCAATGAAATATAAATCGACATTCAAGATAAAATCGTACGTGATTTGTAAATACAGTACCGATATGAATGAAAATATAATCTCAAAGAAAGAAATGGAGGAAACTATCAATTTTCGATCAAGAAAATGAATACATGCAACAGCAACAGAACTAACTTTGTAGCAGACGCAATGCGATGGAGGTTAAGAGTTGTCTCATTCGGTCAAAACACGATTTGTATAGAAGGGTAGATATTTTGGAAATGAAAGTATGTAAAAACGCTTTTGATATAAACAATATTTATATATATATATATATATATATATATATATATATATATATATATATATATATATATATATATATATATATATATATATATATATATATATATAATTATATTATATTATTTATTTATATATATATATATATATATATATATATATATATATATATATATATATCATGTAGGCTATGTGTTTGAGACATCACACATTGAAGATTGATTTTCCTTAAATAGAAACTTTCCAAGCCATGAAAACGAAACCTTTGTGAATTAAGTGTTTTACTAATAACTCATTGCAATACTTTAAATATATTTTGTATATGACTTCCAGTTAAATTGTCTTACTTTCTCAACACTGTTGTTAGTCAGAAAAAAGCTTGCCAAGGGTGATGTATTATGCCGTTGTTCAACCATGTCACATAATATGTCGATGATCTTTGCAGTAATTTCTAGATAAGACATATTTTTTCAAAACTGGAAATTTCTCCGCGAATATGTAAATCGGATCTATTTTGATATCTTGGCTACTTCTATGGTTGTCTATATTAAAATACTGAATAACAGATACGAATAAATAAAATATAGCTCTAACACACATAATTTTTAAGACAGTCCCTCGTCAACCAAATAATGATGTGGTCCATGTTCTCAAAATGTATGGGCTGTATGGTCCGCTTTTCGTAACATGAATAACTGAAACGTATCTTTCATTGACAGTGATAAAATTATATTGTTACGAACATGTATTGTAATTACTTAGTAAAATCTGAATTCTTTGTATATCATTTTTGAATCATTGTGTTTTATTGTGCTGATGATTATTGTTTACGGGAACTGATATTTTCGTAAGAGTTTGTTTATTTAGAGCGTAAATATGATTCACCGCTTTCTTAAGAGCCTTTGTTTATTTACAACGTTAATATGTTTCTCAGCTTTTTTAAGAGTTGTTTAGATAGCCGTGTATGATAAACAAACGACGTAAATGAATAGCTATGGACACGTTGTTTCTGAGTATATATGTTTATATTGTGTAAATACGATTGTCAAATGATGAAATAACCACGCTTTATCCGTGCGCGAGCAGCATGTAATGAAGTCGTCTCAGTTTAGTTTAAATAGAATAAGGTTCGTCTGAAATAGATAGTCAAATAATATTTCTCAGCTGTGTCGTAGTCGATTGCATATTATGCTTTAAAGGTATTATGTTTCTTATGCTGGAGTGAATAGTAAAAGAAGAAGAAGTAAGGTATATTTTTCTTGTGCCGCAAAGAGTTAACGTTTCCTAACAAAACCAATCATTGACAATAATTCGAAAATGTAACAGTATAGTACAAATTATTAAATTATTCTTCAACGTGAAATTATGGAACTTTGTGTAAAGATTTCATCTGACGTCATCATCCACCATTTTGAAAACAATGTGTGTGTCTATATCTATCTCTCTTTATATATATATATATATATATATATATATATATATATATATATATATATATATATATATATATATATATATATATATATATATATATATATATATATATATATATATATATATATATATATATATATATATATATATATATATATATATATATTCACGATTTTGGGAAAAAGTTTGGAGTTTTTTAAAAACCGCTAGTACTGTTTTATATTTTCACGTTTTCACCGTGTTTTGTATGCAAATATATTAACTTTGTTCAAACTTGCAAATCTTGTTGTCTCCACAATTTACATGTGTTACTTTTAATAATTCGTAACAATATAGATATAACACACCACACTCCGGAAAGCAAAAAAAGACTACTTTTAATAATTCGTAACAATATAGATATAACACACCACACTCCGGAAAGCAAAAAAAGACAATATTGTACAAGTTCCTGCATAGTTAATATACATTTATCTATTAACATATTATGGAAAGCAGACTTTATTTATATAAGTATTGTGTCCCTCGTTTTAAAGCCATACATCTTCATTGAAATAATGCTAAAAGGTACTTTTAAGTAGAAATGACTAAAGAAGGGAGATCACCATGACAAGATCATGATATACCATACAATTCAGGAAGTATTCCCAGATACCCGAGTGGCTGTGGGTTATTTTTGCTGTCGGGTATGATGTTTTGCCACTTGCCGAAGTCCAATGATTTGTGTTTTGATCTCAAATTCTTTATATTTCACGTGTTAGTTAATGTTCTGTGTTAACGCATGTATGACTGATGCTTCAGTTTAAAAATATCTTATAACTATGTGACATTTAGATTCAACCAGGAAGAGATGTAAGGCGAATACATGGTTGCGCTTGGCTGCGTTAATGTAAAAACGGCATTCTTGATACAAATTGAATGGTTACGGGACGCAATCACAAGAAAACTTTGAAAAATGAGGTAGGCAACAATTTATTTATTTATAAAATGTAGTACTTAGTACTAGACAATTTGAATGTAATATATGCACCAGCGTCAGCCTTAGTTTAGTGTATTCAAGCAATATTAGATTCGACATGTTTGTTTAGATATAGTAGAGTGAGCAAATTATATAGATAGAGCATACCATGCTGCAGAGAGCAAACAAAAGCTATATTTTATTAGTTACTGCAAGTTTGGTATGCATTTATTTAATAAAATGATTTGAAAAGCAGACTCTATTGACATCAAAATTGAATAGATCTATATTTATCTTTACTTGAGCAGCATAGAAAAACATGTTTTTCTATCACGTTAAAGCCAACAGGTACTGATAATTATAAGTGGTAATAGAAGGGAAACCACCATGTCTGGTGATCATATGCCATACGATTCAGGTAGTCTGCCCATAACCGATGGAGTTTTGGTTACCTTGTTCATCCCGATTCAGAATTAACCACTCGACTTGGTGAGATGATTCATGCTTTGATCTCGAATTCTTTCCATGTCACTTAGTCATGTTATTTAGTTTCCCGTGCTAAAGCATGTACGAAAATATCTTCTAACTGTGTGGCATTTAAATTCAACCAGGAAGAGATGCAACATGAACATATGGTTACTATTGGTTGCTTTAATGTTTTGTTATTGAGCCAGTTGAAGAAGACATAACACATCTTTATAGGAACAACGCGATGAAATGAGTACTCACTTCTCATTGGGCAATTTATAATAAGCTATAAGCATATGCAGGACGTTAATTTCTTTTAAACAATGAGAGGACAGCATTCCATTCAGAGAGATTTCACTTGCATATTAATCGGGCGCGATCTGGTCCATGTCGGGCAATACAGTGGGAAAATGGTCTGCCTTAAATGTATGATATTCGGACAAACTTCGAATACGCCAATTCAAAAACCTGAGCTAAACATCGGTACAAAATATATTACACTACGCGAATGTTGCTTGATACATCATAATTTATTATTAATTTGTTATCGCGAGAGCGGAGCAAATATTCCTCCCTTATGGTTATTATGTATTACCTTTATGATGGTAAATTGTAAGCAACGATACCAGCTTTTCTGTTTTCAATAATTGTAAATAATATATAATAATTGTAAATAATATATATATATATATATATATATATATATATATATATATATATATATATATATATATATATATATATATATTTTTATATATATATATATATATATATATATATATATATATATATATATATATATATATATATATATATATATAATATTTCCATAGCGGTCTAGTCCTAATTGTGTTCGAAAGATACTGGTTCGATTCGTGTTTACCAATATATAAATATAATTCATAACTGGAGTGATTTTCATTTGGATCAATGGAAAATATGTATAAGTAGAGATATGATAATAATTCTTGTTGTAAATGCATTTGTTATATATACTTCGAGACGGAATATGTATTCAATTTGTATTGCAATTACTAGAACGCAAGAACATTTAGATCTGCGCACATGACATTGCATTGTGATCTCATTCAAAGATATGTTTTTCTGCATAATTGTTTAATATCTAGCTTGTCAAACCAGTTGGATTAATTTGTATCATATTTAGTTGTTTTAGATTTGTTATTGGATAGTTATGCTTGCTTGGAATTTAGTTAACAATAATGTAAGTTTCTTTTGAACTTTCACTTTGTGTTGTAGTTATAGTGATTGGTTCCATATCTTAAATTGTTTCTACTTCAATATGACCAAGATATTTAACTTCACTTGGCAATGCACTTCTTCAGTTAGACGGGTTTTGCACTAATATAATTGTATATATTTTCAAAAGCCAATCATTAGTAGCGCCCGAAAAATGAATGTATAACACAATACACTTAAATTATAACACAAATATTGGCAATGAGAGACTATACTCAAATAAATGAGGAGTTCTAATCAGCATTCGACTCTTCAGTATATGGTAATAGTACTAGTTTAGCCATAAATCACGAAATTGAATCCATCGTTATGAAGCGTTAAGTATAGGTTACATTAACCTACATTTTACAGGAATATATATTACGCATTAGAGTAGATCTCATTCGGTAAGTTGCGCAATTACTGAATAACGGTATGAATACAGCGTACATAGAACCTTTTACGCCATCAGTGAAAAGCGAATTTTAACCTGATTAAATAAAATTTAACAGTGTTATTCGCTGTGATCTTCCAATGCTTTAAGGATGATGTAGTAATAAGATGCAAATAATTATGCAGACACGTGGTACATCCATAAACAAGGTCCAAAACAAGCATAAACTACGAAATTAAACCTAAAATGGGCAATATTCCATCCAGTAGTTCTTGTAAAGATACACCACCCATAAAGCCTCGTTACCAAATGTATAAGAGTGCGTAAACATCAGTGTGAAGGAAAAGCCAAATCGTAACGAAGTTAACTTACAACAAAATTATTCGATTGAGCTAATTTCCACCACCCCCTCATCTCAAACACAAACAACCGGATATTAACATAAATAGACGTAATCCAATGAGGTAGGCATTATTTTTGTTCTTAAATGCATATTAATTTAACATCGAACACTGAACTTATCAACAACATATATATCACAATTACTATTAAACTGTGTGAGAAGTAAAGACTGGTGCAGTTTCCATTTCGACGCAAATCATTCTCCCAGCAGCTGATCAAAAAATTATGGAGATATATCATACATTTAATGAGTAACAGTGACCAAATACTGCTACTTCATAACATAATATTTCTTTCCGTATTTGACCTTGGTTGATCTGGTCGAACTGTAGCTTTCCTTTCTTTGCGGCTAATAACTCGGTTCCATTTAATCGACATAAGTAGGAGTTAGGCGTGTCGTTCAGCACTTAGTTATGTTAACAAATTTAAATATATCAGGCACATGGAGTTTATTTAACTTGCTCTTCAAAAATACAACCATAGTATGCATTAATTGTTCTCTTTTTTCGATTAGAGTTTTACATTCTGTATTTATACCTTGTTCGCTTTTGTGATGTGTTTCATTTTAATATAATAACAAGAACCATTTCTGATCAAGTGTCACTGTCCATAATGTAGCGTCAACGGAAGATCATTTCACTGTAAATATAATATTCTAACATAACCGAATAAACACAGAGGAATATCATCATTTATTTTATTCTGTTAAAAGCGAAGTTTCATTAGTTATGATTTTATTTCAGATGTACTTGTTTTATTATTTTATATTATCCCATAGTATAAACAATTATGAGCAAGAAGAAAAGCTGAGATTGTTACATACAGCATGTATATTTATTATACATGAAACGAAGAAACTTACAGAATCTGGAGCAATTTCAGAAGGCTACCGCTACCAAAAATATATCATTGAATTTTTATAGACGGTTGTTGTCCTATTTTGATTGATTTCAATTAAAATGAAACACTTATGGTCATGAGACCCACATAAATACGTCATGGTTTGTAAATAAAATGAGTCAAACATGAAATTTGCGCATTATCCGTTGAGAGTGTAGTTTTGTTGAACCCATATTTTAATGCTCAACTATAATGTTTTATATTAAAATGGAAGCATTGAGAAATGGATTATTCTGTCTTTATCGTGTTGCTGATATCATTTAACACAGTTTAGGCACCGCACAACACTGTCCAGTGTACGTAATTTTGGTGAAAATGTAACTAAAATAGTTGCTCCCTGGGATGAGGTAATTATTTGGTACGAAATATTTATAATCATTTCAGATTTTGATTTAAGAAGAAAATACTTTATTGACATGTAATAACAAAATCTTATATCTAAAATTACACCAATACATATATCGTTCGATACCCCATCATAACCTCACTCCAAAACGCCTCTAAACAGGCATCAAATGAAGGTCAACTATGTAAACGTGTAGGTACAGACTAATCTGTCCCTAAAATAAATATAACACAATGTTCCTAAGTCTCTGTAACAAGGAATTAATTTATACTTAAAGATATTACAGAGTTAAATGTATTATGCGTTTAAGATATTAGATAATTTTAAAGGATTGTTTATAATTTTCAGATCGAAGATTTTGCAGATATTGTGTTGCATTGTACAGATTTTCGGACGTTTTCCCACCTGCAGTCTAGACGCAGAACGATGTCCGTATGGATGTACGTGCAATGTAGAGCAAATTGGGGAAAAACGCAGCGTTTCATGCGAAACTATTCCTCCAATTACAAGGTCAGCGTATTCCCCTTTCCCAACCATCCTTCCAAACAATACACGGGCATTCGCATTTAGAGTCGCAGAGGAAGATCATATATTTAATGAATCAGTTGTATCATTTGCAGACATAACCTGGGGTCAGGTAGAGGAAATCACTCTACAACGTGTAAGCGATCTTCAGTTGAACCAAACGCGACTATCTGGACTTTCACGACTGAAGGTTTTACGCCTAAATTATGCCACACTAACAAACATCCATCCTGATGCTTTTCTTATGACACCAAGCGTAGAGGTTCTTGACCTCAGTTACAATCCATGGCTGGCACTCAATAGTGTAGTTGCAGCTTTAAATAAATCACTTCCCAAACTAAAATATTTGGATCTCTGTAATTTACAGACTGCCTTGAGCGATCCTTTAATTTTCAACAAGAAATTTGCAATGGCTATTGAAACAAAACCTCTCATTACTCTCAATATCAGCAACAGTAATATAGCCTTTCTTGATGATGGGCTCACGTCTAAATCTATCCGGTACCTAAACTTATCACGTACTTATAGTTTATGGATGGCGTATTCTCCAAACAGAAACCTGTTTCATAGTGTAGAGGAGATCGATATTTCTTACATACCCTTTCTTGGGGATCAATATGGTTTGGAAACGATTGTTAGAACAGTGCTCTGTATACCAGTAGCATTATCATTAAAAAGATTAATAGCAAATAACCTGATGACCAAGGAACCTATATACCTACACGATTATCGTTTGCAGATTATGTGCAACAGCACAAGTATTGAGGAAATCTATAGTCGTTATTCAAATATTCGAAGATTTAACGTTACAATAGACAAAACACTTTCAAATCTGAAACTGATCGATCTTGAAGGAAATTCTATGGAATTTTTGTCGCCCAAATTCATGCAAAAGGCTCCAAATTTACAAGAGATTTATCTCGCACGGAACAAGCTGTCGACAATGGAAGATCTGGAAAATCTATTTGAATTTAATACATTATTGAAAGTCGTAGATTTATCTTATAACAGCCTTGAATTCTTACCTTGGACTATGTTCACACATACTCCAAATCTCCTAATTTTGCGTCTCCAAGGAAATTTTTTGTCGGTGTTCCATTTATCTATCGAGAATATGTTCAATCCCAAGCTATTGGACTTAAGAGAAAATATGATCAGATACGTTTCCAGGGAAACAATTAACGGAATTTTGTCCTTCGGTTATCAGCAAGGTCAGTTAAAGATTAGTAGAGGTGGTGCAAACAGATTTACTGAAAATGAAAATAAACCTGCGTCACAGATGAATAAAACAATATCATTAAATGATAATTTAATCATAGATCTAACTGGTAATATAATGGAATGCACCTGCGATAGGATTTGGTTTAATGAATGGATTTTATACACACACATTTCTCTATTCGAAAAACACTTATACACATGCAAATTCGATAATAATTTGCATTATATGACGTCTGGGCTTCTGAATGACATGAAGTACCAGTGCAAACGTAAGACATTTCTTGGTGCAATGATAGCAATACCATGTGTTATATTTCTAACGATAATACTTGCGTACGTTATTGTAAGGAGACATCGAATTATTAAAAGAAAGGCATTACGTGCTGATACTTTGATGGAGAGATACAATATGAATGAATGCGAGGATCGCCAGCGATGTTTTGTGTTCTTATCATTTGCAGGTAGAGACGATGAGCTTGTACAAACTTATATAATTCCAGAACTGGAGAAATTTTTGAAAGAAACATTTGGTAGCATTGACAATTTGATATGTACAGGAGATAGCCATTTTACCCCTGGACGCTGGATTACCGAAGAGATAGATAGGTGCCTGACTATGTGTGATGTGTTTGTCATGGTTGTAACAAAACATTTCATCAAAAGTGAATGGTGTAAATACGAAGTAATGTTGGCCAAGCAGAAAAATAAATTAAAGATATTGCTTGTTAACGAAGACATTTACCAGCAAAAGATTCCGTCAGCGCTACGGGATATTTTAAAAGTTTGCACTCGAGCAACATGGAGGCTCCAAAACCATACATTTATCATCAAACCAGAATGGCATAAAATTTGTAACGGCATGTTAGAAGCATCAGCCAAAATTTTGGACGAAGTTGAAGAAGGCATATAATTTTATTTTAATGGGACATTTATGGATTTTTCCCTGTCGTTTCCAATCTGGCCTTCTTGGCCTACTTTGTTATATATATATATATATATATATATATATATATATATATATATATATATATATATATATATATATATATATATATATATATATATATATATATATATATTGTTTCAACCAATACCTTTGAATCTTCTTCAAATATTAACCCAATGGGAAGTGACAAACATTAGTATACAAATAAGATGGAAATGATGACTTGGGCCAGGGTTTGGGCCTGGGACAAATGATGTACAATGAAAGACATATTTTAACAGATTATATGCATCCCCAAAATAGTGTAATCGATACTCTTCCAGAATACTTGACCCTATATGGAAACTGTAAGGACGCTCTCCATCTTGGGAAGCATATTATCGCTGTTCGTTTTGAAAGAAAAGTATTATTGCAACATGATTTCACAAGAAGTCGTATTATGATGTGTAGCTGGTGATAAATAAATCTAGACTTCATTTATATGAAATTAATACGTGGAGAGGGGCATTATCTAACATGAAGTCATTGATGGCCTCTAACAAGTTGCATATCAATTACTATATAGCTCAAACTATCATGACCATCGAGCCAATATTATATCATTCACATCTTTTACTTCAAGCACTAGGCATCAGAAATATCAACATTAAACTCACACCGTCAGTACGAAACCTAGATATCACCTAGATACAGTATGCTCGCCTTATACCAACATGTATTGGACAAATGCAAGGCCACATGTCTGAAACTGAGACTCATTGACTCCATTTGAAGTTTTCATTCAGTTGCCACTAAAGCACTTGTCTGTGCTTTATAGTTTTAACATTGGGTTATTATTATTCGTTGGTATCTAATTCGTTTCAGTATACGTTAGAGGAAAATTAATGATTGGTGCATCGTTAGAGTACAAAACACACCTAACCGGCTCTCTTAAGGTTAACTTTTATCACAGAATAAGACTATAAATAACTTGATTTTACCTTGAATCTATTTTTAACCTTATTCGTTGTTTGGGCGTACCACGTTCCCTGGGGCGAATCAGTTGCCACCAAATAAAGTGATTTCGAAATTACGTTCAGGCGGAAAGTCACGGAAAAGTATGATCTCCATGAACATTTGACCATAACCATTATTCACTACTATGGATTAAAGCTTGATAGATTGCGACACAAGTCATTTGGATTTTGTCAGTGGAGAACGTACTTTCACTTATCGTCTCAGGCCATAAGGATAAGTGTAAAAGTTTTGTTATATTTGATTGTGAACATTTTTCTCGGTTTTATGTTATGTCATGTGTTTTGCTTGGTTACACTGCTTGCCTTGTTATTACCATTTTAGTGATAAATAGTTTGGTTTTGTCTTAGCCTATTGTAGACTATGAGAGCCTATTGTAGCCTGTTGGACACTACTGGGCATTAGTGGAAACTATTGCAACCTATTAACATTATATGAGTTTATGTATTATAAATTGCATGATAGTAGTGTGAGAATCAGTGTAAGGTTTTATATTCACATATATGGTATTCATTTTATAAATTTCAATCATTAATCACTCTGTGCTTTGTGTTATTCATTTAGTCCAAACAGAGAAATCCCACTCGGTTTCAATTCTACTACAACTTTCTATCCATTCTAACCATTCCACCTAGAATCAAACACATGATCTGTTAATTATTATATTTCGTTGATTGTCTTCAATCCAATATACCTTTCTGACTTTACTCATGTGTACATCTCTTCTAAGAGTCTCCAGTATCATTTTCCCACTGTCAAAACGAAATCTTACCCACAATATTCTTTTCGTATCAGTTACCATCTAACTGGAACTAATTTCCCTTCGACACAGCGACAACTGTATTGATGTTGACGAGACCTTTTAAAATGGGTATTTCGACATCAAGAACAAGTTTAATGCATTAATAATGTGTTATTTCTTAACTATTGTCAGAATGTTTTTGTTTTATAATTTCCTTCTATTTGTTTTGGTAATCGTACCATGGTATATGTCTTGAGGTATTATTTAATATTGTAAGTTCTTAGAGCTTTTTCAAAATTAGGCCCCGTACTAGGTTAATATTACTTTTAATAATATTATTATTTACGACTTAGAATCTAGATTAAAAATTATCTACGATTTGCTGTTGTTTGCTTTCAGTCCCAGAAATGGGTTTTAAATGAGTATGCTGCTCAATGGTCTGAAGTTAATGCTAATTAGTTTTGCAAAACGCTGGACATTTAGAGAGGTAATATTTTCCTGCGGGATACGATCGATACGCTTTTTAAAATACACTGAGCAAAGGAAGAATATAATCTATAGCCCAACAATTAATGCTGTTCAGATAACCTTATGCTGAATATAATTGTGAATATCATACTTATGATGGTATCCTCTGAAAACAAAGAAACGCAGAGAACAGAAAATTTCATTAAGAGTCAAATTCGGACACCCAATAGATGTGTGATTGCATTGATCTTTAAACATTGCACGTAACTGTGCATAAATATTCCATCTGAAATTTATGTATGGATCTAAAATGAGGTTGCAAGAATATTAGTCTGTATCAGAAACAACAGCGAATTGGAAATTTACATGGTGGTGAATCAATGTTGAATACTCCACTAAGAACACAACAACAAACCTCAAGGACATCATAGTCAGGGCAAAGCTAACGCCAATATCTAGTCAAGACCAACCTAGTCAATCTGGACTCTGTGGCGATAAAACATGTAAAACTTGTCAATATATGATAGAGATCAGGACATTCACTAGCACAGTGACTAAAGAAAAAGTAAACATAAATGGTCCAAACAAAATGTGCAAAACAGAGAACGTTATTTATCTCATTACATGTAAGATCTGCAGCCTTCCGTACGCAGGAGAAACTGGAAAGCTACACAAAAGGACAAAACCTTCAGAGATCGAAAGCTGTACATAAAACCGGTCGCAGAACACTTCTCCTCCCCTGGCCACACTTTCGGTGATATAACAATTATCGCAATTGCTAACAACCACAGCTGGAGTTCTGAAACCAGGACGGAAAAGGAATCTTATTGGATATACATTAAAACCAAGCGATGTAAAGCAAGAAGACTAGAAATAGAAAAAATATGCACTGTGTAGCTTACAGTTTCTTTTCAAACGTTTCTAAATTCTCTTAGTTACCTTTAATTATTAAGAATGAAATATCCGATATAGAATCAAATATAAGGGACATAATTTGCTTTACATAAATATACACAAGTAATTCATGTCGCTTTGGCTCATAGACTTTTAGGAAATTATACACTTTTTTGAGTATTCCCAACTAGTCTATACAGGCTTGTTGATACAATGTATCTGTGGGTTTAACACATGTAGAGACAGCTATGTAGAGTTTTACAAGTAAAACTTTTTGTGTTTATTAGTTTGTTTTGTTTACGTTTTGTATTTGCCTTTGAAAAAGACTCATTAAGTGTCGAAAACGCTCAGGCTAGTTAGTTACTAGTTTCGCATTGTTCGTCGTCAGTTTATTGCATATATCATATATATGCATGTGTGTGTGTGTGTGTGTGTGTGTTTGTAGGAAATCCACATCACAAAAATCAAATGCATCCTCCTAGTATCATAAATACGTCTTTCCTTTCTCCCTATCTTGTGCAAATACAACAGAGGATCAATAATCTCTATTGATTATCTGCTTAGACTGGAAACACTTATTCGCGTCGCATTTGTCAAGAAGCAATATTTTGTAGCAGTTTTCTTTCATTTAGGAAAGGCCTATGACACAAAATGGAAGTACGGGCTACTAACTTACTAGCATGATCTGTCCTCTTTCATATCAAACCTTCTCTCAGACAAATGATGATAATTCTTTGTACATGTAGGCTTCCCTTCTCTGATATACAGGATCAAGAGTTGGATGATCCCAAAGGCATTATTGTATTTGTGACGCTTTTCAACATCAAATACAACTATTATCAACTGTTGTCTGGCTCATGGTGTGGATTTCTCCTTATACGTTGATGATTTTCTAATATGCTATTGATCAGAGCACGGGAATACAAATAAAAAACAACTACAGCAAGATAAAAAAGACCTGAATTTTGGCCAATTCTAACTGTTTCAAAATCTCTAAATCAAAACAGTATGTCTGCATTTATGTTAGGTACGAAGACATCATGATGACATTAAACTTTCTCTGGACAGAACAAAGTTTCTAAGTATTATCTTCGACAGAAAACTGACTTTTATTTTGCACCTATAGAACTTAAAAGCAAAATGTTTGGAAATGTTAGAGCTAATTAAAATAGTTGCTCACACTAACAGGGGTGATGATAAAATATTAATAATCAATTTATATAGAACGTTTAATAGCTCCAAACAAGAATATGGTTGCGGTATTTATTGTTCACCTAGAATGTCACACTTCAGGATTCTTGACCCAATTCATCATTAAGGAATAATATCCCTTCTGATATCATTTAAGACATCCCCATGTGAAAGCTGTCTTGCTGAAGCGTACGAGCCTCTTTTCATGGTAAAGAAACGTTTTCCATTCAGGATGCTCTCAAAGTAGAATCTAACCACCGATCCCTGCTAGTTCAGCTGCTTTTGAACCCAAATGCAAAATCGTATACAAAAGTAAACCAAACGTTATTCCTTCCTTTGACATTAGAATTCCATCTAGCCTTGACTGTATACAAATATTTCGTTCTAAAATTCTGAAAACATCTATCTTCGAAATGCATCCCTGGCTACTTAAACAACTAAAGGTACGCTACATGCTGGAAGAAAATCTGTGGCAAAATCCTTCATCTTCCACAATAATGTATACTGATTGACCAAAGGATGAGGAAAGGAAAGGTCTTCGTCAAAGTTTGTTAGTAGAAAACACACAACAAAAGTTCTCTTACTAAATAATGCATCAATTTATTCAGCCAAAATCATGCAATAGATCTTGCTCTGCAATATATCAAACGTAAACGTATTGTAAACAGCATCATCAAATCCGATTCACTATCAGTACCTTAATCACAACACAATAGAAAACTAAAAAACCCATTATTAACCAATGTCAAATATGTATGGTCAACTTAACATAATCAATTTCATCATCTGCATAATTATGTTCGTATTTAGTGGCAATTATAAATTTAGGCCAAAAGTCACATTAAAACCATTTGTTTCGAGATAATTATTTTTACATGAGTTTTCCCCAGCATTGTAATTGTTTCTCGGATGATACGCAAAGCAGGATTTGTTTTCTCAAGAACTGTAAATGCATTTCCATTTCTCTCTGATAACTTTTTTCTCTCATTGTTATGTAAATAATACATGGTTATCGATGGACATTTGATTCTTATCAGCTCGCATCAGTTTCTCAAATATTATCAGCAAAATGTATTATTGCATCTAGCAGATAATTTACGTTTTTCAAATAAAATACTGAAATAATTTACGTTTTTCAAATAAAATACTGAACCTATCATGATTCCTTGTGGAGATTCGTTTTTTGCCGTAAACAAGCGAGGTCTTTTAGCTATTTTTTGACACAACAGTACAAGCTTGTTATTCAATGCAATAGATATTTGTAGACTTTTCCTGGCTACATAGAGTGCAACTACTATTCAACAATTACATTACATTTTTTTTACTTTTATACCAACATTTATAAAATGTGTTTCTCAACAAAAGAAGGTCTTTGCAAACACAAAATTTTATGAAAATATATCATAATATAGTTTTGTTTATGATATTTCTTTGTAATAACGATAACAATAGGCCAACACGGAAAGGATTAACTATTTCAGTATTTATCCATATCAGTAACAAATTATATTGGCAAAACCAAAGATAGAATGATAAATAATACACTGGTATTTAGCATCTCAATTCCACGAAGCTACTATCGAAAGATTAATTTTAGACAACAGTAGGTAAAACATGAGAAGTTTTCATAACGAAAGACCCTCGTGTTGCAACCTTGATAAAACTTTTGTCACCATAAGGAGATAGGGCAAACTGAATGACATATTAAACCTTGATCTAAGGAACTGCAATACGTCTGAAAGATATAACTATAAAAGAAAAATTAAGCAGCACCCATTATAATGTCTATCATCATGATTACCTCAAAGGAGCATGAGGTCATCCAGCGTGCTAAAAATAACAACTACTATTGCAGAAAATTCTGCTTTGAAAGACATCTATCTTTATTGGGAGATCAGGTTGTTAATATGCAGATTTAGTGACTATAACGTACTATTAATTGTTACTAGTTACCACCGTTATTCATATATAATAGTTTAGAAAAAAATTACACCATACAAAATCGAGGTAGTGACTGGTCATTATAAGCTGATGAATGTTTGACCTACTCATGATAAAAAGTATTCATCCCAAAAAATGTCAACTACAAACATACAGGTTAATAATGTATGAATTATCAAAATCTTGTATTGAATACTGGTCATTAAAACTGTTCCTGAAGAGCACAAGACATACCATTTGTTGACGAGAGCAAATTTATTTTTCCAACATTGACCAGAAGCATTCAGAAGCACTTATGACGTACATAAAAGACAAATATAAACGTTTCCTAGATTTAAAAGAAATTAGCACAAAAAAAGATTACTGCGTATAACTGGTAGGTCTTTCTCCAGTTATTCCGTTCATTAACATGATCGAAAAATTACAATTACTTGATGAGATACAAATAAGCATGTAACATATACCTCCTGATTGTTGATTCTACATAATTACTGGTTTTGTGTTCGTGTGAAAGTATTTGTAACTTACCATAATGCAAAAGTTAAATTTATTTCTGGCGAACACATCACATTAGTATATATATATATACTATACTATATTATATATAGTATATATTATATATATACTATACTAATATACTATATTATATACTATAATATATATATATATATATATATATATATATATATATATATATATATATATATATATATATATATATATATTTCGAAACTACAACCATTATGATCAAAACAAAATATGTATTCTCTGAAAACAAATTTCGTTCTCCAAAGACATTTCAAACCTCAAAGACACCCTAGTCAGTACGAAACTAAAGCGAATCATTAACAAAGGATACCCAAACATGTAAATATATGATAGAGACCACATTATCTAGCGCAGAAATGAGTACAAAAGTAAGCATATATGGTCCACACAAAGCATGCTCAACTGAGAATATAATTTATGTCATCACGTACATGATCCTTAACCTTCTGCGTGCCGTAAAAAATAAAACACTACACTAACGTATCACTTTTCACTTATCTGACTGGATGTCAATGATCCTTTATAAAATTCCAATTGAGGAACGCTTCCTTTCCCCTTGCCACATTTTCAGTGATGTAACACTATTTTTAATCGTTAACAATCCCAAATGTAGTTCGGAACAAGGAAGGAAAAGGTATATTACTATATATGCGCCATAAAATGCTGACACAAAGATGTTTAAACCAAACAGGCTACTAGACCTGGACCGCCAGACACAGACAGAATCATTTTTGGATGCAGTGGACATTTTCTCTGAACTAATTATTTTAAATTGCTTGTTAGTCACCTAAAATACTACTGTTGGTGTTTGTAAAACAAAATGCACTAGAAATGGGCAAAACCTTGTTATTATACCAATTTCAAACTTCTGTTTTTCAATAATTATTATTTAACATGGTACTTGACACATTTTATAGCAGCTTTAACCACATGATTTTGTACGAGGGATACGCAGGATGATATGCTTTGTGGGTATTTGATTACCTGGCAGACCAAGGTAGAAATGAGGAACATTTCTAGCATATAAATTCTGTTCCATACCTTATCACATTTCAGATTACAGTGGCTTTGCGTAAAACAGCAAGTGCTATCATATATTTTAACTTTGTCAATAATCTGGAAATCGATGACTCTATATAATTTATTCCAGATGACATTCTAAGATGGAAACCAAAGAATTTTTTTTGATTCCATAACCGAACATAGAGAAGAAAACAAAAAGCATATATGATTTTATGATGACAAGAAGAACATTTTTTATGTTTTTATTTGGGATGTGCTGAACAAAATGAAACATGGGTTTGGATGCCAAAGCGGACATACGTGTTAGAATCAGCATCACATATGTTTGATAATAAGTCTAAAAAAGAGTTAGTAGAGTATCAGGAAGAATCCTAGACTCTCTTTTCCGAGGAGAAAAGTTTTAGAAAGTCATATAAAGGTATAATTTAACATGTATCTCATTGACTGACATATTTGGAGATCAAATGCATAGAAGCGCTTTGCCACAGAGGCAATGATTAGCCCTGGTTTATAAACTTATTTGACAGACAATCTCATGGAAATCGTCACATGTTATTAGAAACTGTCAACACATTCAAGCAGTCAAAATAATGTATTCCATGGATCTTTATCTTCTGACTCACAAATAGTACATTGATGTTTCATTTATATAATAGCAATGTACTCGTAGATTCTAGGAATTGTAATCAAATGTTTTAGTGACAGTTTTAACCTGTATGTAATCTGTACACACATGGAAAATATCTTGTTTCGGCACCTTAATATAAGGTGAATTACAGCGACTTTTACCTGGCTCGATGAGGGCATTAACAGTCAAATTATAATTTTGATTCTTTAGATAGTCTTGTTTCAGGATATTTGATCGTGTTGAAATATCGTATTTTTTCCTTTTGGAATATCTGCAAAATAAATGTTCATCTTGTTTTAGCGGATTTGTCAGGTCCTTCTGCTCTTGTGTTAGCAGATGCGAACTCTTCTGGTCAGCATTGTCCAAACTTTTAGAATTGCGATGATAAGTCACTTCAAATAACCACTATCTGATTTTCTCCATTCATTAAAGTGTTGTATTTGTGTGCTAACTGAATTGGATCCTGTATTTATGTTTGAACATCTTTTAACATGCTAATGTGGCGAAGTTGTTTCTGCTTTTTCCTACATGAATATTTATATTGTAATTAAAGTAACCCACATTCTTTTAAACGGCATAGAAAATGGACTAGGTATGCGGAAGAGCGCTTATGTGTAATAGTCAGAGAAACAAAACAAAAAAACACCAGGTTGTACGGTCCTATCGATGTATGTTTCTCATACCTAAGTTTCATTTTTGACTGAACATGTCTTTGCATATCTAAAAAAAATCTTTAATAATCTTATATAAA
This sequence comes from Potamilus streckersoni, assembly GCA_016746295.1. NCBI lineage: Eukaryota > Metazoa > Mollusca > Bivalvia > Unionida > Unionidae > Potamilus > Potamilus streckersoni. Next base: position 988,713 of record JAEAOA010001402.1, read on the forward strand.
TTTAGAGACAGAGTCAAGAATAATCATGGATACCTGTTTAATTGATAAAAAGTTTCTGCTTTAATAATGTCATTGCTCCACTCACAGATTTTCCAAAACAAGCTGAAATCAATCAAAACATAGAGCCTCTTTCACTGACTTGCCAAGAGCAAACATCATCAATTGCCCAAATTAATCTCAATTGGTTATGTCTCAATATAATATGATATAATCATACTCTTTAAAGTTTAATGGAACATTTTGCAAACAGATTGATAATCAAGGTGATTTTCCGTATATGTAGACTGTTTATTATCTCATTCATGCTGACAAATAACAGACATGAAATTAGATCATTGAGCAGCGTTGGGGAGGGCATATAATGTAAAGAAATATACTAATGGTTTCTTTGTGTATATGATTACTATAACTAGTTCTAATTGCAGCAATTTCATTATTTATTGCTGCTAATGAAGTTGTTATTGGGACTTCCTTATCGTCAATATGTTTTAGTTGAATCGTCTGAATCCGTTTCTGGTGGCCTAAGATTGTTAATACCATTATTGCTCATGTTGAGAAATGCAAGCATAATACCATCGCGCACTGACATGTACTTGGATCCTTTATCGTCGATATATGTTTTCGTTGCTGCATCTGTATCTGCGGTTGGCTTTCCAGGATGTGCGAATTTTTTCCTGACAACAATGTCACCAGTAAATACATCGTCAGCTTTCTTAACATAATCGTTAACAGACGTGCCCGAATCTTGTGTTTTACCTTGATCAGCAAAAGTAGCTATATTTTTAACAGCCGCGTTGGGGATTCATATAAGTACATCTGATAGTTGTATATTACTCGTTTGTATTCGTCGTTCTTTATCTTGGAAAAAATAACAACTTCATTTTGGTCAACACATGTGATATTTAATAAATTAGTAATTTCATTTTTGAGCTGATCAAGAGTTGCGCATTTATTCATTATTTATGTACTGCTTCACAAAATTAAATAACATTATAACAGTAATGGCAAAATCGTTTATACTAAACTTTGATAGAGAACGTTTGGTAAATCATAAACATAACAATGAACTTCCAAATTGATATTATCTTATCATTGGCAGAACTGGATCTGGAAAAACAAATTTGCTCATGACTTTACTTGTAGGAGATAATTTTAACTACGATCGCGTTTATATTTACATCATTAATCCGCAGCAGGGTAAGTACCAATTACTTAGCAATTATAACAACAAACTTCGAGATGATCTTAAATCTGGTGAAGAATTTTTTATTATCAAACAACCCGAAGAACCTATTCCAGTTAATCAACTTGATTCGTCCGAACACAAAATAGTTGAGTTTGATGATATTCCGCTCAACAATGAGGCAATGAATAAACTCATGTCGTATTTTTCACTGTAGCGAAATAAATGTAATTATTTTTATCCCGCTCAAGATTATTATCATGTCGACAAATTTATTAGGCGAAATACTGGTTATTTTATATTAATTCAAGGCCTTGACAATGTCGACAATAGAAATATAGCGAACGAAGAATGCAGCGGTGTCACAAAAGATAAAATTGTTGAACTATAACGTCAAGCAACAGCAAATAGATATTGACTATTCCTTGTTTGATAAATTAGCAAACGATTTAAGTAAAATGTTTCGATGTTGTATAGACAAATATATCCCAATATTTTTATAGAATATAGTATATAATTAATGGAACAACAAGCACAGTATAGTAAACATATAGAAAATCTAAAAAGCTGCACAATCTCAAGCAAGATTTAAACAACTAGTACAGCAAGCACGTCATGGTCAAGTTACTGCAGCAGAAACAGGAGCAACAGCCCTTAAACCAGTTTCTGAATCATTGCTTGGAAAACAACTTGAAACTAAACCACTATTAGAAGACAAAGTTAAACAATTACAAGAAAAAGGTTTACTCGGGTTAGTTAAAGAACAACAAGAGGTGGCTTCTGGAAAAATTATTAAAAGATCTGAAGAAGAAAAGAAGAAGATTAGCTGAGGCACTTACAGCGCATATTCCTGATTTTGCTGCAAGACAAGCTGAACTGGATTCGGCTAATAAATAATCCGCTGGAGCTTGAACGAAGATTAGCAACTGCAACAGTAGATAGACAGATTGGGAGAAATTTAGAAAAATAAATAGAAAAATTTTAAGAAGATATTTTTGTTAGAGAAAGCTGAAAAGTACGCATGGAGAAAAGACATGGAACATAGTTTAGATGTCCAGGGCAGAGGAAGATTTGAATCCAATTAAGAAAATTTAAATAGCAAGATACGAGATGAAGAGTATAAAGATTTTTTTTATGAAAAATATGGTTTTAAAAACACGAGATTACGAGATGTCAAAAAAAATGATTACAAATCCGAATACGAAATTAAAGAGCTAGAAAAAATAAAAGAAGATAGTAAGGCACATATTAACGATGTAAAACTGGAGAATAAAAAACTAATTCAGCAGCATTAAGAGATATTGACATTGGATTATTGTTGATCTTTATATCAATGTTATTAATAGAATAAAATAAATCCGATACAATAATGCCAATACTAACTTAAGTACCAAAGCAAAAATACTAGAGGAATCATGAATAACAGCTGATATGGTTGTTGCAAAGGATGTGACGCCTATCGAAAGGCACATGAATTCAGTCCACTGTTTGATGATTATAATGAACTTAATAATAGGTTAACTTAAAAAAATGACAGGAACTGGAATTAAAATATTCGCATCAGTTACTGAAATGATCGGCAGGTTAATGCTGTTGATATCGTCAAAAGAAGCATGAAGTGTTGCTGTTGACAATGAAATCATTGACATACTTTGTAATTTGAGATCGAAAAATTTATTAAAATAAGACAGATACGAAACTTTACACGGCGACATAATTGAGGCAGCTTAATTTTATAAAAGTATAATGAAAAATGTCAGCAAAATTATTACTCGACTCTAGTCAATCAAATAAAGGTAGCGCAAATTTTTCAGTAAAGTATATTCCTCCAATAAAACTCAATCGTGAAAAACAATATGACATTAAATTAATTTCCTGAACTAGTTTAAATGCTATGGTAAACGTTGAAACTAGAGTAAATGACACACATGAAATTCAAACTGGTTTAAATGAAATTCCGCAAAGCGACTGCAACATAACTGATTTGAATAAAACAATAAAATAATTCGTAACAAAATATGGAGAAAATGCAGACAATATTGAGCTGATACCAGATTATAATACGTTATGGGCTAGAATAACATTATAAGATGATGTCATAGTTAGCTTTAAATCACCAAAAAGCATTGCATTATTGATTGTATTTAAGCATAAAAATTATAGTTATGTTAGTGATGAGTTATGTCACGTTTGACAGTGATTTTCAGATAAATATAACTGAACGTTAACTCAATTTTTGCTAATTGCTCGATTGCATCTGGTTCGTACTCAGCCAAAGGCAGCAAATCGGGAAAATATATAGTTTTTCACCTGACGTTGCACCAGTTTCTCTTATGCAAATTTGTCCGCGACACATTATTTACTATCCGTTAAATGTTGAAAATCAAATAATAGAAGTAAATATGCAATTGACAGACCAATCTGGAAGACAGATTTAAATAACGAAGTTGTTACTTATTACCTGAACCTACTCGTAATCACTTCGTGATTGACAACAAAATTATACACCTCATATATAATGAAGCAGAAAAAATTTATCGAAGACAAATGGTAGGAGGATTTTTTGGAAATATATTTACTAGAACTGTTGAACCTGTTCCAGGACTAGCCCGTAAAAGTAAACGTGACGCATCGAAAGCTTATGCAACTAGTGCTGCATCTTTTGCAGACCAAGGTCAAGTAGTGAGCGACCAAACAAATCATAATTTTGTATGAAAAACATTAAAAATTGATACAATTTGTTTTGACAAACCCTGGGGGTTTGACCCTACAGAAAACGAGAAGTTAGGATAAACCCATGCAAAAACGTTAAATGTGACTAAAAAAACAAGCATAAACATCAGAAATTGACCAAAAAGCAAGTAAATTTATTTTTTTTAAATTTTTCATTTATAAATAAATAATGACGTTCAACTCCGATTGCGATAGACATTTATGTCTTGCAAAAAATAAAATTGTTACATATTGCCAGAAATGCAACAACATAGAAATAATTGGAACGGGCTTAGAAATGCATAAATTAATTAGAAACTGGCGAAACTAAAAGGCGGGTGGACATTGCCATGCCATAAATATACTGGCTGTGGAATCCGCTTGATGAGCATCTTGACGAAAATTATAATCCGCTGTCAGGACAATAACCTTATGATCAATTTGATATACTAGCGATGCGTCATGTTATCTGCTGCAGAAATATTGAGCAACCTAGTGGCGAAACAAAACACATCTGCGACAAAGTAATGTTAGACAAACTTCGAGGAATGAAACCAGTAAATATGCGAGGATGTGTTGCCCGAAGGTTGGTCCTGGGTTTTATTGGAGCGAAATAAAAACCTGGACTCGGAGAGTCTGGAATCAGTACAAAAATAATTATATGATGAGCTGGCAGCCGAACTACATAGACCCCCCAAAAAAAAAAAGTTTCCGCGACGTAACGTTGTCGCAAATGCAGCTGAAGATATTTGGGCAATAGATTTAGTTGGTATATCAAATCTAACTCAATTCAACGAAAATACGAAATAGTTTTTTTAATCTTGTCGATGTTTTTATTCATTTATCGTACCGGTTTCAGATTAAACAGGGACTTCAATGACTGGCGCGCAAAAGCAAAAAATAACAACTACAGAATTAAAAATAAATAAAGTTTAGACCGATCACGGAGCAGAGTTTTTTTAATAAAACGTTCGAGCAGTTTTTGGAGCAAAATAACATTAAACGATACGCTACTGGAAATGAGGAAATAAACGTTATTTTCAAACGATTTAATCGCACGCTTAATGAAAAATTTTATAAGTATATGACAGCCAAAAATCTAATAAATATGTTGACAATTTACAGAACATTTTTGACGAATACAATAACACAAAACACCGATTAATCAGAATGTCGCCGAACAACGCGATAGTAAATCCAATACTATCGATCGAAAACATGTACCGCAGACACAAATTTAAAGTTGGCGATAATGTTAGAATTTCTTTGACGAAAAAACATTTGAAAAATGATTTGCTCCGAACTAGAGCCAAGAAGTATGTGTTGTTGATAAAGTACTTTAATAATACCAGTTACATACTAGCTAAAAGACTTATTAGGAGAACCAATAACTGTCCGTTTTTGCGAATAAGAACTTTCGAAAACGGAACAAAATGTATTTGATATTGAAAAAGTTGTTAAAAAGCGCGGTTACAAATAATTGGTCAAATGACGCGGATATAGCGATCAAGTTACCAGTTGGGTACCAACTAAGTCACTTTTATCGACTGAATAATATTATCATAAATTTGCCTATATTTTATTTATACTGACCAACAACTTTCTGGCTTACATAAAGAAATTGAATGTAATTTTCTCGCGTTATCAACTGGCATTAAATCAAATATTTTAACAAAAATAAAATCGTATTTTATATTTCTTTGGTGTCCTGGTATATTTACGTTTAAAAATGGCCTTATAAGTTGTTAAAATATCTGATGTTCAGAAACACCAAAATTAAATTTTTATATTTTTTTGGCAATATGATATTTTACATCATATCGACCAATTGTTGGTCTGCTTAAATGTATTTAGCTAACAACATCATCTTCGTCACCGTCGCAGTTATACAAAATATAATTTTCAGCACGGCTGATAAAGTATCTGTCGTCAGATATACTTTTGTATGCAACATTTAAAACTGGAAAAAATCTTCGGAATATAGTTGAGCCAGTCTCTCGATTAAGCTCATTATTATTATAATATTTTTTATCTAATTGATATAAAATATATTAGGGGAAATAAACTATTATTGTAGAGTTAATATACTAAACAAGAAAGAACTAGAAGCAGTTCAAAATTGCCTGCTAGGATATAATTTTTATTTCGTTGTGATTATAAAAGCATCAGGCGAAACTGATAATTTTTTTCACAGCGGCTGAAAAAATAAAACTTGATATAAACAAAATAATGGAGTTAAGATTAAATCGATATAATATCATGTAATTTAATCATAACTGTCCAGCAAAAATGATATGGAAAATATTATTTGTCATCGTATTAAACACTAAATTGACCAAATGTCTTTGAGGATGAATTTATGATATTTTCCAGCAGCTGTTGTTCATTTAAATTTCATTTCCTCTCCAGTTTCAAGATTTGTTGAAATGATTTGTTTAGCAGGATATTTGAAATCGGAAACATCATAACCAATTCCACGTTTTGTGTTTACCTTTGGCGTAACCAAATCTAAATTGTTAAGACGATTATCTGTTTTAATAATGTTAATATGGTCGATAACTAAACCAGTTGTAATAGCGCCATTAAAAGTTTCATAAACAAGGCGGTGGCTATAATCACCAACAAAGTTTGTTTTAGTTCCACGTACGATTATGTTTAAATAGCTGCTATCATGTGAATTTCCAATAACATTTTTAGTTCTTATTTGTCTAATAAATCCCTTATCATTTGCTTCGTATAGGTAAAATATTGGATGGGGTTGATATTCGTTTTGGAATCCTAAATGTTCGATATTATCATCTGCAACTGCGCCATTTGCTCTAAATACTCGCTGTCCTTCTGGAATATCTCTGACAAGTAAAGTATAAATACAATCTTTTCTAAACATATCTGCACCTTTCTTTGAAAGTAAAACTCCAGCTGCAGTTTGCACGCCAATAGCTTTTTTGAATGCTATGTTGATAAAAGAACCGAATGCATTTCCATCATATAAGTTGTATATTACATGATTCCCTAATGTAAAAAAATTTAAAAATTCAATTAAATAAACAATAATAATACATATATATATATATATATATATATATATATATATATATATATATATATATATATATGTGTGTGTGTGTGTGTGTGTGTGTGTGTAATGCTGAAATTGTGAGACATTGCTGAATAAAGAAAGCATCAAATACGAAAAAATTGCTTCAGCATTTTCAGGATATGATAACACATAAAGATGACGATCAGACCATATTAGCTAATTTTACCTCTACAAATTTATGTCATATTTTACAACCTGATATAGATCAAGAACTTGCGGCTCATAAAAGTATCAAACTCATAGTCCAATACATACGATTTTATCAATGTTACACCCAGTTGAGGAAACAACAAATTTTGACAGTGTAATCTCGTAGCCCTACTTAATAGACAAATTTAGAAATTTATTAACTGGAACAAATATTGCTATGGTCGCCTATGAAATACATCAAAAAGTAAACAAAACAAACCCCAAGAAGCATTTACTTTTTCCGGGCCAGAATGGATATTCGAAATGATAAAAGCAGTTTTATTTTACACATCGAAATGTAACGTTCTTCCCAGATGTTTGTAGGTCGATTTTCCTCAATATAGTAAGAACAAAAAATGCTGCAAAATTGTCAAAAAAAACGAAGACTGATGTTTTCAGTCTGCAATATTTCCCAAAGAAGAAAATGCTGATCGCATCAACAAGTATTTTCGGATAAGAACGAACTCACTTTTGTTGGTATCAACTTTCCAGTGGCAGAGAATTATATGCCAAAGTTTGAAAAACAAAATGGTATCTTAGTAAATGTTTTCGGACTAGATGAACTAGAAAATGTTTACCCGAGATATATATCAGAAAATGCTTCACAAAATACAATAAATGCATTATTTAATAAGGATCATTAACGTTGGACAAAAACTTTAACGCATTAGATGGCGGACAGTACAGTAAAAGTAAAAGCAAGAAATATTTATATTATAGATGTCTATACGGTTTTACTAGCAATGAATGACTGCAGGAGCATATCAAATACTGTGTCAACGTTCAAAAAATTATGCCTAGCGTAAAAAAAAATAATATAAAACTTTAAATATTATAATCATAAACTAAGCATTCCTTTTGTTATTTACACCGATTTCGAGCGTATGCTCTTTCCTGTAGCTGAAGCAGAAAATGATCCAAATAAATTCAGTACCAGAAAAATACAACAGCATAATCCCTGCGGATTAACTTATAAAGTAGTTTGTTGCGCCAACGATAAATTTTAGTCTCCGATAAGGTTATATAGAGGTAAAAATCCTGCAATGTGGTTACTAAAAATTTGTGATCAGCTCCTGTGGTTCTCCAAGCTGCGAGATCACTCTCTTTTGACAGGCTAATATCGTGGAATGGCTCATAACAGTTGTAATTTCAATTATCATGCTCCATATTTTATTCCCGTAATTTTAAATAACTTTCATTACTACGACAGTCACATCAATGTAAAAGCTTTTGGTGATAACATAATTAAATCTAAGCTAAAATTGAATAATATGACAAAATGTATTCCAAATAATTTTTATAAGTATCTGTCAGTGACGCTTGTTAAATTACGCTTTTCTGACTAAATGCAATTTGTGGCAACATCATTAGATGAGCTCGTTAAAAGCTGGAGCATTTTCGCTAACTTAAAACGTTGCTTCGGTAAAATCTATGTCAACTTGACAAAAAAGTATCTTTCCGTGGAGTATCTTGACGAGTGGAGCAGATATAATGAAACTTTACCTAACAGAAATAAATTGTAGTCACAACTCAAAATGAAAACCTTAGCGATGACGAGTATAAATATGCACAAGATATGAGGAATGAATTTGGCTGTAAAACATTTGGTGATTATCACGATTTATATATAAAGACGGATGTATTATTGTTGGCAGATCGTTTCGGGAATTGTCGTCAAGTTAGTCACGCAAATTATTGATTAGACCCCTGCTGATATAAGTGGTATTATTATTATTAATCTGCTGTCTTGTGACGCTCTACCTAAACCTAGCAAAATGAAACTAGATCTCCTAACATAGGTCGATATGTTTAACTTTATTGAAAAAGGCATCAGAGAATATCAAAGTGTCCGATGTACGATTTTCACTACACTTTTACCAAATAGATGTGGCCAGATTCAGAGTTGCTATTTACTGATACGGACTCTCTAGTTTATAACATGAAATGTGATGATGTCTCTCAGGAAATTTACGATAATAAGGATCTATGTGGTTTATCAGATTATCCAACAAGTAATGAATTTCATGATAATTTGAACAACAAAGTTACTGGTAAGTTTAAGGACGAATTTATGCTTGTGCCAGAGCTTGTTGGACTAAGAAGACAAATGTATACTGTTATATTAGATCACAATACACTGACAAAGAAAGCTTAAAGTATCGCTAAAGGACATGTGAATAAGATGATGAATTTTGAAGATCTCAAAGCAACTCTAAACAACAGCATCAGTTTTATCAAATCTAAGGTCATTAGGACGAATCATCATAAGCTTGAAAAAAATACAGTTATATAACGTGGATTAATCAATTTCGATCATAAAAGGTATTGTAAAGACAGAATGAATACTCTCGCGCTTGGACATTATTTAATTAATATTGTGTAAACACCAGAAATAATGTTTGAAAATTTAACGTTAGTCGATGGAGTTAATAGCAAACAAAAGAGATAATGGTCAATAACCAACAAGTATCATTTGAATCTAATGATGAAATGTCAGGTATTTGTTATAGGAAGTATGACAATATTGAACTTTCCCTTATTAGATCAGACGATAGCGAGTATTTTCCGTGTCTGGAAAATTTAAGGAATGCGCTTTCATCAAAAGATGAAAATGTACACGATCCAATCAGCCAAACTCGATAAACAAAACATCATCACAGAACTGGACAGGCCAAAGGTTTTTGAAAAAGGTAGCAAATATATTCTTAGAAACTTAACAATGAAAGAACTATTCAAAAGTCTCCTTAAGGTGTCTGGTTTGATTAAATATAATGTTTTAACGCTTACCATTTTACTTATAACTTCTCTTGGAAAATGATCACAATGAGAAAATTTAAACTCTGTAAATATGTGTCCACGTGGAATTTCGGTAATGCCTAAAGCTTGAAAATAAGTAATTTCCAATGGATTTTATAATATAACACCTACGCAATAATGTAAATGTACAGTAAGGCAAAATAATCTCAAACAAATATTGTTTTGAATAAAATGTTTGAAACAGATAAAAATGTCTAAAACTCCCACATGTATACTATTTAATATTTTGTGTAAATATGTTGCAAGATCGCATAAATTATAATATGTTCTTGACAAATTAAATCGAAGAAGTTTTATTTCACACATGCATCACCCGCAGATGTAACAGAAACTCTGTACGCGTATCATCACCGTGAACGATCAATAAGTAGTTGAGTTTCCCAGAGACAGTTATCAATATGAAATTTCCAATAATGCAATGTATTTTCCAAACATTCCACAAAGAGATACGTCAAGGCTGATTTTCCCCACATATGAATCATACACAATTGTATTAGTAATTTGTTTTATAATGATGTAAGTAATGGATTTCTCCAGAACAAAGCGATATAAAAGGTCGACTAAAATTGTGATCATTTTTTTTTCATGGGATTTATAACTAGCTGGATCGAATTATCCATTGTGGAACGTCAGGTAAGTATGATATTTGATAAAATTTATTATGTTTCTCCCAAAATCTGCTTGCTAGATTAAATCCGACTCTATTATAATAATGCTTTGTCTTCACTAGAATACACGAAAATAGTAGTATATTAAGGAACATACATAGCATAAGTGTGTCATGAGATAGAGGGAATTAGAGAAAGAGAGGATGGGAGATGTATACGCATGTATTACATGCAGTACAAAACAATTATTAATACACATAACTTTAGGCATGCGTGTTAGGTGCACGTGCTCTCAATATCAATGTGTTCGGTATCATAAATTAATCTACGATTCTGACTGTTTAGTTAACTGAGACAAAAGTGACTATATATTGATTTATTTTTCCTTCCTTTATCTTATAGTTTTGTCACACAGGTATTCAGACAAACGTTTATGCTTAAATCTATCCAAATATATCCAACTCACAAACACACGCACACACATACACACACACTCATATACATATATATATATATATATATATATATATATATATATATATATATATATATATATATATATATATATATATATATATATATATATATATATATATATATAAAGAATACAAATCATATGGCGAATAACAACCCTTTCAAGCCTACTGGATCCACCGAGGGATCACGTGTGTCAGGGATTAATTAAAATAGATGCAATAAACTGACGACGAATAGTACGAAACTAGTAACTAATTAGCCTAAGCGCTTTCGACTCTTAATGAGTCTTTTTCAAAGGCAAATACAAAACATATATACGATAAACAAATAAACACAACAACGTTGTGTTTGTAAACCTCTACATGGCTGTCTCCACATGTGTTAAAACTATAAATACAACCAGCTTGTATAGACTAATTGCGGAAACTGAAAACGTTGTATAATTCCCCAAAAGTCTACAAGTCAAAGCCACATCTAGTTTTACTTTTTGTACATATGTAACGCAGATTATATCCCGGATATTTGATTATATACCGGTTATTCTTATAGTAAAGATGTTTGTGGTTTCCTCGTCTATTATTTGGTCTAGTTTTAATCGTTCACATTCACTAGACAAAATTACACTGAGGAATGAAATTACAGGACATTGAACTGTAATCACATGATAAACGAGAAAAATGAGAACAAAATTGCGACAGCAAAATGGGTAAAAAACTGAGTCATACCGGTTTGATACCTCCTCATACGCTGCTCTGCGTTCTCAGTCAGCTTTCCAGATATTTGAATGTCTATATCCTCACTATTTATATGAGAGTTCAGATGTCATGATCATTAACGTTTCTCTAAAGGCAAATTAGGAAATGTTTGATTAATAACCAGTAATTCAACTTAATAAATATATAAAATAAAATAAACCCTACGCCGAATTACTCAGTGATGCGTTTCGTTCCTTTGGGAAAATGGAGCGCTGATAAGTCTTGAAGCTCAAATTAATACCTTCTTCCACTCTAGTTACGCTTGATAATACTAATTTAACATGGGACATCACTTCTCTCTAGTGCATTATTGACCTGCAATTATATGCAAATATCCACTATCGTCTAGAACAAAGCAGACACGCCATTGTAAATATGTCAATATGCTTTTCATATATATGATTTTCATTGGAAAGTCTTATTCCTTTGAGATAAAATGATATTAAAAGCAAACAAAATAAACAACGCTCACCCTTGTCCAGTATTTGTCAGTATCAATTTAAATCATATGAACTGAATAACCAACATAAGAGATATGAAAGTGACACAATTGTGTATCCATTAGAATTGCTTTACAGGCGGCATACACTAGCCGTGTCTGTAAATTTAAGTGTATATTAAACTCAATAGTCGAAATATCATTACACCAATATTTTGTCATATCTGGAAAGACTATCTTCGTCAACCCATTTCAATATGAAGCAACCATTTGTATGAAAACTCTAGACATTCAAAACAACTGTTCGGGATGTTTTTTTCAACAATTCATTTATTTAAAAAGGAAAGTAATGCAGCGGTTAGTGGGCAGACCAATGAATCAGCGATAGAACAGACCAATGAATCAGCGATATAACAGACCAATGAATCAGCGATAGAACAGACCAATGAATCAGCGATAGAACAGACCAATGAATCAGCGATATAACAGACCAATGAATGAGCGATAGAACAGACTTGACTTACTGACAATAAAAATATATTCACAGTGATGGTTATAGAGTATACACACGAATGTTTGGAATTAATGGGTTATATCTGAAAAACGGAAAAATAGATTTGATTAAAATAGTGCCATCTGTTTTTCATTGCTATGATTATTAATTCGGAGCACACATAAACTTAAAAAATAATTCTCCTTTAGCTTCATCTGTATCGTAGACAATTTGTAAATCGTCGCTAAACTGAAATTTTATTTGTGGCGTATTGAGTATGTGCTTCCAATATTTATATATTATTGTAGAAGTCCCACCCAGGCTAGAATTTGGTTGGAAATTAATTTAGTGGTAGTTACATATACAGCTCCGAGCTCCAAGTAAATAATACCAACGGTCAAAAGATTAAAGATATAAAAATGAAGTTTAATAATAACAATTTAATAGCAATTAAATATCAATAATTCGAATTTCTGAAATACACTTCTTCTGCTCGAACCTTTCTAGCCTATTGCATCATTTTATTCGTAGTGTGAGAGATTCACACCTGTCCTTGTGTTCTACTCATGTGTGTATTCCTCTTTATCTCCTTACTCCTTCTCTATCTCCTAACTCCTTTTCTTTCGTGACTCATACTAAGTTCCATCTCCTCCTCCTCCACTTCTTTTTCCCGAATGCTTTACTACACTACACTGTCGACACAGACTGCACTGTCACTTTCACTTCCGTCTACCTCTTAGAGACTCGGTCTACTAACTTGCAAGAGATGTCTTGTCCCTGTAAAGCTTCCCTTGAAAACACAAGGATGGTACAATATTTTCCTCAGCGATCAAAACCCACACTACGCACAACCAAGGATCAGATAATGCTATTAAATTTTACCGATCAATTATTCATCCACACCGAAATACATTTTTTGTATGGTAAAATAAAAATCATAAAAGGACGGTATGAATTACTCTTATACATACAACAATAAATTGCTTCACATCAGTGCATGCTCATAATTCCATTACACATATATATATATAAAAAAAACAAGACGCATACAACTATTAAAATATCCAACATCTGATCTATTCCAACAGCTATTGTAACTAATAATAGATAAGTCAATAATTTACCTAAACTCCCATTCAGACATGCATAAACTCTAACACGACACATTACTAAAGATACTGGTTACCAAGACGTAACCTATCAGGTAGTTGCAATATTAATTCTGACGAACTAGCAATCTACATAATTCTCTACGTAAACTCAAATCCATTACTCAAATACGCTTATAAATGAAACATTGCAAGGTAAGTATACATACTAAAACAATCCCAGTAATTAGGTATACATGCTACAAATATTTACATTTATGACACCGTAATGTCTCTGAGATAAACTAGCAAATAACTTACTGAACTTGTCGATTCGGGTCCTAAATTTCCCGCCAAATTACGAGTGGCTTCCTTCGGAGTATACTTAATTATTATAAGGGAAAAACGTACTTATTTAACTTAATCTGTTCCGGTGTACGGATAAATATCTTAAAAGTTGTCAGGGAAAATTTAGATCTAAGATTTAATCCCAAACTATATACTAATTCCGATTGAACGTCGTTCTGGAATAACCCAATCAAACTTAGTTTGACAATGTCTTTCCGCTTATTGTCTACGTGGCGCATAAGTAAACACCCCGTTCACCCTGTGGGTTACCTGTTGATAAGGTAAGATAACTGGTTTTAAGTCGCTTACTGCCCTAAGGCTTATATGACTGCTTGCAGTCCCGGGTATAGACTGCAGTCCCTTTAAGAGGGCACTTGGCTTGTTGCTAGGCCTTTTCCTGACCCCTAGAGGTCAGAGACCCCAAAAAAGACCTTATGAAGCGTATTGTAAGATAGCGTACCGGCTTTCCGCCTCAACTCCCGCCTACCAAAGTCCCCAATGTCTCTACCTCTTGATTCCTGAACCAATGTGTTAACGCCTCTATATGAGGACGACGTGCCTTTAGAATGGCGGCTATTCTATAATACGGGTGGCTGACGATGTGCATTATCGATTAACACTGCTTGCAGCGATATTTACTCATCAACTGTTGTAATAATATATTCAAGTTCATATATTTCCTGATAGCTGGACTGCGAAAGGTAACACCATTAATTGCTTAGGTATATTCATTGAATGGGACAATATAGTTGTTCCTAGAATTTTTGAGACTTCCAATGTCTGGTATGACCATCATAGCTTATATATGATTTTCTTTACCTTTTTCTTCATTTGTCTTCAAAATGGACCCTCTATATATTCAACTCCATATACGTTATTTGTACCTATGCATTTGTGACCTTGAGTATTCTGAATGAAGGACGTAATATACTATTACTCTCCATTGATCTGTAGACTCGTGCTCATTAACATATTTGCAACGACGACAGACCTTTTTCATATAAAATGAATGGCAGAGAGCTCACTTTCGATAAATACTTCGACGGAACAATAATTACAAAGTCAATATTTCCATAAAAAGACTTTCTCACACAGATGGCTAGATTATATATACGCAGGTATATACACATACATACATATCTACATATATGAGAGAGACTGACAGACATACAGACAGACGCAGTCAGGCTAATTGATTGATTGGATGAACTGATTGAATGATTGAATGGTATATCATTAGATAGACTTGGATATATATATATATATATATATATATATATATATATATATATATATATATATATATATATATATATATATATATATATATATATATATATATATATATAAAGAGAGAGAGATAGACAGAGACGGAGACAGATATTGTCAGGAAGTCAATAAACAAACTGATTCACAGGTAGGTAGATAGACATCATATAAGTCGAGCGACTGTAAAATCAAATTAAAGCTAAAATGTATTGATCTTATACACGTAATGCATTCTCTAATACATCAATTCGTAGTGGAAAACTAGCGTTGGGTCTGAGTCCCATATTTAACTTTACTCAACCGATTTCATGTGTACGCAAGTTACAAAAGACAATACACTATTATAGAATGCTTTTTTTGATTTTCTTTATTGCGTTTATCTGTAATGCTAATTTCACAAATGTCAAATTAGCAATATGTAAGAATTGTAAGCCATACCGATTTCAGTGCACGAAATATAGGATGGCTATTTTGTTATTTTATAAGAACAAGACTAGAGAGCTTTCACCTCATGGCCAAGTTGACAGACATGGAAAACTTGTACCGCCAACAGTTCACCTCCACATATACGCACCATACCTGCGACTGGGGTTATTGATGTCCGCGTCCTGTAAGATTCAAATGAAAAATATATAGATTTCAATCAGGAATGTATATATGTATGTATGTATGTATGTATGTATGTATGTATGTATGTATGTATGTATGTATGTATGTATGTATGTATGTATGTATGTATGTATGTATGTATGTATGTATGTATGTATGTATGTATGTATGTATGTATGTATGTATGTATGTATGTATGTATGTATGTAATTGGTGTCGGTCTCTGATACTATTATATCTTATTGTTCTCTCTCCGCCTGTATGTATGTGTGTAAGGCCATTAATCTATATATCTTCTACCTACTATCACCCAATCTAGATACATTATATTCGTCTACAGTTTTCGTGTGCATCTTCGAACCTACATATCTCTTTATGTTCAGATTTTTTTCAAGCATACATACATTTGAAATACAACAGAAACTTTAGAACACTCTCTCTATCTTTCGATCTGCATTCTTACTGACTCGGCAATAAGACTAAACACACCACCTTTTTCATTCGTCGTACCTTCTTCCTTTTTGTCTTTCAATATATAGATCTCACTTCGAAACAAAGAACTTTTTGTACAATGATAGTCTTTTGTCTTCGTGAGTAGGGACTAAACATTAGAACAATAAGAAACACAAACACAAATATATATATATATATATATATATATATATATATATATATATATATATATATATATATATATGTATATATGTATATATGTATATATATGTATATATATATATATATATATATATATATATATATATATATATATATATATATATATATATATATATATATATATATATATATATATATATATACAAGATTACGAAACGTCAATGGAAAATTCCACTTTAAATGGAAATTATCGAATCTCATAATATTGTGTAATCAAGAAGATAGGAAAAGACACCCCATATTTTTCAAGCAATACAATTGTGTATAAGTTTCATGAGATTTTATATTATTCATCGATCATCTTAAACTAAGAGACAAAGCGCATACTTAAGGCTAGGTAAAACTTAAATTTGATTGCCCAAATTTTAATGGAACCGTCTTAATGTAACCATCCCAAATATGATGTTTATCGAGCCTACGAGTATTTACGTGTTCATATTTATTTACTTAACATGAACTAAGAGGATCTGATTTTAAAGCTGACGAGTACTGCATTGTCCAGGGTATTGACGAACTCCTTATTATACGATAGCTTTCTCCCTCTGGAAAGGAAATGCGTTATGTATTTGAAAAAGTCAAGGTGAAGTAAACAAAACGCAAATGCAGTTAAAGAGATTTATTTAATATGTAGCAGAGTCGGCGTGTGATGCATTTATGATGGTGTTAAAAAGCAAAGACTTGTAAGTTCGATTAGCGAACAGATAGATCAAGGTAAGAAAATAAATACTCGATTCGCACTATCGGTGATGCGATGTAGCTCCTCTGGGGTAGAATTAATTCAGAATATCGTGTCACAAGATGTAAGAGGTCTACTGAGAAAAACATAATTGAAAAGAAATTACCCGATTTGCACTGTCAGCGATGCGTCTTACGTCTTCTCCTGGTGAAAAGTAGTTATTCTAATCACAACTTTAGTTATAATATTTATCTGCTTACAAACCAGAAAAAAGTCATGCAAAATTTCACTGTATTAACATGAGAAAGAAACTGTTAATCTTAAAATGGACTGCTTGTTGTGTATATATATATATATATATATATATATATATATATATATATATATATATATATATATATATATATATATATATATATATATATATATATATATATATATATATATATACATAAAAAACTGTTATCAACAAGAATGAAGCACGCATCGTTGATACAGGCGGGCATTGAAAACCAAATTAAATAGACCAGTTTGACCTTGTAAACTTTAAATAGTATGGCTTTATAAACAACATAATATTTTGTTCTTATGGACACGTGAATAATTAAGACATTGCAAAATAAGACGAACACGAGCGTTACGCTTAAAGTAAATCTTACATAATTACATGATAATTACTATTAATTACAAACACGATTAGACACATTGTCTAAAAGCCACATAAAATACTGTCTTGTCTAGAAACACTCAACTATAAATACCAAATATTGGAGCCGACAACGCTTCTGGTGGCTGAATTTTACATTCTACAATTTATCTTCCAATATGTGGGTTTGCACTCCATATCGTAAAATCTTTTCCAATCATCTGCTATGTCCTTGTTTTCAACCCCGCATTATGATATGAACGATGAATGAATATATGACACATGGCATCTCATTTAGGTAATTTCAGTTCTTAGAATTTGATTTCTGGAGATGACTTTAAGAATTTAGCTAAAATCATATCAAATTCTACAAGATAACATAAATCCTAGCAAATCTGAATGATCATTACACGAACATATTGGTATTGAAATCACTCATAGTTTATAACAATAGCTGATCCTAAGTGACAAGTATATTTTCTAAAATGTTTGCACCTTATTAGATCAAAGTGGGTTGTTTATACTTTTTCTCAATGCCAATCAAACCACATAGTTCCTTATCAAAAGAAAGACCTTCGCCAGATATGTATTCAAGGATTTGCACACATTCATAACTTACACCTGATTACTTGATTAGTGCTCATAACGTAAAATTATCCTAAGGCTTTTTGTTACTGGCATCAATATTCTACAGTTATCAGCATCTCCTTTATAATTATCTATCAAGGAGTTTCCGTTACAAACTGTTAAAACGAGGATTTGTCGGGTTTATTAGCAGCAGCAAAATACCCATCAAATTATTGGCATCATGTTTATATATGTTTAGAGGCTTTTATCAAAGATTGCATTGCATTGACAAGCCTTCATCTTCAATCAGAACACCGCAACGCTTGGAAAAATATATTGTTTGCGTGATAGAGGTACTTTGCATGAGTTAATGAGTGATTAGATATGTGACATTGTTACTTGTGATATATGATATACCTATAATTATGTGCTGGGTTTATATGTTGTTGAGCTTGATATGACAATACGATTGTTGATCTCTGAACAATTGAACTGCTGAGTATACTTTCCCTGTTTAAGCTGTTGCTGTACTGTGTTCTAAAAGAAACGTTCTTCCTTTTTTCAAGATATCTTAAGAATTACGAAAGTGATATACATATAATAACATAACTTAATTCTGGTATTTAGACATCAAGGTAGATATATAGGCATTGAAAGAATACGAAAATGTTTTCAGCAATAAATAAAGAGCTAGTATATAACTATGCATATAAAACATATGAAAACACTACACAGACAGCAAATAAAATAAAATAGAAATGCAACCTAGTTAAATGAAATATAGAATAAATAAAGTGGAAAGGAAAAATTACCAACAGATAAAGCGAAGGCAAACACGACTAAAAATAGCAGCAAAATGGTGATATTCCCCATCATTTGAATCTGAATATATTCTCTTCTTTTCCTGCTTTCAGTATAATGGGCAGCTTGAATGCTCAGTATGTATACAACGCGTCACGGGACGTGATCACCAAGAAAGGAGAGAAAGGAGTTTATCTGATTAATGATCCGACAATACGGGGTAAAACGTTCAAAATCAATGCAAATTACATTATTTGCACTGTTAGTCATGAAAATATGTTGTTGTTTTTTTTTTTGAAGGCAAAAAATGTATCCACAAAGAAGGTCTAAAATGACACAAAATGACAGTTGACAAAATACCAGATTAGCACTATTCGATACGTAAACCCCCGGTTCTAGTGAATAAGTATTGGCACAAAGTATTTTAGGTATAATTATTCAGCGTTTAGCCTCCGGGTAAAGTCAATCTTGATAAAACGACTTTAATGTGGGAAAGGAAACTCTAGTTTGATATTTCAGAATCCAAAACGCTCACTGCGAAGATGACAGCGCATAAAGAGTTTGGAACTGTACCTTGAATATATTTATCAAGAACGATATAGAGGGTTTTGTATTCTAAGTTTAACAGATTGTCCAATTATCAGATATAAAACCTGAATCAGTTTAACATTGTATTGTTCATATAATCTCATTTTTGTTCGTGTATATATATATATATATATATATATATATATATATATATATATATATATATATATATATATATATATATATATATATATATATATATATATATATATATATATACATACATACAGAGCATTGTCAGATATTATAGTTTGATGTTTGAAGTAGAAAATTGCTGCTACCTAAATGTACAATTAAATTCATAGTCACGCACAATGTATGTCATTCTCAAAAGAATTTATGATGTTCATCGTTAGGTTGCTTTTTCTATGTTTTTTAAAGATACAATTTATAGCTAAATTAATTCGATGTCTAAATATATCTCGTAGTTTTCATTTGCAATTGGATAGGAAAGGTTAAAATATTAAAAAAAATTCTTATTGTATTTTAAACAATTAAAATATATCTTCTTTTTAAAGTTCGCAACCTTTTTTCTTCTCGCCACGGAGAGGTTATTGATTTTATTTTTGCGGGACTGTCCATATATGTATGGGATTCTTAAACACAATAACTTAACCTGCGCACTCTAAGATCCTATTTAGCTTTCACATGTTTTTCTATTTTATACTCCTTTCTATCTCCATCATCTTAAACAATATATAAATATTATCGCCTTTTGGAAGAGATAGCGTCTTAAGAGTTATAAACAAATACACTTCACAGGAGTGAGTACAGACATTACCCTTTTGTCGTGCTTTTTTATTACTTTAAAAATGAAACGGGTTTTTGGTCAAGGTCTTTGATTGATATGAAAACGTTCTCTTGAATCTTCTGATTCCTGGGATTTATTTTTATATGGGGTGAATTAGGTTTACGATCCATCCCTGAAAAATTTACCAGAGAGAAGGTAGCTTTTGATCAGGGGGAAAAGCAAAAGGATGCCTCGGAATTTATACTCTTAGGTGTGATCGTTGAAGTAGCTTGTTTGAACACCTTGCATTATCTACGGGGACAATATATGAATCTGACACTCAGGGGGGTTCTTTGCGCACATCAATAAATTCAGGAATATGCAGGTTTAACGTAAAATATTTATATATGCGTATAAGTTGCACATTGGTGTTGTGGATTGTAAGAATTTTCATACGTATATCCCATTAGGATTAGGCTGGATATATGTATCGTATTTCGTCAACCAACTTGCATGATCCTTTGTTTTAACGCTGTACTGGTGCGTGAAGGGGACTTAAACGCTACTAGCTGAAATAAACCTTGATGACAGTGTGAATCACAGCAAAGAAACACCGATGAATAGGCCAGTCTTTATAGGATTGGGAATAACTGAGTGTCTTTCAACTGTCAATAAATTAGGAAACAAAAACATATACATGAGGGAAGTAAATCTGAACAGCCGAATGTTGTTGCTGTGTTAATAGCAAGTAGAGTGAAATATGTAGCCCTGTTAGCGGTATAGCTTTTAAAAAATTCTCCATCATATCATTTAGTTATGGACAAATAGGTTTTATAATTACTTTCTAAACGGCAACATGTTTATGATCATAGGTAATTCGATTTTACTTTGTCATATCATCATTGTAATGGACATTTGACCTTTTTGTCTCGTATATTTCAGAACACAACTGTGAATGATATGGCCCCGTTTTCACTGAATTCCAGAGGCAGGAGGAAAGAATGCTTTCGTAACATAAACGTATATCTCAAACGCTTTTGAAAATAGCGTACTACTAAAAATGATGGCATGTTGTAGCTAATATGTATTAATTAGTTTCAAACTTGTTCTTCCCCACAATACGGATCACAGCCATCTCACTTCTCTCTGCGTGGGTTCGAGTCTCGGTTTATACCAATGTAGATATGTGAGAAAGCTTGCCAGTAGTTCTTTCAGGGATTTTCCCAGGTTCTTCCTCCACCATTAATGTGATTATGTGTGATTATGATTTTAACGTAGCTTTAACTATTTTGCAGTCATATCGCTACGATGTCTGCAGTGTGGCAGTTTATAGTGATGTCTAGCAATGGGGCATCATTCCGTAGACATGTAGCACGACATTAGCCTGACATCAGGCCGACCAGTCCTAACACTAACCTCTTAATGCTGAGCGTCAAACGAAGCAGTTGTTAGTACCATTTTTGTAAGTGTTTGGTATGACTCGAATGGGGATCGAATCCACGAATTCCCGCATCCGAGGCGGACGCTCTAACCACTAGCCCATCAGAGCGGTTCTCGAACATTAATAATGGCCGTCAAGTATAGCCTATCGAATGATGAAAAATATGGCGTTAAGTTCTACAGTAACAACAACCTCCAGACAACCTTATTATCCCTGTCCCCACTCCCGGTAACAAGAACTTTGGAGAGATTTTTGTATAATAATCATCATTTCTCATTGATATGTGTTTAGGTTAGAAACCATAACTGTTAACTTGTTCTAGACCCAACGGAATGTACTGCATGTTTGAAATAATTCATATTAACAAATCTTTGCTTGCAGATTGCAGCTCGAGTTAATTTTGTTCTGATAATATTGCGTTACGATGGATAAAACGATGTAGCTGCTGCATTATATTACTAATTTTTCATATGTATGCTTGACTTCTGCCAGTGTTTTATAACATGTGTCTGTATGCCTATATATATATATATATATATATATATATATATATATATATATATATATATATATATATATATATATATATATATATATATACATGGAAGCCGTAGACTGGTGACTACTACGTGCTTACTAGGTAATGTGAATGTTGTTATTCTGTCACCCAGGTAATATGATAGAATATTTCAATTATAAGGACAGTGTAAACATCAACTGTGAGAATTGACTTTTGCGAACAATAACGATTGAGGCGATATAATAACATAATATAGTGACTCAAATACAACAGGAATGTATATTTAAATTTCTTGGTCATTGAGTGAAGCAATGCGATAAACCTGGTACAGTTTAATTAAAAAGATGCAACAATCCTTCCTGAGATTTGGTTTGTTGTTTGTTGTTTTACCTAAGTGGTTAGCATTCCTGACTGAGGATTGAAGGGACGCATGTGTCAGCTACCATGCTGTGACATTGGGCAAAGCAGTTTATCCAAATTGCCTCTTTACCAGAAAGCTACCTTGTGTCTACGAGTGATACGGGGCTGTCTTGAATCTTCTCACATTTGTTCACTAACAATATGTGGAGGCACATAGCGGAATATTATTTTTCAGATAACAAACAATTATTAATTGTAAGTCAGCTTTGCTGGTCTAACCATCGGACGATTATCATCTTGATAAAATGCAATTATGAATTGATACGCAGCTTTGCTGGTCTAACGATCGGACGAGTTTGTGTCTGCTATCTTTGTTTGGACAGGAAAACCGGTTCAAACTGATGATATTACAATATGACAAAGAGACCATTTTCCTGACCGCATATAAAATTAATTGGAGTTATTATTATACTAATAAGATGAGTTTGTCTTCACCTTTAAAACACAATCAGTATTCAGCAATTACCGATTATGACGTGTCTCCTTGATGTCGAAATAAAGATCTTTTAATGTCACTCTTGGGTCTAGTGAAGGCGTGGTATTAAAATTTGGGATCGGCCAATACAGCAATTACCAGGAAAACAAGGCATTATATTGGTTGATGAAAACACACAACAGTGTAGTAAAGGCAACCATGTTAAACTAGTTCGTGTAATATTGGATATTCTTCACACACTACCAATTTGTGCAATGTAAAAATTATTTTGTCTTGTTAACTGTTTCTAAGCAGGTGACATTATGTTACTTGCTGAAAAGTATTTGTATAAAAGTAAAATATTTAATGTGTCCGAAAGGAAGTAAGAAATAAGTATATACAAATATTAATGTGCCCATGGAAGAATGGGAAAGAATATATCACTGTCTCAGTAGATCTTACATAGATTTGTACATCTAAAGTTTGCATCCCTTTAACTCAAATATTTGATATCATGACATTTATTTTCATAAAAAAACCTTTCAACTATTGATCTCTGTGTGTCCATAAATTATATATATATATATATATATATATATATATATATATATATATATATATATATATATATATATATATATATATATATATATATTCCTTTCACCGTATCTCTATTTTTATATTTGTCTTCTTTCAATCAATCAGAATGCATTCGTGTCGACCTCCCATCAAGTCTACATACACTGTGCTGTTTTAATTTGGTACATATTGTCTTTATGGTTTCCAGTTACAGATAAACACGCTGTTGCTTGTTGTTCCTATAAACTTGGTTGACGATTAATAAAAGTACCAACATAATGCAGAAAAATCCAATGTTTCTACGTCACAATTCAGTAAATATGGTTTTAAATATACAATCTTTAAATTAGAAAAAAGTTAGATACGATTTTAATTATCCTTTTTACATATAAAATATCACTTTTGATTATTAACAGGTTTTCAAGTCAGGAAACTCTCTAAACTGAGTTTTAGTACAAAGAAGCATTATAAAGTTAATTTTAAATACAATAAATAGGGAAGGGAAAAAGAGACCTGATATTGTAATAACTTTTATTTTTATGAAGCCTGAATGGCTTGAATTTGTGAAAATAAATAAGGCAGGCACTGTAAATATGTAGAAATTGAATTAAAAGAAAAATGATTCATTTCAAGCGCCTTGCTTGAAACAATATTAAAGTAGATAAGCATTAGCATGGGAGACAATTATAACAACTTATTAAAAGACATGACTGAGAACGTTCCCTTATGTTACGATTATTTTTTTACCAACATAACTATATAAAGTGAACAACTTAACTATATAAAGTGACCCTTTAATAAATGATATTCAGTTTAAACATGAGAAATGCATATTTTCGCAAATATTGATATTTGATAAGATGGCATAAAGTGACTCTATTTCCTGAGATTGGAAAGAAAACAAAATAAAACAAATCCTGAATTACAGAAACAAGTAAAGCCTGAGTCAACTGTTCGGGTAGACATCTATCTCGTAATTCAGTTAATGCTATTTAAGTTAATTCTAACGTAAAAAAGGTAAACTAAACCTGCCGTTCATTTTCACCCCAGATTATGCATTTGATTAATTGTTTTGATCTAGCTGTCAAATATACTCATCAAGCAAAGCATGCCATGTTAAAACTAGCTCAATGTAACTTGAAAACAAACTAGTTTCTGTATGATTATAAGTGTCATGATCTCCAAGTTTGCAATTGAGATGTCTCAAATACGAAAATCTCTAGTGAGAGTTATGGGGCACATTGTCAATTTGAAGAAAGTATCACGAAATGGATTTTAGTAGCATTAGTTGATATTGGTTTGCTGTTTGTTTTAACAACATATAAATTTATTAGTACCTATAACATGCATATACAGAAGAACCCGAGTGCCTTTCCAAGCGAGGTCTCCAAGGAGCTAGCTTCTGCGGTCCAAGCTGATAACGATCCAATGGACCGTAAATCTGGAGCAATGCCATTTAATCTACGGTAGCTCAAAGGTCGGTTATGGAATGTAAGCACTTAAAATATGCGTGATCAAATATGCGTAGCACTATCATTTAAGCGAACACGCTCAACTACCGATCAACCAACGGTCCCAAATAACGTTGTATCTTTGTACAGGTTAGTTTGTACATATATGTGTAGAACGTTATTGCTACCTTTCCCTTGTTTGCTCAATATAATTTGTTTTAAAACATGTCGACATGTCCATTTGACCCCAGCAGCTTCTTAAACGCGAAAAGCATGGCATCTGTTATAAATATTTATGTATCTCTTTGGTATGATTTGCATATTAGCTGCATAGTCTACATATGCAACGAAATAAATATTTCTGTATAGAGTAAAGAGTCGTATATATATATATATATATATATATATATATATATATATATATATATATATATATATATATATATATATATATATATTTGGACTCTTAATGAGTCTTTTTCAAAGGCAAAAACAAAACATATATAAGAAAAACAAATAAACACAAAAACGTTGTGTTTGTAAACCTCTGTCTTCACATGAGTTAAAACTATAAATAAAACCAGCTTGTATAGACTTGTTGCGGATATTGAAAACTGTATAATTCCCTACAAGTCTACAAGTCAAAGCGACATATATTTTTACTTTTTTGTACATTTATGTAACGCAGATTATATCCCGGGTATTTTATTCTATACCGGTTATTCTTATAATAAAATTTGACGGATACTAAGAAGATTTAGAAAATGTTAAATTCTACTAGTGCATAGTATTCTTGTTTAAGTCTTCTTGGTTTGGACCGCTTGGTTTCAATGTTATAAGGCGGCGTATCCAGTATGATTCCTTTTCCATCCTGGTTTCGGAACTACAGCTGTGGTTGTTGGCAATAGCTATAAGTGATATATCACTGAAAGTGTGGCCAGGGGAGGAGAAGTGTTCTGCGACTGAGATTCTGTACAGCTTTTTTGTCATCCAATCAGATCTATGAAGGTTTATCCTTTTGTGTAGCCTTTCAGTTTCTCCGACGTACTGAAGGCCACAGATCTTACATGTGATGAGATAAATCGCATTCTATGTTTTGCACGTTGGACCATGTATGTTTAGTTTTTCTTTAGTCACTGTGCTAGTCAATGTCCTGGTCTCTATCATATGTTGACCGGTTTTGCATCTTTTATCGCCACAGGGTCCATATTGACTAGGTTGGTTTTGACTAGTGATTGGCGTTAGCTTTGCCTTGACTAGGGTGTCCTTTAGGTTTTTGGTCTCCGGTAAACTATTACGGGTTTGTTCGGAAGTATATTGTCTAGTATGTCCGACGATTGCACGGTGGGCCAGTGTTTTACGATGAGTTTACCTACTTAGGGGTTGTATGGGTGATAGGTCAGAACAAATGGTATCCTATCAGCCTTTCTTTATGTCCATATTTGAGTAGGTCATCACGGTTTGTTTGTTTGGCGCTTTGGATTGCCTCCGCAATCAGGTCTTTGTCGTAGCCTCGGTAAATTAAATGCTTAGCAAGCTCTTCAGACCTTTCTAGGAATCTTTCATCGTCGGAGCAAATTCTGCGTATCCTCAGTGCCTGGTTATATGGAATGTTCATAATGCAGTGTTTTGGATGACAGCTGGTTGGGAGGAGATACTGGTGTTTGTCGGTTGGTTTCGAGCAGATGCCTGTGTAATTTGTTTTCTACTAGTCTGGTTGTTATATACAGGAAAACATGGTTTGAGTTGGAAACTTCTGCCGTGAATTTTATTGAAGGATGGAAGTTGTTTACCTTTGATATGAAGTCATCCAGACTTTCTCTTCCATACTTCGACTTCATTTCTATATCATCGATAAAGTGTACCCACTGGTATGGTGTACGCTCAACCGATGCTAGGAGCTGACCCTCAAGTTTTCCCATAAAAATGGTAGCATACGATGGGGCCATTTTAGTACCCATGGCAGTTCCTTGTATTAGTAGGTAGTTTTCTTCACTAAATTCAAAGTTGTTGAGTTTTTTGACAAGCCCCAGGAGTTGGACTAAGAAATGTGTGGTCGAATTATTTACAGTTCTTGTTGCCCATTCTTCGCTACATGTCTGTAACCCATCGTTGTGCGGTATGTTGGTGTACAAAGATGTGACGTCTAAGGAACCAAGTAATGTATTTTGCAGTAATGGTTCACTAACTTTGCTTTTTATGAGATAATATGTCGTGTCTTGAAGATATGATGGTAATTTGTGGACATGTGGTCTCATAAAATGATCTAAATATTCTGATATTTCTTCTGTGGGGTGCCCGTTACCTGAGATTATAGGTCTGCCAGGGTTTCCTTGTTTGTGGATTTCGGGTAGAAGATAAAATCTACCTGCTCTTGGGTTTTTTGGGCTTAAGTAGTTTTTCGTTTGCTGGTATATGTGTCCGCTTTGGTACGCATCGTCAATAACATTAGTGATGATTTTTGCATATTCCAGCGTTGGATCATGGTCAAGTTTTTGGTAGAACCTAGCCTCACTTAGTTGTCTACTTGCTTCACTAATGTAATCTTCCCTATTCATAACGACAACAGCTGAACCTTTATCTGCAGGCTTAATTATAATATCTGTTCTTCTTTTCAGTGAGTGCAGGGCATCTGTTTCTTCTTTTGTTAAATTAGAATATTTGTTAGTATGGTTGATATGTCTGGAAGTATCGTTTTGAACCGAGTTGATAAAGGCTTCCAGATTCGGAATTGAACGTTTTGGTGGGGTCCAGTTACTTTTCTTTCTAAATATGGGTTGGTCGCATCTTATATTTTCCTATGATTTGTTTGTTGGTTGAAGGTAAAATGGGCTCTGAGTCTTAGTCGCCGGATAACCTCTTTGGGTGACATTCTTAAGCTTCCCTCTGTCGTATATTTTTGGATGGGGACAGAAACTCAAACATTTCGATACAAGTTTTATTTTTGCATCAGTAAGTTCTAAATTGGAGATGTTGACTACTGTGTTAGTAACAGTTGCATTAGTGTTTGTTACCGAGTGCTTGCGATTCTTCCTTTTGCAGCGAATTTTCTTCTTACGTTTGTTTTTAGAAGAAATTTCTTCAATTGAAGTTTCTTCACAACAGTCCTTTGGTTGTAGATCAAGACTTCTAAGTTTTCTATCTCTGACTTTGTATAGTTTCTAAGTCTTTGTTGATCTTTATTTAATTTGGAGTAAACCGTTTGCAATTGTTCTTCTGGTGAGACGGAATTGAGCTGATGTTTTAGTTCTTCAATGGTTGTTGATTTGACTAGATATTGATGGTTAACGTATTTACTAAGTAGGGCTGTGAGTTTCACAGAAGCGTCGTGAGTTTTGTTTATTCCATCTTTTGTTGAATATGTTTGAGCTCTTGCCAATAATTTGCGGTTTCACATGAATTAGAAGACCTTTTGTGACTGTATTTGTTTCGAGAACATGATGCAAGAGAGTGCAATGATGCTTTAGGCGAAGTAAGGCATAAGTTTCATTGCGTAAAAGTTTGAATGTTTTCTGCATTTGTTGAGACATCGTCTCCATTCTAAGAGATACGGCAACAATTTAAATATAAGACTGAAAAAATGGAACGGATACAGTAGCACGACATAAATACAGGACCGAAAGGGTGTTAGATCACACCAAAGGTAGATCGTGCCATACGAGGTAGGTAATGTAAAGAATACAAATCATATGGCGAATAACAACCCTTTCAAGCACACTGAATCCACCAAGGGATCACATGTCAGGGATTGATTAAAATAGATGCAATAAGCAGACGACGAACAGTGCGAAACTAGTAACTAACTAGCCTGAGCGCTTTCGACTCTTAAGGAGACTTTTGTATTTGCCTTTGAAAATTTCTTGATTTCTATCTGTTCCGCATTGATGAATACACACTTTTGAAGTTGGTTTTACTAATAAAATTAGAGAAGTTGTATCCTTTGCATATAAAAATATAGGTGATTTTGCTTAGGGATCTTGATAACGACATTCACAATCTGATTAATACGAAAAACTTGCTGAATAACGCTCTTGCGTCGACTCTCAACATAACAGCTTGTATCATCCATTTCAATCACACACACACACACACACAGACACACACATACATATAATCCGTTGGACGCTGGAAATATTCAAATTATAGACTTGATAAAACGATTTTATTCAAGTTTAAAATTTAGTTTTACAAAATATGTAAAATTTAAATCATTTGAAAATATTGTGTAGCTTAATATAAAAGAGGGAAGAAACCATGCTAATTCAGAGAAATAAATGAAGATATTTAGCGTCAAATGCAAAAAAGAGTGATGAAAAGGTTTAAAGAATAACCAAACGAATTGGTTAAACGGTGCAACCTTACCTCCAAATACCAGTGGTGTTGATATTACCATAAATTTCAAAGCCGATACTTCCTTAAATCCGATGGAAACTTATGCATACAATAATATCAATAATATTAATAATATTTTGTTTGCCAACACCTTCATCCCTCACAAAGTGTGTGTATATATATATATATATATATATATATATATATATATATATATATATATATATATATATATATATATATATATATATATATATATATATATATATATATTGTGTTTGATCAGTGATCGTCATTTTCAAAGAAATATTTAAAACGATTTTACTCGTTTTGAACTCGACAATATCTGATTTCTCTGTATTTAATCGCGTGTTTCATATCTTCTGAGATTATTGAAATATGCACCTCCAAATTTAAACATAGAACTCGTTTCAGCTGAGCAATAATGAGGCACCCGCAGAAAGATATCGAAATCCTAGATATTGGTCAATATTATTTATAAATAATGAAAAATTTGATGCTCTAAATTTTTGATATTCATTGTACACTTTCGCCTGGTCAGGCAGGTAAAGGCAAATGCTAAAAGTATTTGAGGGAGTATTGGCAGCATGGTTAGAGGGGTTTCTGATGGAACGGGCACATTTCTACGCCGCTTTAAGGTGTTATTTGTTGTTGTGATGTTTAAAGCAATTTTTCAGCACACGAAGGTCAGTATTAATGGTGGAGGTATGAACTGGGAAATCACGAGAAATAACCACCGACCCACCAGAAGCTACTGGCAAGCTTTCTCAGATACACACATTCGCCGAATCCTTGAGGCGAAATGGTAGTGGTCCGTAACGGACAGCGCTTTAGAACACTCGGCCACTCGGGCTCCGATCCTTAAAGCTAAACGTTATGAAGGGCACTGTATTCCAATACCTAGGTAGAAAAAAGACTATTTCTTTATCGTGTCCTAAAATAGCAGATCAAACCAAAGAAGAACAGGTGGGGTGGGAAACTGGGAGATGGTGTAAAGCGTCGGAGAAGTGTTACGAAACTGTTATGAAAGTTCACATGTATTTCCCTTATATGAATCAAGTGAACCGTATTCTTGTTGAATACGCATGATCACTCCTTGAAAATTTGTCATTGTACTACTACTTTTAATGAAACCTCTGACTCCAAACGGTGGCAGACGTATCTCGTTAGCCTTGTCAGGCAGTTCGAATAAAAGACCGAAACTCAAATTCCAAACCAACAAAGTGCCATTAGATGATGGCTCCGCTGCCTTTTGGATATCGTCGGGAGAAGGAAAGGCTACAGGTGTAAACCCTGACAGAAAATCAGAAATGGAGCCCGTAAAGCGGTTGGGTGTCTGAACAGCCCAGGCTTTCCACATTACAGGCCAGGCTTGCACCCTGGAATGGTCAATCCAGCATTGCCCTTGAGGGATGAAACAACACGGAAGCTGACAGTGTACTGGTTATATGTCACACCCGATTTGTGTTGGGAAGAGGTGTCACGGGTCAGCTTCGATTGTGGGAGGGATCTTCAAGTGCCACTGGCCAACTATCGTCTGCCTTACGCCGGGCAACCCAGGTCGGTAAGATGCTGGACCACCAACGTCTGCCGTCTTCAGTGGGTGCCTAGAGTTAAGTGTGTTTTCAACACGACAAGCGGACAGAAACTCGGCACCAGACAAAAGAAACACTGAACCATTAAATAAGAATTCAAGTCTTCGTTTTGCAAGCTGTAACGTGCGCACCATGCGCACAGTCATCTCGGTCCACCTTAGGAAGGTGGACAACACCAGCAAGACAGCCATCATTGATAGAGAGCTCACCAGGCTAAATATCAGCATAGCTGCCCTCCAGGAAACCAGGTTTGCCTGTAGCGGCTTCCTGAGAGAGGAAAACTACATCTTCTTTTGGAAGAGCTGAGAACTTGCCTAGCGCCACCATCACGGAGTTGGATTTGCCATTAAAACACCCTTATGACCTCGTTTGTGCCTCCATCAGGGGGCAGTGAACGTCTCTTGTTCATCCGCCTTGCCACTGCTGAAGGTCATGTCAACATCTTCAGTGTCTATGCCCCACCCTCACATATCTAATAGACGTATATGATAAATTATATGGGCAGTTGGACGAACAGATCAAATGATGTCAAAAGGATGAGTTATTATTCCTCATAGGATCCTTTAATACTAGAGTTGGAGCTGACCATGAGTCATGGCCTACCTGCATCGGACATCATGACTCTGGAAAGACCAACGAAAATGGTCAAAGACTGCTAGAGCTGTGCACCTCTCATGGCCTGTGCGTAACAAACACTTTCTTCAAGTGTCGGCCACAATATAAAGTGTAAGCTAAACATCCCAGTTCTCATCGTTGGCACCAACTCGACTTAGTCATCACCTGGCGCTCTGCCCTGAACAATATCCTCTCCACCAGAAGCTACCATACATCCCTCCAAGACTGAGGAGTATGTGTCCGTCCTGGATTATGCTCTCATGGACCTGCGAGACCACGATGACACAGCCGAGTGGAACACCATCAAGGACACCATTTATAACACATTCATGTCGACGTTTGGCAAGAAGGAACGGCCCAGCCTGGACTGGTTCAACGCACACCTTTCAAGGATGGAACCATGCAAACCAATACAATACAGTGTTAGTTACAGCATGCAAAACATATATTTATTTAAAATAAAATGTACAGGAAAGCAGATTTTGATTAGTGTGAAGTTGAATTGATATATGTTACTCTTTATTTGAGTGCTTTTGAAAACAATTGTCCGTTCATGTTAAAGTATGCATTTAAATAATGCTTCCAGGTGCTGAAAAGTAGAAGTGGTACAATAAAATAGACCGCCATGTCCTGGTCTATACGCCATACGATTCAGGTAATTTTTCGATAACCGACCATTTGTGGAGTAACCTTTACAGCCTGATGTACGGACGTGCCACTAAACGTGGTGGGACGATTCGGGTTTTGATATACTAACATTCTGTGACAAAGCATGCATACACAAATGTGCTTGGCAGCTTTAAATTAAGAGAGGGTGTCTCAATATAAATTGAATGCTAACTTCAAATGTAGACTTTAAACAAAAAGGTCAGCTATAATTTATTTATTTTTAATAATGTAGTACTTAGATGGTACATAGACGCCTGCAGCATGGGTTAAGGGGGTCAAGTGTTTGACCTGGAGATGAAACTGCATATATATATATATATATATATATATATATATATATATATATATATATATATATATATATATATATATATATATATATATATATATATATATATATTTATATTTATATTTATATTTAGTATGTACGATATAATAATGACATACCAACAAATGTGTAAATTTTTCTTTAAAAGGAAAGGATGATTGCTGCAATTACTTTTAATGAAAAATTGATACAACGAGCGGTATATCATTGATACATCTTACATACTGCACATATATCTTATTTATACAACATTCACGTTTCCATTTCATATGGGAGATAAACCTGACTGTCATAAAGAGTTCGTTGTAGTGGTATGAACTGTTCAAAATCCATCGCACATACGTACGCTCAAAAAAGAAGATATATTGTGATTCTTAATTTCGTATTCATAATAATTGTTTTGTTTCCTCTAATAATATTAAATTAAATGAAAACATCAAACGCTAATAGTTACCATTAATTTTGTTTTAAATAATAAGCAAACCAACATAGAATTTGCAGCATTCGTCGTTATGGACCGTAACAGTCCGGCAATTTAGATCTATACGGAGATTACGAATCGAGTCAGAAGCATCAATATAATGAAGGAACAAGATGTAATGAAATAATCTGACCCTAACTGCATTTTGTTGATTTATTTTATGTCCATATTTCCCTATTTCTTCTGACTGTCAGTGTCACTTTCAATAATTCTCCTGCGTTTCTGCTATGAAGGCTCTGTTTATGAATCGCTTGATGCAAGAAGGTGACCCGGAGAGGGATCTCCTTCACATTTTGCGGGAGGTTCATAACAAACATATTTTGTACGGTGATGTTTGATCCGTAAAATGGGTTGCTGATGATCTGATTCTATTGAATAATACACATTGGGATCTTGATATAATACAGTAGGTTACTGTGCAATTTGAAATTTCTTTCCTGTGAGGGTGGGGGATGATATCATCATTACTTGGGTGACAGGTATTGCTCAAGTAACTGGAGTAAGTTTGTTGCTGTTTATCACTTTTGTTGGAATACCTGTTTATAGACTGTTCCATTCTGTTTTATGAAATTTGCATAAAATCAGTTGAGGATGTTTTTATCTCTTTACT
Source organism: Potamilus streckersoni (assembly GCA_016746295.1). NCBI lineage: Eukaryota > Metazoa > Mollusca > Bivalvia > Unionida > Unionidae > Potamilus > Potamilus streckersoni. Next base: position 1,022,960 of record JAEAOA010001402.1, read on the forward strand.
TCTGTATTAGGTACGTTCGGCTACTCGTGTTTGTTAATTTCTTTATTTCTGTAATATCTACTTTTTCTTTCATTTTTTCATGATGCATCCAAGTTTGTTAATTCCAAGGATTTGCTTCCTAAACCATTTTGGGTTTGTCGTGGAGATTGGCATATTGTTGGGAGCAATATAGAAAGGATCTTCAGGATGACAAAAGTCTGCTTGTCTTAGTTCTGCATACCGTTTGTAGATAGCAAGTGGATTTCTCTCTTTCTCTTTGTCATTTTTATTTTCATGCATCTTAGGATTAATATCACTGACGTCCTTGACATTGCCTCCTGTTCTTGTTTATGTTTACCTTTAATTGAGTTCAAGATACTCCATTCCACTCACGTCTTTCTTTAGTGTAACATCCCCCATTGGAAATTGTATTGTTCAGTCACTTTCTTCAAACTTAAATGCACATAATTGTTAAACCATACTGTATTAACAATGGCATCCGGTGTTTCCATCCTAATTAGTTTTTGCTATACAAGACATTTATTTCTTCGTCTGTGATCGGTTGACTCAGACTGGGTTTATTTCCCTTACCTTAAATTTTAAATACTTTTTCTTAGCTTCCGTTGTCAATTCAAAATTTGTGTAATTTTTTCGCATGATTGAACTTGCATATTTCTTGATTTTAAGGTGGCGAGTTATGGAGCCGATGTTGCTTCTTACGCTGTTCGTTTCAAACTCAGATCCATCATTCTTCCTAACATTGAGTATAAGACCAGGCAGGTGCAGATCCGATTCACATGGATGTATTTCGTGTAAATTTCTATTTTCATTTTTCTGACTGCAGGAATGCTATTAATAACCTAACATAAAATAGTGTTTGTTTCAATGTGCTTGCATTATGATTGTTTTCTATAACTTTAAGTATATCATAAGGTTCGTGGTGTACAAATCATGTATAAATGTATCAGCCATGTTTCTATGTCACTCTTCAATTAACTCACAATTTATTAGATTAAATGTTACATCATGTTCTCCATATATGTTGTCATTGTTTTCATTTTCTGAAGTGTTTAACTGTGACATTTGGAAGGAGAGACTGAAAGCAGCTGAGCTGACAGAGATGACAGCAGGGTGTAGCTCAATAATATTTATTTCTGGATTGAAGATGGCTGATGTTCTTGTATAAATATTTTAGTTTCTATAAAAATATTTTGCATGAAAATAATTTTCTTGTTATGTTCTTTTTTTAAAACGTAATATTCCAAGGATTCCATATCCATGTTAACAGAGTATAAAGCTATAATAAAACATGATCAGTATGCTTATTTATATTCCGTGGTCTAATTACAATTTGATATTATAAGACTATTGGTATATCAAGTTGCTTTCTACCAACACTTCAAACACTTCAAATATGTTTTAATGTGTGTGGTTTATATATATATATATATATATATATATATATATATATATATATATATATATATATATATATATATATATATATATATATATATATATATATTCCGAAAAATTTATTCTTAGAAATGAAACAGAAAATATGACACAAGGTTCTTTTTAAAACGCCTAATAAATATTAGCTTTAGATTCAGACTGCTTCTTGTATTCACTCTCCCGGCCGTAACTGACATATACCCCCGAAAATCCCTATCACACCAAAGAAGAGCTAAGTGACTGCTGGAGTGGGAACACATGGAGGAGGTGGTTAGCATTTTTGCAACCTTACTATAATTTTTACTAGTGAGAATACACATGGGTTATAATCATATTATATTGATATTCAAATGATATTGTGACCAGGTTAGACTTTGTCTAAATTGTTATCGAATGAGAGCAGTGGCCATTGCATTATTTAAAAGCATGTGTGTTTTATTAGTCACATATCGGCAATAATACCATCCCAGTATGAATGATGTAAGTCAGGTACTAATCAATCATCCGATAGTTGCGTTATTCGTAGCAAGTAGCTGATAATGAAAGAGAGTGAGAGAGAGAGAGACGGCTTTACCGTGGAATGCTTGCAATTGCAGACCACATATGCCATGAATGATACTCAAAATTATTTTGAAACATGTTTTTGTTCTTCTTGTTATAGTTTTTGTTTTGTTGTGCTGATTTCATTATTATTATTATTATTATTATTATTGTTATTATTATTATTATTATTATTATTATTATTATTATTATTATTATTATTATTATTATTATTATTATTATTATTATTTTTATTATTATTATTATTATTATTATTATTATTATTATTATTATTATTATTATTATTATTATTATTAATATTATTGCAACAAGAATACTATCAGAAATAATATCACTGTAATGTAGTCTTAAGTAAATACAAGTTAAAGGCGCAGGAAATAGAAAAAATGATCCTCGTTTCATACTTTGCGGGGGCCCAGCAATGCATACAAGTTTTTGTAGGATGAGGTCATTTTGAAAATGTTACATGGTCTAGCAGATTCCTTATTTCATTTATATCAGCATACATGGATTGGATTCTTTTTCGGATAATTCTAATTCGATTCGTACTGCAAGTAAATGATGTTCTAATTATTCTAACATTAAAACCATTCCTAATTCTATCAATGAGTGGAATAATATCTTTTTGTGGTTTTATTTAACTGATATCTTCAATTATTACCGCCTCTCATTATATTTTCCTAAATCAATGATAAGTTTTTTAACTCTATTATCCTCCCATTTACTTATATTAACAAGATTTTATTTGTTAAAATGCTTGATATTCTTTTTCATAAATACTACCATTTGATTTTTTTAAATAACTGTCTTCTATCTTCAAGATCCATAAACTCTTCCATCCGGTAGTCAGCACATGCTTTCTCGTTTTCAATTTATTTTCATTGCTCTAATATAATATTTAAAATATTTTTAATCTCTGGTTAAACATGCTAATCTTTGTTCAAGAGCCAGTTTTTATTTATCCGCCGATTTAGTTCAGCTTGTCTTGCAAAATGATCAGCTAGATTAGCTACAAGTGACTCAGCTAATCTTCTTATTTTCTTCTTCAGATTTTCAAATATTTTTTTCCAGCAGCTGATTCTTTTTATTCTTTAACTAGTCCAGATAAGACTTCTTCTTGTCATGTTTTAAGTTTTTCTGCTGATAGTCTATCAGATTTAGGCTGTTTTGTTAAGTAAAGCTTCTGTAACTGGTGTAAGAGCTGCAGCTGTTGTTTCTGCTTCAGCCACTTGACTGCGTCGTGTACGTTGGATCATCTACCTAATTTGAGTTTTCGATTTAACAAGGATCTTATATTTTCCATGTTTTTTTTATATTTTGCTTGCTCGTCTATTGATTATATACTATATTCTATAACAAATACCGTATGTATTTTTCAATAATAAAACCATTTATTCTACTCGTATCATTTGTTAGTTTATCAAATAAATAAGTCATGCTTAATTGCCGTTGCTTTATGATGTAATTCAATACATTTGTTTGGGTTTTTTTAAATCACTACATTGTCCATTCGCAATATTTCTAACTTCAAAATTGTTTAGTCTTGGAAATAATTTAACACAAACAGTATTTCGCCTAACAAACCTTTTAACATTATAAAAACCCTGAGCAATATAAATTTATTTCATGTTTTATTACAGGATAATTGAAAGTATCTGATTATATTCATTTGTTCGATGTTTAGCCGAATAACGTCAAAACTATCTTGTGTTCGGACTAATCATATTGATTAACTGGAATAAGTTCTCCTGGTTGTTTAGTAATAATAAAATCTTCACCAGCCTCAACATCATCAAGCAGTTTGTCATTGTAATTGTTATGTAGCTCGTACTTATCATGTTGTGTATTATTTGTGTAAATATAAACGTGGTCGTAAAATTTTCTCCAAGCAAATAAATTCATAAGCAAGTTTGTTTTCTATATCCAGTTCTTCCAACAATATCATAATGATAATCTGGAAGTTTGTTACCATGTTTATATTTCACCAACCGCTCTGTATCAAAGTTTAATATGGCCGATTTTGCCATTAATATTATAAAATTGTATGTTACATATAACTTGTCAAATAAGAAATAAATAATGATCGTACTTATCATCATACAATATTTGGAACATTATTAGAATATTCAGAAGCTAAAGTTCAGCAAGGTTACTTATCGAAATATTCAACTCTTTATCGGCTAAAAAACGAAATTAATAATTTATTACATATCATAAGTGTCACCAAAATGAAGTTTTTTTATTTTTCAGGATAAACAAGAACGATTAAAGACATTAAATATACAAATGTTAGATGTATTTGTACGAATTCAACAGCGTTTCTTACTAATATCGTTACTTTTGCTGATCAAGATAAAATACAAGATTATAATAAGTCAGTTATCGATTATATTCAGAACGCTGGCGATTGATTTACTGGCAACATTATCATGAATAAAAAAAACTACATACCTTGGAGACCCAGATGCAGAATCCGACGCAGCAATACAATATACCTTGATGATCAAGTTTCTAAGTACATTTTATTCAACGGTTGTGTATTCCTTGAAATTTCTTAATGTGAACAATAATGGTATTAATAATCTCAGAAGACCATTATCAGATTTTCAAGCAGCAACAAAAACACATCGCTAATCAAGAGTCTACCTTTGTGGTATTATTTACAATAATCAACAATGGATTTGCCTCATTCAAAATTGAGTTTTCCAATCACATACAAACGTTCCTGAATTTTTGTCGATTTGAGTATATTAATGATTTGTTTGGAAGTCCAGCGTTTGTAGATATTAAACTCACTGATATTAACATAAAACTAAACGATATTGTCATTGGCATTCAAAATATTGTTCCAATTCCACACATGCAGATAAATAATGTGGCATTCCCAGTAGCATCAGGAGCAGAGATACTGACACCCTCAAATAATACTATCAAACTGCGGAAGTTACTGGTGTATATATGCTATCTGTATTTTGCGATGTAAAATGTATTATTTTTATCACATATCTATGTCGTTACTCCGACAATCATAGTATCATTTTCCTACTGCAAAACCTTAGACAAGCGAACAACGATTCTCTGCGAATCAGGTCCCATCTGCCTGGATCTAATTGCGGTTAGATACAGTGACTCTTGTGATCATATTGTTCAATGCTCGTATAATTACTTATTTCAAAAACAAGAACAGATTTAAATAATTAATAAACAGTGCGTCCTTAACTATCGTCAGTATTCATTTATTTTGTAATTATATAATACTTATTTTGGTAATCATTATATTGTATATGCATTTGGTGTGCTCTCCAAAATTGTAAAGCTCTTTTCGAACATAATTAATATTCAAATTTTCGAACATAATTAATATTCAAAAATCGATGAACTTATAGAGTTATAATTTTCTTCGGGAACAAATTGATAAGGTTTTTAAACGACGCTGTGCAATAAATGAACAAAATTTGTATTCGAAATATCATAGCTATTCACAAAATTATTGAATCTGAACATAATATGTATCACTTAGATGGCGCTATCATCTGGAAACAAGGAAGCACAGACAACATATAATTTCTTTAGGAACCACATTCGAACATCAGGTAGATGTTTGATATCATTGAACTTTTATAATTTCACGTAGATGTGCATAGGCATTACAAATGCAAATTATTTGTGGATATAAATTAAAATCTCAAACATGTATCTGCTGGGGAATAATTCTAAATATTCCATCAATAACTTTCATGTTTACTTATACATCGGTATAGATAGATCCACAAATCAGTTTTTATTGATATTACTTGAATATTACATTTAATAAAAGTACCGAATTTGAAGATCTAAATGCAGAAATAATTTATTGATGGAAACAGAGGCAAAGTCATTCCCAAATTTCTCAAAACTGACTCCACTATCTAACAGTTCCGTACATACGTATCGTAGTGGATGAAAGCTGATAAATACGTCATGTTTGTTTTGTACGTCATCTCATGCTTGATATATAGTGATACCAATGTTAGGTGGGATCAAAGATGTCATTCTACATGTATTTGTAATGTAGAACGAATTGGAGTGAAGAATTGAATTTCATGCGAGACCATTTATCGAAGGTCAAATTATTATCCTTTCTCAACTATCCTTCTGATCAATACACGGTCATTCTTCTTTACTGTCGCAGAGGAAGATCATATATATGATGGATCAGTCCTATCATTTGCACATTTGACTTACAGGGAGGTCGGGAAAATCACTCTATCATGTGTCACCTATTTTCCTTTGAAGCAAACGCGACTATGTGGCCTTTCAAAATTTAAGGTTTTATACCTCAACGAAGACACAACAACAACCACATTACATACTGACGCTTTTCTCTGACACCAACCGTAGACGTTCGGGACCTCAGTTACAATCAAAAGTGTTGTTGTAGCATTAAACTAATCACTTCAGAATGTAAAATATCTGAATCTCTCTCATTCACAGGTTGCATTAAGTGAACAATTTAGTTTAACCAAGGGGTTTTAAATGGCTATTAATAATCAACCAATATACTTAAAATTATCGCAATACATATCGTTTATGCCAATCATATCCCAGTATAGAGGAGATTGATATTTCCAGTACTTCTTTTCTTGAGATGCAAGCTGGTGTAGAGACCATTGGTCGCACATTGCCCTGCTTCCCATTTATATTCTCAATAAACAAACTAAAATCAACTAACTTGAGGACCAATGAAACTATGTACATAGACGACGTTCTTTCTCATGCTCCTAGTAACACGACAAATATTGATGAAATGTGTTTTGGATATTTGCATATTCAAAGAATTGACTTTGATATAGATAAACGTTGCAATAGATAAAACACTTTCAAATCTAAAACACTGCTCGATTTAAAAAGATATGTAATATTTTGTCGCCCGAACTCATGATAAAAGGTTCCCAACTTTCAAGCGATTACATCGTACGGAACAAACTATGAACAATGGTAAATCTCAGAAATTTATTTGAAGATAATTCAATAAGGAAGGTTGTATATTTATCTAATAAAAGCATTGAATTCATACTTTGATATATGTTAATACACACACCAAAGCTAGCAAAGGTGAGTATTCAAGGAAATACGTTGTCAGTTTTTTATCTTTCTGTCAGAAATTGTTCAACTTACACTATTATACATAACATGGAATATGATAAAATACGTTTCCAGATACTTCTTTAACTGAATATAGTCCATTCATGACCAACAATGTCGGTTGAAGAAGAATACACAAACATATTTGCCGGAAATGAAACCGAAATTGCATCACATATGAATAAAACATAATTCTCTGGCGACCTAATAACTAAACAATTAGTCATAGACCTATCTGCTAATATAACAGAGTATACCATTTAAATGATTTGGTTTCATGAATGGATGTTATACACGCACATCTGTCTTTTCGGCAAGCACTTATACACGTGAAAGTTTGTAAATAATTTGAATAGCATAACTTCCGAGCTTCGGAACAATATGAAGTATCATTGAAGGCTCAAGGAATTTCTTTGTGTAATAATAGCAATGTCATATATATTTCTAACGATATTATTTGCTTGCGTTATTGTAAGGAGAGGGCGGAAGTTTTAAAGAAAGGCATTACGTCATGATGCTTAGTTGGTGACACAAAATATGAACGAATAAGATGATTGACAGCGATAGTTCGCGTTCTTATCTTTTCCCGGTAAAGACCATGAACTTGTAAGTAATTACATAATTCTAGTAATGCGGAAATTCCTGAGAGGTACATTTTGGTAGTAATGACAATATGTACAAGCCATTATACCCTTGGAAGCTGGATTACCAAAGAGATAAATCGGTGTGTGACTATGTTCGATGTGAATATTATGGATGTAACAAAGGATTTCATCAAACAGAATATTGAAAATACGAAGCATTGTTGGCTAAGCAGAAAATAATTTAAAGATATTGCTTGTTAACGAATAAATGTGCCAGCGATAGATACCGTCATCGCTAAGGGATATTTTGATAGTTTGATAGTTTGCACGCGAGCAACATGGAATCTCCAGAATTATGAAGCTGTCCTCAGACCAGAATGTTGTAAAATTTCCGAAGGTATGCTAGAAGAATGAACCAAATCTTTGGACGAAGTAGAGGAGGGTATATAATTCTTTAATGGGCTATCTATCCTCTTTTTTCCAATCATCACAAACACGCCTTGTTGGCCTACATGCCATTTTGGATCTGACCCTTAAACCAATATATCTGAATATGTTTCCAATATTAACCAAATGAACAAAGACACATAATAGTATATAACGTGGATGAAGATAGAGAATGTGCGTAGGGCTGGATTTGGAAAAATATCGAAGAAATCACTTTTAAGAAATCAGCTCTTAAATAGTTGTTCATTACCTAAATGTGACTTTAAGACCTATATATTTTATCAGAGCATAGGTAACACTTCACTAACAATTTTATTTCCAAGCAGAAACGAGACCAACATTGAAATTCTATTACACGTTAAATGGCCAACTTCCTAAGTTCCACAGAAAGCATAATGTTATAAGTCAATCTTAAAGAGAAAGTATTTACCACTTTACAATTTATTTTGGTTTTACCTTTAGGTCATATCCTTGTCAAACACAAATAGCTAATATCGTATTCTATGTTAGCTCTATGATTAGTAGATCAGGGATTGTTCCTTTCCTATCATATTATATATTAAATCTCATATGTTATCGCCGTTTATGATAAATTAAATTGATGAATGCAAAGAATAGTTATTAGCCCAAAATATCATGTTGTACATTATCATATACGAAAATGGTGCAGTACAGACTTTAAAAATGACAGCCGCAGTAATCATTCTGAAAATAGTGTGATTGCATCCCTTCCTGAACGAACGGTACCAGTAGCGATGATTTGTCGTTGAAAATCCTTTTTGTGATATCTCGTTCATTTTAAATCTACAACGTATTGTTCTGACCTGACCTGCAATATGGCAGTCGCACCAGCCATTTGAAATGTCTTTTTATTCCTCGTCAGTTGAAAATCAAATTGACAAAAGGATCTCAGTAAAAGACATTATGCTGATTGGACAATGTTGCATACAATTGGTTCCTTTCTGAAATAAGATATGCCAACAGAAGAGACAATCTTCAAAACCATCGCATCATTAATTCTTGTGGAAAGTCACAGACACATGGACTGTTTAATAATATATCTACTTTAAAATGTATGTGTTCCTAGTGTTAAATGTTGTCGCTCATATTTGCGATATGGAAGCTATAGTGACCATCTTTAGAATAGTTATATTGCTGTTAAGTCTTAAAAAAGAAAGTAATTTTACGAAAAGGTTTCACCAGATGTCGTATTATTAGGTCTAGCTGGCGACAAAGTGAAAAATAAATGAGCTCAGCATTAAGAGATTAGTAATATGACTGAGTAGTGTATCATGCTAAATGTCTTAGGCAGGATGCCCGAAGGCTAGATATCAGTCTAAACTGTCATACTGCAGTAATCTTCGCTGTATGGCTTAAAAGTTTTTTAAAGATAATTTAAAAATAAAAAAACACATTCGTTTAATTTACGTAGCTAACACAAGTGTATTATCACGTTTTAAATTGATTTTCCTGAGGAGATAAATTGACCTGGCAGGCAGCCAGATATCGTTTTGTTCTGCAATCTGTCCTATTTACGTCCCATTACATAGGGTTTGTATATTTGCTAGTGAAATTGAGTTCATTTATTATGCAATTAAAACACGATACAAATTGAATCGTAATCATACGTGAGATGATATTGTTCTTATAACACGAACACAGGCTGTTATTAGTTTAACTGTACATGTCTATATATATATATATATATATATATATATATATATATATATATATATATATATATATATATATATATATATATATATATATGGCTATGTCACAGCAATAACGTATACATTCATATGACAGTGTGGTATTTAGAAAATTTTAAATAGGTACGTTTTATTTAATCACATGCTAGAAATTAAGAAAAGTTTATCAAATTTAGTATGTTGTCTCATTCACGATCGGACTATACTTAACTGTGTTAAATGTTTAAGCTTCATATTTAGAAATAATTTCATTTTGAGCTAAGCATATCTCATAGGCTATAACTTTGGTGGTGTATTTGTTACTGCGCAAAATATGAATCATTCCGTTTTATTTGACGATTATAATCCTTTATATATATATATATATATATATATATATATATGTGTGTGTGTGTGTGTGTGTGTGTATTTGTAGTATTGATTTGTAAATGTATGCCTTGATGTACAACGATCACACTTCATCTAAAAGTATAAACACTGTTTATATGAATAAGTTTTTCTTAGATCTACAAAACTCAACTATGCTGTAAAATGTACAAACTGGATTTATTCATTAAAATATGTTTTCTTTACATTGGTTTGTTTGAAATAATTTTCTAAAACAATGATAATAAAAACTGTAACACATGACTAGGCAAAAAATTAGTTGTAATTAATTATTAAATCTTTACTATATTGTTCACGAAATTGTTTGTTTTCAGGGCGTTGTAAGAGATTGTCAAACTATAATTCAATATTAAATCACAAAGTCCACTGTGTATTAATCATTAGAAACTTAATCATTCCCTAAATCGCAGTAAGTAAATGTATATTTTTATTCGTTATTTGCCTACGAGGTTCTATCTAAGCGCATAGATTTGTTTGGGATTCAAATAACACATATCTGTAGTTTCTTTGATGTTATTTACTTTTTATAGTTAATTAAAGGTAGTCATATAGGTCATGGGTATTTCTTGTATGTTATTCAGACGATATAGTTTCGAATTGTTTCCATAAAAAGCAAATTAAACTCTTTATTTCTAAATATTTGAATTTCCGTTATGAAAAAGTATTAAGAATCGTTATACCTGTGTGGTGTACATTGACAGTAAGAGCTCGACCTGGCTGTTTACTTAAAAAGACAAAACCTTCATGTTAAAATTGTTGTTATAAAGGTCACACTTACGTTTTAAATAATAGTTATGCTTAATAATACAAAAACGAAAGAAAATTAAATAAAATAAACTAGAAAGATTTAGAAGAAACCCCGAATTTTAACACACGTGTAATTTATCTACATGGTCGTAAGACGGCTAAATTTACTGCTTTAGCCATGCCTCCTAGGATATTTAGCTATGTCGTTTAGACTTACATGATTGAACACTACAAAACAACACCAACAAGAAATACTAGATATTGCAAATGAAGAAATAAGTCTTCATCATTATCATAATATTAACTGTGACAACAGTCAGTTGTAGTTCCATATGACAGTGAACATTGCCTCGAACATGAGAATAGTCAAATATACCGGTAGCGAGAAATTATGTAGTCAGATGGCTTAAAGAAAAACATCGGCAATATTGCGACACTCACAGGCCACTACAAATGATGTGAGTGGAAAATGGAAGATGATGTGTGACTGAATATCCGGATTAGTCTTATTTTAGCGTCAAAAGCTTGCACTAAGCTGATAGAATGCGGTTGAAAGTCTGAAGGCTGTTGAAGCAGAGTCAATACAATAATAACTGAACGATGATTATGCCATTAGATTTAAATAACAAAATGCATTTTTATGGAAATCATTGCAGTATATAAAGTGTCAGATGGGCGTCGGTTATCAGTCAATGGTCGACGTTTTCATTATTCACTCAGTACCCAATTTTGAGTGTGGACATGTTGACCGTTAGGCAAAGTATTATTAGTCTCAGTGATTCTTGGGTATGTTTCATACAGCTTCCAATATTCTCCCAGGCGCTTTTTATTCCTTAATCGTTTTACTAAACTTCTTTTTTATCCCGTTTTAAAGCATATTTTGTTGACAATATTGTAACAGACTTGAATTATTTGCTCATAGGATGCCAATGTAAGGATTATGTATATTGTTCTCATCAGGTGTTTGATTATGGGAAGTCAGTGCAGAGAATATAGTACTCAGATCAATATAATTAGAAAATACTAGCGGCAAATGCCAATCATTGACGTGTTAGTGAGTTTCTATCATGCCATGATTTCTTTTAACTGAATTCATATCAATACCTCACGATTCTCCCTGTCGCTCAGTAGCTCCTATTAAAATGTAGCTGTGTGAATTAATTGTATGACTCCAGATGCGGTATTCATGATTCGAAACTGATAAAGTAATAGAATAAAAGAGAAGGAAAAGTTCCGCCGCCGTCTTCAGTCGGCATTTGTTGTTGCTATGGTGATAAATATTGTGTAAAGTTAAAGAATAAACGTGGCTTAGAATTACAAGTTGACAGGCCGAAGGTGATATATTAAAAATAGTTCCCAATTATTGGTTCTTGACTTGTATGTTTTCATGTGGCGAAATACTGTCGGTACATTATCGAAAGTTAATGGGGAGAAAACATGCGTTGTGCGCTTGACATGCAATTGTGAAGTTGTCAGATTTATGGTAATGTAATTAAGCAGAGAAAATGTATATATGTGATGGATACTGCACTGTTTAGTTTACAAGCAGTTGTATGGGAGTCTGTGAGTGTGATTTGCGCCATACATTCGTATTTACTTTGTAGATGATGTAACCTATCTTGGGTGTTAAGGAAAACTTAGAACAAAATCAAATAAGACAAGGGTAACAATGGAGAGTACAATTCAACTTGCAACGTAGGTTAATTAATAAAATCAGGTTAGTGCATCAAACATATATTATCAAAAAGTAAAATATCACATTAAGTCCAATAATACCTGACGTCAGACATTTAAAAATTCCAACTGCATCTGTTTCCTACAGTCAATTAGTAATTTGAAATCTAATCGAATATAACTCTTGAGTGCGTTGAAAAAACAAATGAGTAAAACGCAAAAATCTACATCTGACACGAAAAATATTCTAATAGTTTTAGTCTGCTTTATTATATATGATGTCCAATTAGAAACAACATTTTAAAATATGCTTAGTAAAATATTTTAACGATAACTTTTTTAATATCTGGTTATTACATTTTAAAAAACTGCCATTGAATAATCATGGAGACTGCACCATGAATTATAGGCAACAGATTAAAAATGTGCGAGGAAAATAAAGCATATTGTGCTTCCTAAAGTTCACAAAATATACGTTTTCCACAGAATGACTGTTTTTTGTTCGGAATAGTATAAGAGTGTACACTATTATGATATTGTCATCTGAAATTAAGTCCAGTTTGGCATAATGTATTTAAGGGTCTCATGATTAATTTTTTTTTTACTTCGCAATGAAACTTTAATTTTTGTTGCTGTTTTCATTATAGGATTTAACAAGAGTTTTTTTTAAAAAAAGATAGGGTATATATGGCGACCTGTATTCTTGGTGGCGGAATAACCCTAGAAAATCCATGGAAGATCCACTGACCTACGAGGAGAAACTGAAAGACTTTCTTACATGCCCAAATTAACGAGCCTGAGACTCTATCCTGCGCAGAACGAGGTAAAACTGCAGTGATCCGGAACACTGATCGCTGTTGAAAACTTGCCGCTCGGGGCACCAGACTCAGTGTGGTCTCGTGCATATATATATATATATATATATATATATATATATATATATATATATATATATATATATATATATATATATATATATATATATATATATATATATATGATTTCTATGCCATACTAACCATTATATAATTTATAAAAATATATATTTAATTTATTGAACAATACACTTTAAATCAACTTATAATATACAATCTTGAGACATATTTTCGTATGGTATGGTCCGGAAAGTGTCACACGAATCACATGGCTACTTGCTTATACTAACGAAATTCGTAACTCATTTTCGTACAATATATCCGCAGCGTTATTAGCCATTGCTTGGCCAACAAATAGTAATTTTAGCTCTTTTGTGCATTTTTCAGATATTCGTTTACTTTAATATATTTTCTATTATTGTATGCGACTTAACAGACAATAAGTATTAGCAATAAAGCTGAATTGTTTTTAAAAAAATTGCTACTAGTGGATTTTTTTCGGATACATGTAGGTTAGCTTCTCAAGCTGTTTATTCCTTTGTAATGTGCCTATAATGTAATTGATATAGCTTACCGTATATGACGTCAGTACCTGTTATCGTACGTGCCTATGTTATTTAGTGCGCGGTGTTAAATTTAATTTCAGCTGATCCGAGTCAACGAGTTACCAGCTTTGAAGTTGACTATACCAGACTTAGAGCTGAATGAAAAGTTTGCTGAATACCTGTATCGTATTACTTCAAGTAATAATAATAATAATAATAATAATAATAATAATAATAATAATAATAATAATAATAATAATAATAATAATGGTAATAACAACACCAACAACAATACTAACAATAACACTAATAATAATAATAATAATAATAATAATAATAATAATAATAATAATAATAATAATAATAATAATAAAAATACTACTACTACTAAAAGTACTACTACTACTACTACTACTACTAATAATAATAATAATAATAATAATAATAATAATAATAATAATAATAATAATAATAATAATAATAATAATAATAATAATAATAATAATAATAATAATGACATTGAATAGCGCCTAATCTTTAGAAGCTATATGTGTTTTAGAACATTTGATAACACTTAAAACATTCAAAGATATAATTACAAAATTAAAAGCTAGCACCACATAGCTTAGAAACCGAAAACATGATGTAAATATTTAAGGTAAGGACACAAAATGTATATGTAATATAAATATGTATTATTTAGTTTGTTATTAGATGGACATAGACGCCAGATGGGGAAAAATGAAAAACGAACATTTGGTTTTGCAAATGTAGTACACAACACTTTGTTCTATCTAATTGTTATGATTTATGCACGTATTCTTGAACAAAAAGACCCAGCTGTGGCTGTACTGTTTATCGTTTGCTTACAATGGCTATCTGTGTGTTGAAATTAAATATAGTATCTACTATAATAAGGGATGTTTATTTGAATACTATTACCATTATTACCATTGTCCTAACAATCCCACAAAAAAAACAGCCTACAAATAAACTAGGGCCTCAGCAACAAGCCAGAAATACAACAGGTATATAACCTGATCAAGTTGTATATCGTCCTTTCTTCATGGGACAAAAAATGTACTGTTTGAATATATATATATATATATATATATATATATATATATATATATATATATATATATATATATATATATATATATATATATATATTCATCTGCAAGCCTCGATATATTTGAAATTGATGTTGCTCTGTACGGAAAGTGGTGGTATTAGAAATATCTAATGATATTAGAATAAAAATTGTATATATTCAAAATATGAACGATCAAAACATGATTCTAGTAAACAATGTTCTATATCAATAGTGATATTGTTTATTGCAAGACACGGACGGTGTAATTAGAATATTATATATGATTGCAGCAACGGAAACTCTGTATTATTGCATTCTGTTCTTCAGCTTTGAATTTTAATACCGATATTTATAATAATTATCGTCATCATTATCAACACGATTTCTTTCTTTTTCTCGCTTATTTCATTTTCTCCTTCTTTTTCCTATTTGATTTCATTCTTCTTTTTTTCGAAGGAAATTTATGGTTTGTACAGTTTATGTTTTTTATCATAACTCAATATTTTATTTTTAACTTTTTATTTTATATATATATATATACCTCCTAAAAATTAGAAATACTATGAAAATTTATTTATCAAAATATATAATAGTTACCTTTCGTACGCTGACGTAGACAGGCTTACGATTATTTGAAAAATATATGTATTTACATGCATGATAACATATGTAGTAGGTTGATCGAAGGAGACTTTTTTTCTTAATACAAATGCCATATAAGCTTGATTTATTATACTGCTTTCGTGAGTTAAGATGATATTACTGTAGATCACAGTCTATTTTAAAGAATTGTATTTTAATAATTTATTTATATACTTGTATTGCATATATTAATGCAAACAAAGGGAACAAAGATATTCATCGGAACTGGCTTATTAAAAATGAATATAATAAGTGTCTGCCATCGACAAGGTTTATATAGATTATAAGATAGCATGTAAGGAGTTGAGTCAACCACTTGTAACATTTACCTTTCAAAACGTTTATAAACGATATTAGTCCAAGGAATACATTTTCCAACAAAGGTAATAATAAATCACTTGTGCTGACTTCCAAGAAGGTCGTGGTTTATTCAGAAAATTGTTTGCATTTAACAAACAAATTCGGTTCGTACTCGTGCCAAAGCTCATCAAATATTTAATTACATTTCATCCTATTTACAAAAAGGAATAGTCAAGATGCATTAATGATAAGAAATAGTAAAGTGAAGTGTCACTTGTGCAATTCAATTTATTTCTTTACATTATTCTCTTTATAATCTATGATTAAATATAGCTACTCCCATCTCCCAGGGTTCCATTCATACAAGTATTTGAGAATTTATACCGGTTTAAAGGAGACCAGACATCAAAGTAGTATATATAAGTTTTCTGTCTCAAAGACTACTACCATCTCAAAAATATTATATTCTGATATTTTGTCAGCTAAATATAATGACCTTTTAAATTCTGACAAAACGACAAAACATGCTTATGTTTTTGGGGGATAGAGTGCTCTTTGATATAGAAATACTAGTTCATATATTACTCCTACAGCCATGGTTTTGATACTTATGTTCGCATTTACTTACTCTCATACTGGTAATAATATAAAACTCTTTATTATATTGTCAATATCATATTTTACCCATCACAAATCGTTTCTAATCCAGACAATCTAGATTTATTT
The DNA here is from genome assembly GCA_016746295.1 of Potamilus streckersoni. Taxonomy (NCBI): domain Eukaryota; kingdom Metazoa; phylum Mollusca; class Bivalvia; order Unionida; family Unionidae; genus Potamilus; species Potamilus streckersoni. The sequence continues at coordinate 1,039,814 of JAEAOA010001402.1, forward strand.
ATATTTAAACAATTAAATGTTACACAAGATGAAACTTAACTGAAGGTCAATAAAAAAAATGTTCGATTTGATCGAAGAAGCAGATTTTTAAAGTTTTACTTCCACTAAATCACCTTGGATATGTACTTTTTTTAATTGATCAAATAGTATTCATCGATATCTCATTTAAAAATAATAAAATTGAATATCATCCTTATTAAATGAATTTATTGCAGTGTGACAATTTTTTTTATTTCTTAATCATGTTCAAATCTTTACACAGGGCACAATGCAAAGTCAAGTCTAGTATGCATAATAAATTCAGGACTAATGTGCATAATTAATTCAAGGGTAATGTGTATAATAAAGTCAAGGGTAATGTGTATAATAAAGTCAAGGGTAATGTGTATAATAAAGTCAAGTGTAATGTGTATAATAATGTCAAGGGTAATGTGTATAATAAAGTCAAGGGTAATGTGTATAATAAAGTCAAGTGTAATGTGTATAATAAAGTCAAGGGTAATGTGTATAATAAAGTCAAGGGTAATGTGTATAATAAAGTCAAGGGTAATGTGTATAATAAAGTCAAGGGTAATGTGTATAATAAAGTCAAGGGTAATGTGTATAATAAAGTCAAGGGTAATGTGTATAATAAAGTCAAGGGTAATGTGTATAATAAAGTCAAGGGTAATGTGTATAATAAAATCAAGGGTAATGTGTATAATAAAGTCAAGGGTAATGTGTATAATAAAGTTAAGTGTAATGTGTATAATAAAGTCAAGGGTAATGTGTATAATAAAGTCAAGTGTAATGTGTATAATAAAGTCAAGGGTAATGTGTATAATAAAGTCAAGGGTAATGTGTATAATAAAGTCAAGTGTAATGTGTATAATAAAGTCAAGGGTAATGTGTATAACAAATTCAAGGGTTATGTGTACAATAAAGTCAAGGGTAATGTGTATAATAAAGTCAAGGGTAATGTGTATAATAAAGTCAAGGGTAATGTGTATAATAAAGTCAAGGGTAATGTGTATAATAAAGTCAAGGGTAATGTGTATAATAAAGTCAAGGGTAATGTGTATAATAAAGTCAAGGGTTATGTGTATAATAAAGTCAAGGGTAATGTGTACAATAAAGTTAAGTGTAATGTGTATAATAAATTCAAAAGTATTGTGTATCATAAAGTCACGAATAATATGTATGATGAAGTTAAGAGTAATTTGTATAATAAAGTCAAATGTTATGTGTGAATTATTTCAAGGGTAATGTTTATAATAAAGTGAAGGGTAATATATATAATTATGTCCAGATTAATGTGTATAACAAAGTCAACGGTAATGTGAATAATGACGTCAATGTTATTGAGTACAAAAAAGTCAAGGGTAATATGTATAATAAAGTGAAGGGTAATGTGTATAATAAAGTCAAGGATAATGTGTATCATAAAATGAAGGGTAATGTGTGTAACAAAGTCAAGGGTAATGTGTATCATAAAGTCAAACGTACTGACTATAACAAAGTCAAGGGTAATGTGTATCATAAAGTCAAACGTACTGACTATAATAAAGTCAAGGGTAATGTGTATCATAAAGTGAAGGGTAATGTGCATCATAAAGTCAAGGGTAATCTGTATCATAAAGTGAAGGGTACTGTGTTTAATAAAGTAAAGGGTAATGTGTATCATAAAGTCAAGGGTAATGTGTATCATAAAGTCAAGGGTAATGTGCATCATAAAGTCAAGGGTAATGTGTATCATAAAGTGAAGGTTACTGTGCTTAATAAAGTCAAGGGTAATGTGTGTCATTAAGTGAAGGGTAATGTGTATCATATAGTCAAGGGTAATGTGTATCATAACGTCAAGGGTAATGTGTATCATAACGTCAAGGGTAATGTGTATCATAAAGTGAATGGTACTGTGTATCATAAAGTGAAGGGTACTGTGTTTAGTAAAGTAAAGGGTAAAGAGTATCATAAAGTCAAGGGTAATGTGTATCATAAAGTCAAGGGTAATGTGAATCATAAAGTGAAGGGTAATGTGTATCATAAAGTGAAGGTTACTGAAATAAAGTCAAGGGTAATGTGTATCATGAAGTGAAGATTATGTGTATCATAAAGTCAAGGGTAATGTGTATCATAAAGTCAAGGGTAATGTTTGTCATAAAGTCAAGGGTAATGTGTATCATAAAGTCAAGGGTAATGTGAATCATAAAGTGAAGGGTACTGTGTTTAGTAAAGTAAAGGGTAATGTGCATCATAAAGTCAAGGGTTATGTGTATCATAAAGTGAAGGTTACTGTGCTTAATAAAGTCAAGGGTAATGTGTATCATGAAGTGAAGATTATGTGTATCATAAAGTCAAGGGTAATGTGTATCATAAAGTCAAGGGTAATGTTTGTTATAAAGTCAAGAGTAATGTGTATCATAAAATCAATGGTAATGTGTATCATAAGGTCAAGGGTAATGTGTATCATAAAGTCAAGGGTAATGTGTGTCATAAAGTCAAGGGTAATGTGTATCATAAAGTGAAGGGTACGGTTTGTCATTAAGTCAATGGTAATGTGTATCATAAAGCGAAGGGTAATGTGCATCATAAAGTGAAGGGTAATGTGTATCATAAAGTCCAGGGTAATGTGTATCATGAAGTCAAGGGTAAAGTGTATCATAAAGTCAAACGTACTGTCTATAATAAAGTCAAGGGTAATGTGTATCATAAAGTGAAGGGTAATGTGTATCATAAAGTCAAGGGTAATGAGTATAATAAAGTGAAGGGTAATGTGTGTATTAAATTCAAGGGTAATGTATGTAATAAAATCAAGGTTTATATATATATATATATATATATATATATATATATATATATATATATATATATATAGATTTATATATATATATATATATATATATATATATATATATATATATATATATATATATATATATATAATTCAAGAGTAGTGAGCATAATAAATTCAATGGTATATGTATAATAAATTTATGGTATGGGTAATGTGTATAATAAAGTCACAGGTTATGTGTGTAAAAAAGCAAGAGCAATATACATATATATATATATATATATATATATATATATATATATATATATATATATATATATATATATATATATATATATATATATATATATATATATATATATGTGTGTGTGTGTGTGTGTGTGTCAAGAGTAATGTGTATAATAAATTCAATGTGTGATAAATTCAAGGGTAACATGTATGATGAAATATTGTATATATGCGGCTATTCAGATTTTAAGGTTTTACTGCAATTATAATAGACGTGCTATTAAAACTACGAACGGTCACATCCAATGGATAATGCGAGCAAAATACAAATATGTAACACCTCTCAATTTCAATACGGCACAATAACACTGTACATGACGAAAAGTTGGATATCCCTACCTCTTTCACATATTTCTCATATTTCTCATATTTTTCTTATTCTTCCAAATATGTAAATAAAATCTTTATTACAATCTCACCAAGTGAATAAATAAACGATTTTTTTAAATAAGTAATTGGTTGTGTCAGTAGAAAAATATTTTGCCAGATGGCACTCCCAAAAATGTTTATTTATCTTATTATCTCGACTAGAAAAAGTATTATAAACAGTAAAAATCAAAGCAAGACCAAAAGCTACTAAAAAAAACGGCAAAACTTAAAAGATTAGATCTTTATTTTAGTTACTTGTGTATCTACTGTCGATATAAATACAGATTAGAGTTTTCGCATGTAACTTAAGATTTACTAGATTTGTTCCTAGTGATCGGAGTGTGTGTCGTTTACTTTGATTAGCAGTAAGGTGTAACTTTCTAAAACACCATGTCAAATGTTACCTTAATGTATATATAGAGGCTATAGCTAAAATTATGGAGAAAAAAATGATTTATCAACATTTTAGATTTCTATGTATCCATCTTAAATGGTTTGCAAATACAATAATGTTATATTTACTGTTATAATAGCCTGGCAAAAATCACAGATAGTGAATTGTATTTAGTGATATAAAAGCCAGGCCAAAAGTACAGCTAGTGATATTATACCTTGTTAAAATTTGCATTTCTTCGACGTTCCTGAATAACAATGAACACGTTGCATTTGTATAAGCGAAGACAAGCTATGTATCTATATTGTAACGAAACAAACTTTTATCCCTGAATGGGATAAAAAGTTCCTCTAAATATAAGTATAGAAATACATTATTACGACGCTTATTTTGCATTTAGTTCAATGTAATTATTCTTTTGCGTCTAACTTCTTGCTCAGATTTTTGAAATATACGGAGAAGTAATTATTTTAAACGTCTGTATTATCTTTTCTGCAGTTGTAATACGGATTGAAAACGTCTAAGAATACATGTTAAAATAATTGTACATTGAGCGTGGTATTATTTTATAACGAGTCAATAGCCTTTGCTTAAATGCACATCTGGTAATGATTCTGTATTAGGTGTTAAAGGAGACCACGTACGCCGGAATTTGTTTTCCAACCGCTTATAAATTTAGAAGAAGGCACAATACTAACAAGAACGTTAGTATAGAGTTATCGATTAATAAATCACATGGCACGTGACACTTTAGGTCAAAAGAATTGTGTACTGATTGCATGATAATACAGTCGACTTGAGTATATAGGGACTGATTATCGGAACATTAGTACAAGAAGAGTGATTCTTTATCATGTGGTACCGGAGAAGCCGTTGTATATGTTGTGTCCTTCGTAATTAATGTAAAAAGTTTTAGGATAAAAACGAAAAATATGCAAGACACCAATAATATTTCAGTGCAAACTACGCTCGTTAGATTCAAAGCTGTTGAGCTTGATAAATAATTGAGAGAAATCCTTGGCAACCATCTTGTCGACACAAGAAAACAATATAATATAAACAGTATATAACTCTTGAAAGAGCACAAATCCACCATGTAGCGCAATGATAATTCCCCCGAAACATATAGCCTACAAATGAATACCGGCTAAATTAACCGCAAATATATGTTTGTGAGATTATTCTCAAAATCAACATTAACATGGATTTTCCCTGTAGGTTAATTAACATGAAACAGTGATACAGACATGCATCATATTTAAATCTTGCAATCGCTAAAATAACTCGTCTCTAATTATATAATTATACAAAAACAGTCTTAACATTGCCTCTGCAAGGTCAACCGCACTTAAATCCAGCTCGCTACTACAACTACACAATAACAGGAGAGATTTACAGCGCCTTTTTTGTAGCAATATTATTTTGCACATCTAGTTACTAAGATCGCTAAACAGCAAGAGTTTTTATGTTACAGAAAACACACACACACACACACACACACACACATATATATATATATATATATATATATATATATATATATATATATATATATATATATATACATATATATATATATATATATATATATATATATATATATATATATATATATATATATATATATATATATATATATATATATATATATATATATATATATATATATATATACCACATGCATTAAAAGTAACACGCATTTAAAGTGTTGGCATAAAACAATTTGATATACCAATACTATTTGTATATCAAATTGTAATCCGCCCAGAGCGCAAAAATGCGCATAAATAAACATTCTCGCGAGCGCTTGCAATTGATTTGATTCTAGATCAATGATCAATTAAAAAAAAGTTATTCACTAGTGACGCATGAAAATTAATGATGAAAAGTATTAATAACACCCGTTTTCTAAATTAATTTAATATGGTACATATTTTCATCACAATCCGTTCTGCTTTCTGTTCTTTCCTCCCCTCAAGCATAAAGGACAAACTGCGCAGAAATGAGGAATGAGAAAGAAAGGTTTTGGAGCTGGATTAATACCTTTAAAAAGAAATTAAACCAAGAAAGCTACAATAATGTGGTTCGTCTTAACGATACGTTTGCACTTTCCATGTGATTTATCAACAGAGTATATGAATGATACAATGTTGAAAACCATTAAATTCCACAGTATATATATATATATATATATATATATATATATATATATATATATATATATATATATATATATATATATATATATATATATATATACATACTGTGATATATTTAATGTCATGTTTCGTTTTGTTTTGTTTTGTTTTTGTTTTTTTGTTTTGTTTTTGTTTCTGTTTCTTAAACATACCATAATGTTATAAAATTCGATTATCATTATTTAAATACGGAAATGTCCAAAGGTCTCTCTCTCTCTCTCTCTCTCTCTCTCTCTCTCTCTCTCTCTCTCTCTCTCTCTCTCTCTCTCTCTCTCTCTCTCTCTCTCTCTCTCTCTCTCTCTCTCTCTCACATCGTATCCTGCTACGGGATAAAATCTATGAAATGGTGAACTTAGAAATTTTCCGACAATATCTGGACTTACGAATGATGGTAAAAGTTATGTCAAACCGGCCAATGGATGAGAGAAAGAAAGAGAGAGAGAGAGAGAGAGAGAGAGAGAGAGAGAGAGAGAGAGAGAGAGAGAGGGAGAGAGAGAAAATAAGAGAGACAGAGAAACATACATAGAAATAGAGATAGTGGTTTATATATATATATATATATATATATATATATATATATATATATATATATATATATATATATATATATATATATATATATATATATATATATATATATATATATATATATATATATATATATATATATATATATATATATATATATATATATATATATATATATATATATATATGAATATACACATACAGGTTTTTTGAACAAAAGTATAAACAATTGGTTCTTAACATTTATTTCTGATAAACTGAGATAATGAGTCGATAGTTTCAGAAAGTGAATCGTTACGAGTCATTGTATAACCCCAGGCTATCACCTGCAGGTCAAGTGAAACTAAAGGGTGCGTATCTCATTATGGCTGGACGAAGAAGACGTGAGAGAGTAGTACATGTATGATGCATAATAACTTCGTTTGAATGGAAGATTGCTGTGTGTGTATGTGTGTGTGTGTGTGTGTTGTTGGATTTATGGCTGTAGGCGTGTGTGTGTATAAATGCTAGGTTTTCTTGTCCCGTATGACTAAGTGGTGGCGAGATAAAACATAAGACATCAAATGTCGAAGAATACTACATGTCGCGCATTATATGTGAAGCAGAAATCAACGGGAATTAGATCGGGTGGAACTCGAACAAAGGTAATTGCCAAAATTTCGCCCATCTGAATACACTTCTGCAGTTTGTTTCCAAGATGCAAATTATAAAGTTGATTTAGAGCATGAAAAATTCAAATTAGTCCACTAACGAGAGTAGAGATGCTTTTTCGCTGATAAAATTACTGCCATGCTATAATAATGCACGCAGGTGTATATGAAAGTTTAACGGCAAACTAAAACATTCATGAATGATATTGAACATATTACAAGTTAAGTATAAAATTTGTAAACGCAAGGTGTTGCCGAGACCTCTTAAATATGACAAATTTTGGAAGATTAAACCATCAAATAAACGAACTATGATAAATGAAGAGATAAAGGGTAAAGGTGCTAAACGTATGAAAAAATCTATCCTTAAAAACAATGCGAAAAGAAACATGCAAAATGCCTACAAATTTCCGCAAAATATAGGCAAAATGACTTCAAAAAAGTCCACAACTTGCCTTGGTGGTACATCATCATATAATTGGGTCTGGATATTATATAAGTGCATGAAGTAAAGGGATCTAAGTGATTATCAAGTGTAGTTATTTACTAACTCCCGCTGATTTCCTTTGTGTTTTGCTTTTTTAAAACATGTTCGTTAGTCCGTCATTCTGCATTTTATAGACATTACTCGTTCGCACAGTGTTCTGGATGTCTTTATTTAAGTTTTAATTAAAAACGATCATTCAAAAGGTATAAGATACTGCAAGGTCAACATATAGCACGACGTGACGAAAAACTTGCACAGCGAGTAAAAAAGAAAACAAACATTCCTTAAATCATAAAGGATATAAGATATGTATACTCAACCACAGAGGGAGTAATGGCAATATGTATGTATGTATGTATGTATGTATGTATGTATGTATGTATGTATGTATGTATGTATGTATGTATGTATGTATGTATGTATGTATGTATGTATGTATGTATGTATGTATGTATGTATGTATGCCTGCCTGCCTGCCTGCCTGCCTGCCTGCCTGCCTGTCCGTCCGTCCGTCCGTATGTATGTATGTATGTATGTATGTATGTATGTATGTATGTATGTATGTATGTATGTATGTATGTATGTATGTATGTATGTATGTATGTATGTGTCTATGTATGTATGTACGTATGTATGGATAGATGGATGGATGGATGGATGGATGGATGGATGGATGGATGGAGGGATGGACGGACGGATGGATGGATGGAAGAATGCATGCATGCATGCATGGAAGGGCCTATTATGCTCTGGGTCTGTCATATTTTTTTTTAAATTTTATATTTATCTCCATATAAACAAGACATTTATTGCGGTAGGTACTTTAGCATGTTAGTCCCACCGATGTTTTGCAATAAAAGAATTATAGCCAAACGCTTATTTAACTATTATAGACGTGAATAATTAACGTATATCGGTTCTCAACATTAGTCAATGATTGAAATTTCTTTGAAACTTATAATGCTGAAAAACATCACACTTGGGAGTGCTGCTTTTGTTGACAAATATATCATTGAAATATTGTTTAGAAAATTTCAGAAATAAGGGAAACATTAAAAGCAGGGCATGGATCAAACATTGCTAAGTGAGCTCATATTACATTTAAAAGATGTAATTGTAATCCATGCTACTAGCGCGAATTTAGCAGAACCGTGTTATAACGAATCGTGTTTTACAGGTGTTTTATCTCTCTCTCTCTCTCTCTCTCTCTCTCTCTCTCTCTCTCTCTCTCTCTCTCTCTCTCTCTCTCTCTCTCTCTCTCTCTCTCTCTCTCTCTCTCTCTCTCTCTCTCTCTCTCTCTTTTTTGTTGGCATCCGTCCGTCTTCGTGAGACGATTGTGAAGGCGGGTGTCCTATCTGCACCGTCGATAATGGGTGAAGTATCCGACCATAGATTGACAATCTCTGTTACACTTGCCTCAAGTGGAAGTTGATGCATACAGTGGTTGTTGTTATTATCCGTCCTCCTAGCTTTCTTTGTAGCGACGTTTGTGTTTGTTGCTTCCTCGTCAGGTCTGACAGCAAATCGCCAGGTGGAGCGGTCTTCAGCACAGATCTCTCAGTCGTTGATGTTGATGTTGCCCGTACTCGTGTCTTTTTTTAAAGATATCTTTGTAACGCAGACTTAGTCGTCGAGTCCGTAGTGCACCTTCAGCTAGCATACCCTATAACAGGTCTTTGGGAATTTGGACTGGGACCATTCTCTTAACGAGTCTGACCCAGTTAAGGCGCCTATCGCTTACAATGGAGAATACGCTGTTCATCCAGGCGCGCTCCAGAACTTTTGCGTTGGGTAATTTATCTTGCCACTGGGAGAGACAGATACAGAGAGACAGAGACAGACGAATTTTGGTTCTGGTTTCGTTCCAACATCTTGGAAATTGGTATGAAATCTTGGTTTGTTAGTTACATCTGAACTTTAAATTGTAATTATATTGTCAGATTTGCTGCAACGGAATTTCGGTTGCACTAAAAGAGATTTAGTTTTAATAGAGTAAAAATGGCGAAGTGTTTCCCAACCATTCGTTTTTCCTACATTTTCCCAAATAGGAATTTTATTATCAACCTGCACAAAAACTGAATCCATATCAGAAATATTCGGCCAGGGCATTGCAGAAAAGAGTGGCGAAAAACACCACTTACCGGTAAATAAAAATTGTAATCTAATACCACTCTGCGCATTTCATTGCTAAGAAAACAAACCAAAGCAGTAACTAAGAGGAAAGAAAGCACATTATATATTAGCAAACATATTCTGATTAATAACGTGCATAATTAGTTATAATAGATATTGTGTATGTTACTTATCTCTTTCACTCTCCAGTCCGTAAATATGCTTTGTCGTATTTTAAAATTTTAAATATATATATTATGATCAGGACAGATTATAAGGTGACTCAACTGCATGTAATTCATAAATCCTCGTGGCTCGTATGCTTGCTTTAGTATTTAACTATGTATGTATGTATGTATGTATGTATGTATGTATGTATGTATGTATGTATGTATGTATGTATGTATGTATGTATGTATGTATGTATGTATGTATGTATGTATGTATGTATGTATGTATGTATGTATGTATGCATGTACGTACATACGTACATACGTACATACATACATATATATATATATATATATATATATATATATATATATATATATATATATATATATATGTGTGTGTGTGTGTGTGTGTGTGGACCTCAAAGCAATACATGTAACCAATGGTCATTGTTATTATCAGAACTTTAGCTGGAACATGCACTGACATATATTCACTAGCAACAAGTATTTCACATAACTTGTACCTTAGTTTTTCCGTTAGTTGTGTCCTTTTATTTATATTTATTTTTATGTACATAAAACCCTTTTTACCGATTGTATTAAGCAAAACCACAACATTGGAGAGGTCATTACCTACCCTTGCTTAAGCCACAACTGCCAATATAATTTGGGTCTGAATGCATAAAATGGTTTTGGCTAGTAATTTGATAGTACTTTCTGATGGTTTAGATAAAGTTGCTGGTTTTTAAATTGTGATCTCAGTGGGAAATTATAAAATACTACTGTTCCTATACGAATATTTGTTTGTCTTATTATATCTTATAGTTCATTTGTCATATTCTGCTTTGATGAATTTTCCATCTGGATGTATTGACGAGATGTTATTTTTTTTGTTTCCAGTCTGCTCATCAACTGCTTCACGCTGTGGTGGATCAGACGATCTATGATCATTAGTGCTTATATACATGGTTATGAGAAACACAATTAACGGGAGATCACACACATTTTCAAACATTATATGAAAGCCCACCCATAACTTCCTGGTTAAGGTTCTATTTTTGTACTAAGGGTTGGTTGTGTTTGTTTTAAAATCTGCTTGTAATTCAAATACGATGAATCTACGGACCTGTTCTCGTTGCCTTAACGTAGAGTGCACTGGCAATAGATAGATAACATATTATTCATCGACCTTCACTGGCCGAGTCGAGTAAATAAGCTGCGCAACCATTTAAGCAAACTAATCAACAAAATTCCTATTGGACAATTATGTTGTGTAGTCGCACGTAAGTTTATTAATCTTAGTATGCAGTTCGTTTACAGCGACAGGCTTACTTCTCATTACTGTGTCAGGTAGTTACAAACGTTAACAGTGTACCAGATTTGTATCAGAGCAACTTAATACGACAATGGTTTAATGTACAATTAAGAGAAGGATATCCATCTTTCTTCCATAGTTGAAATAATTATATTATTTACGAATTATTTTTTCTAAGTATGCCAATATCTGTAAATGTTATTAACAGGAAATATCAATAATCTCTTTCCCGTAAGACCAATAACAAAATGATTTTAAAATGTATCAGTCACATATTTACTTGTCTTTATAACGAAATATTAAATGTTAGACTGACTGACTGAGATCGATATTTCATGGAATATACATTTGTCACGTGTATAGTAGTTTCCTTGGCAGAGGCATAGCGTAATTCACAATATTGAAATGAATAAGAGAAAGTGAGCTGCTAGTAACAAAACGTATGCATGCATGTCAGTGTGTAAGTAATGAAAGCGCAAGAACAACTATATTATTTTTAATAGTAAGATCGTTTCAATATGTTTACTTCTAAATATAATAAAGGTATATCGTAGCCATAAATTCCAACTACTGTTCTGTCATTCCTGAACTATTTTTCTATCAGAACCATGCCGTCGTGCTATTGAAACCTTACTGACAAAAAACATGAAATTGATCATACAAAGCAATTCTGATACAGCAAAGTTACCAACACAAACTATACTTTACTATATAAATACAATAGTTTCCTAGAACCGATTCCTAGACAAGATATACTAATGAAGTTCTCAACAAAAAACCGAAAGCAAAAAACATCTAAACAAGATAGTCACTTGTATATTTTTGAGATTGTTTAAAAATATAGAAGCTGTTTTAGAGGATTACATATCTAACACTGTAGGTGGTATACAGGATAAACCGCTCAGATGAAGCTCGTATACAGATTACTCTAAATGGAGAAAGAACAGAGAAGCAAGACTCATGGTAAAAGATGATATAATTGACAAATGTTTACTGCAACAATTGTAAAGATTCCCATAGCAAATGACAATAGATAATCATGAAACGGTTTGGATATATATGGATAGCTACTGTCACTAGTGTGACAGAAGGCAGATTTCTAAGAATAGGATAGTACATAATAATAACTTTAGATATACAAATTGTGTATAAGAAACATTTGGAAGCACATTCTTCTGAACAATTACAGTTTAAAAAGTGATTAATTCTTAATACAAAGTGTCTTGAAGGACCAGTATCATGTTGACATGTTAATAACATTACATCTTATGATAGGCATCCGTTCATGAAGACCAATATAAACATAATCTTGCTGAATGGGTAAATATCCTAACCAAAAAGGACTAAAAATATGTTTCGCTTAGAAACAATTTCGTAGTATAAAAAGACGGCTATGCATAATAATTGTGAAATGGTTTGTTGATGACATTCGATTAATGAGACAGTTTTTGGATCATCTGGTTAAAACTTTGGCTGATTATAAGTTGAAAAAGTCATACATCAGGTACATGGCAGCATTAATTCCCAAGTATGGATATTTATTTACATATCTGTAGATAAATAGTTTTCAATGATTGAACGAACCAGCTTTCCTATATAAATACACACTTGAATGAAGTCTTAGTGAACTCAAATATACCTTGTGACACATACAAACCTGTACACGATGCTATGTTTCATTTCTATCTGAATACACTTGGTATCCGTTATGATTTGTATATGTATAGGTTGCTGCAGTGTATAATTTTTGAGGCAGATACCCTGCAAACCTGAGCTATCACATCATATTATTGTACATATTGTACCTCGTAGCGAGAAAGGAAATATGGTGTTCCATTTGATATTTCCGACAGATGATATGATCCTAATGTTTGATAGTGGAATTAAATAGAGAATTTGCACGATACCGTTTAAATACATCAAAACAAACTGTGAATACTATCGACAAAAATATAAAAATTGGCTGTGAGAAGCAAGGTTTTGTCAACGTCATTCAGCATCTGGCAATACCGTAGCAACCTTTAAATTAAACACTAAACATATATAAAACTAGATGGGTAAATAGCCGAAAAAGAACTTGCTGAATACTCTCTGATAGAAACACATGATGATGATAAAAGAGGGTATACTTTACAAGTGGAATCGCAAATGTCAACACACCTAACAAACCATTCAAGGAATAACATCTTACTCCTGAAAATTGCATCAAAAAATTATTTATATCCGTCGGAATATTTGTTGATGAATACACCAGTAATGTGATAGGCGCAAAACTGTTAAACAAAGTATTGTGTACTTCTTAACAAAAGAAAACATTTTGATAAGGTAAATAAATAAATAATTTTGAAATTGAACACGATACTTACTGAACTGTTTGTCTATCAGCACCGTATTGGGTTATTCACCAACCTAAAGACCAGTGTAATAGAACAAACAAAACAGGAATTACACCAATGTTGTGGAAACTAATATACAAACAATTCCACCAGCAAAAACAGAATAAAATATAATTTGCACATTCTAGAAGTACTTCTCCTAGGATGGTGAACACCAAAAGACGAAAAGTTAGTATGTTAAATAAACAAATGAAATTAAACCAATCCACAAATAACGAATTTACAGTGATATTGTTATATAAGATATTTATATAATACCTATACCACAATTCAGTGATACAATGAATAAATGGCAATCAATTTAAATTCATTGCGCATCTAACTTGACAAACATAGCCGAAAGAGCAACAGAACAATGAAGTCGAGTACTATGTGTTTAATATGTGTATAAAAAATAACTATTTTGGACTTAAACCAAATAGCACAAAACACATTTTCACCTATACGCTAGCAGGTATACCTATGTTAGTTTACATCCAAAGGCATGCAAACGTGTTATCATATATATACAGACAAAACGTTTTCAATCACAGAGGAAGTATTGATAGATGTGTTTACTTAGGCCGAACAATCAACAGAGGAACATCACGACGATAAACGATCTGTTTGACTATACAATATTATAACCGTACAATTAGATCAAATGATTATATAAAAAGGCAACTCAATCATGATGGAAATTAGTTTTGTTTTATAAATGTTTAAGCATATCAAGTGGAAAAGTGATTTGCTTTAGTTGATAATAAAAGGTTCACTGTTTCAAGGGGTATATATATATAAATATAATATATATATATATATATATATATATATATATATATATATACTGTTGCTCATTTACGACAGTGTTAGCTGTACTGTCCTTAGTAATGTTGTTTGCTTATATATATATATATATATATATATATATATATATATATATATATATATATATATATATATATATATATGCAATAAACTGACGACGAACAGTACGAAACTAGTAACTAACTAGCCTAAGCGCTTTCGACTCTTAATGAGTCTTTTTCAAAGGCAAATACAAAACATAGTTACGACAAACAAATAAACACAAAAACGTTGTGTTTGTAAACCTCTACATTTCTGTCTTCACATGTGCTAAAACTATAAATACAACCAGCTTGTATAGACTAGTTGCGGAAACTGAAAATGTTGTATAATTCCCTAAAAGTATACAAGCCAAAGCGACATCTATTTTTACTTTTACCAAGACATTCACTAGCACAGTGACTAAAGAAAAACTAAACATACATGGTCCAAACAAAACGTACAAAACAGAGAATGTGATTTATCTCATCACATGTAAGATCTGTGGCCTTCAGTACGTCGGAGAAACTGAAAAGCTACACAAAAGGATAAACCTTCATAGATCTGATTGGATGACAAAAAAGCTGTACAGAAGCCCGGTCGCAGAACACTTCTCCTCCCCTGGCCACACTTTCAGTGATATAATACTTATCGCTATTGCTAACAACCACAGCTGGAGTTCCGCAACCAGGAAGGAAAAGGAATCATACTGGATACGCCTCCTTAGAACATTGAAACCAAGCGGTCAAAATCAAGAAGACTAGAAAATGAAAGCTATGCACTAGTAGAATTTAACATTTTCTAAATCTTCTTATTATCCTTCAATTTTTACTATAAGAATAACCGGTATAGAATTAAATATCCGGGATATAATCTGCGTTACATATGTACACAAAGTAAAAATAGATGTCGCTTTGGCTTGTAGACTTTTAGGGAATTATACAACGTTTTCAGTTTCCGCAACTAGTCTATACAAGCTGGTTGTATTTATAGTTTTAGCACATGTGAAGACAGAAATATAGAGGTTTACAAACACAACGTTTTTGTGTTTATTTGTTTGTCGTAACTATGTTTTGTATTTGCCTTTGAAAAAGACTCATTAAGAGTCGAAAGCGCTTAGGCTAGTTAGTTACTAGTTTCGTACTGTTCGTCGTCAGTTTATTGCATCTATTTTAAATAATCCCTGACACACGTGATCCCTTGGTGGATCCAGTACGCTTGAGAGGGTTGTTATTCGCCATATGATTTGTATTCTTTATCTATCTATCTATATATATATATATATATATATATATATATATATATATATATATATATATATATATATATATATATATATATATATATATATATATATATATATATATATATATATTTATATAAAGAATACAAATCATATGGCGAATAACAACCTTCTCAAGCGTACTGGATCCACCAAAGGATCACGTTTGTCAGGGATTAATTAAAATAGATGCAATAAACTGACGACGAACAGTACGAAACTAGTAACTAACTAGCCTAAGCGCTTTCGACTCTTAATGAGTCTTTTTCAAAGGCAAATACAAAACATAGTTACGACAAACAAATAAACACAAAAACGTTGCGTTTGTAAACCTCTACATTTCTATCTTCACATGTGCTAAAACTATAAATACAACCAGCTTGTATAGACTAGTTGCGGAAACTGAAAACGTTGTATAATTCCCTAAAAGTCTACAAGCCAAAGCGACATCTATTTTTACTTTGTGTACATATGTAACGCAGATTATATCCCAGATATTTGGTTCTATACCGGTTATTCTTATAGTAAAAATTGAAGGATAAGAAGATTTAGAAAATGTTAGATTCTGCTAGTGCATAGTTTTCATTTTCTAGTCTTCTTGGTTTAGACCGCTTGGTTTCAATGTTCTAAGGCGGCGTATCCAGTATGATTCCTTTTCCTTCCTGGTTTCGGAACTCCAGCTGTAGTTGTTGGCAATAGCGATAAGTATTATATCACTGAAAGTGTGGCCAGGGGAGGAGAAGTGTTCTGCGACCGGGCTTCTGTACAGCTTTTTTGTCATCCAATCTGATCTATGAAGGTTTATCCTTTTGTGTAGCTTTTCAGTTTCTCCGACGTACTGACGGCCAAAGATCTTACATGTGATGAGATAAATCACATTCTCTGTTTTGCACGTTTTGTTTGGACCATGTATGTTTAGTTTTTCTTTAGTCACTGTGCTAGTGAATGTCTTGGTCTCTATCATATGTTGACAGGTTTTGCATCTTTTATCGCCACAGGGTCCAGATTGACTAGGTTGGTTTTGACTAGCGATTGTTGTTAGCTTGGCCCTGACTAGGATGTCCTTTAGGTTTTTTGGTCTCCGGTAAGCTACTACAGGTTTGTTCGGGAGTATTAGGTTTAGTATGTCTGACAATTGCACGGTTGGCCAGTGGTTTGCGATGATTTTACCTACTTTGGGATTGTCTGGGTGACAGGTCAGAATAAATGGTATCCTATCAACCTTTTCTTTCTGTCCATATCTGAGTAGGTCATCACGGTTTGTTTGTTTGGCCCTTTGGATTGCCTCCGCAATCAGGTCTTTGTCGTAGCCTCGATAAATTAAATGTTTAGCCAGCTCTTCAGACCTTTCTAGGAATCTTTCATCGTCGGAGCAAATTCTGCGTATCCTCAGTGCCTGGCTATATGGAATGTTCTTAATGCAGTGTTTTGGATGACAGCTGGTTGGGAGAAGATACTGGTGTTTGTCGGTTGGTTTCGAGTAGATGTCTGTGTGTAATTTGTTTTCCACCAGTCTGGTTGTTGTGTCCAGGAAAACATGGTTTGAGTTGGAAATTTCTGCCGTGAATTTTATTGAAGGATGGAAGTTGTTTGCCTTTGAAATGAAGTCATCCCGACTTTCTCTTCCATACTGCCACTTCATTTCTATATCATCGATAAAGCGTACCCACTGGTATGGTGTACGCTCAACCGATGCTAAGAGCTTTCCCTCAAGTTTTCCCATGAAAATGTTAGCATACGAAGGGGCCATTTTAGTACCCATTGCAGTTATATATATATATATATATATATATATATATAGATGCAATAAACTGACGACGAACAGTACGAAACTAGTAACTAACTAGCCTAAGCGCTTTCGACTCTTAATGAGTCTTTTTCAAAGGCAAATACAAAACATAGTTACGACAAACAAATAAACACAAAAACGTTGCGTTTGTAAACCTCTACATTTCTATCTTCACATGTGCTAAAACTATAAATACAACCAGCTTGTATAGACTAGTTGCGGAAACAGTATCGTTAGTATTCTCACTTCGTGTGATATATATATATATATATATATATATATATATATATATATATATATATATATATATATATATATATATATATATATATATATATATATATATATATATATATATATTTCACACGACGTGAGAATACTAACTTTACTGTAGTCATTGCTTCTTTGTGAAGATGATTTGTTTAATACATTGCTGTTCCTGTTTTATAATCTATTAGCTGTTATATGAAGTTGTATGCACTTATTTTTCCACTGACATACCACTCTAGTACTAGAAACAGTTTGCTAGTGATTATGATTTCCTAGAATAATCAAAAGTACGTATTTTTCACACACCTAAGAGAACTGTTTGTCTCTGCAATTGTAATATTTCAGACCTGAAGTGATGGAATAACATGTTCAATTGTACATTGTAAACAGTTATATTTGTATACCCGTTAACATTGCATATTGTTTTATTCAAAGTAAAATTAATACATATGTTAGCAAGACATTTTACGTTTTTACTACCAACATATTGAATGGTTTATGTGTTTGAGTTTATTTTGTTGGACTCTTTTATTTTATGTACGTGCTTTTCCTCAATGTTACTTGGTCTAAGTCCACAACAAATAAACTAAAATTAATCAAAATTAACTTATATTGTTGGTATTATTTGGTAAAAAAAGCAAAATTATGGCTTGTCACTTGCAAAGTTGTTTATAAACCAGATAACTAAGAACGCTATTATTCGCACTGTCCCTAATGAAACTTCAAACATGTCCGTGTCTTTTAAACCAATCACGTCCATTTAGGCACTGCGGTTCACAGATTACTTGGGAGAACTACCTACGCGAAATGGAAAAGAACGTTTTATAACAATGTAATCATGGGCAATTCAGGTTTTCACAAAACCATGGCAAGACATATTAGAAAGAATTTTGCATTGCTTTAATTACCAAGAACTCATATAACAATAGGACCTTAGTAAGTTTTTACATCAAATAAATGTATTAAATGTGATGAACCATTTCTATTAACTCTTCACTTTGATCTAATTCCATCAAGTTGGTCGGATTAGGCGTAATATGCAGAATTATTTCGTGGAAAGGTCTATGCTTATGGAAGAATACAGTGGGTGATATGAATTCGTATAACGGATAGTTCCTGCGCAACCGACAGTTGCTAAATCATGACAGAATATTTTGAATACGTGGTTCTCCTATATATGCCACGCATTTAATTATTAAACAGTATTGCTAGAAGCAGTGAAATAAAAGCGTATTTGCAAATGTTAGAAATATGCGCGATATGTGGGTGCTTAATTGCTTAATAATAAATCAACCATTTTCCTGTATCGTTCGAGATATATATATATATATATATATATATATATATATATATATATATATATATATATATATATATATATATATATATATATATATATATATATAAATTGGAAGTAATATTGTTGAGATAGCAAAAGTTACATTACATAATTGGACAGCTTCATGGAATAATTTCATCAATTTTTTATAGCAACAACATTTGTTCCACAAATGTTAACACAAAGCATTTGTTCCACAAATGTTAATTGACCTAAATGTTATAGCTAATCAAATTTACAGGAGAGCATACCAACACCTATGATTTTAATCTAAAGCAATTGGAAATCTCAGTGCTTTGGTCTAAGGTCTGGAAAGCGTCAATTAGCATCCACGCATGTTAGAAATCAAATGTCATTTCAGTATGCTTTTTGTCATCGTTCGCACAAGCATGCATGGTTATCAACTAGTTGCTATAAAACAGTTCGCGTTTATAAAATGACATACTGAAACACGAAAAGGTAGATAAAGCTGCAAAAGATAACATGGAGAAAAATATACATTCCTTTTAACAATTTACTTTCAAAGTAGTAAATAATGTTAATCATTTCTACAAATTACAGTAATCCACTGGATAATAATATGGTACCTCATTTCAATAACGTTTCAGTGACATGTACAAACATTTTTTATTCAAATGATCATTTTTTCGTCATTAATTAAGAGGAGCACTGTGAAGTATATACTAAATTTTGGGAAACTAAGGACTAATTTCATTCATTGTCGTCTGAAAAATGGTACGCAGTTACGTGTTTGTCAATCTAACCAGCCTAGTGAAATACCTTGTGACAAATAGTTACGCGAAATTGATGTAGCATCGATGTGTTTTTAGAAAATGAAACGAATTATCACTTTGAAAAGTATTTTAGTGATTTAGTTCTCTTTCAACCAAAAGCAAGGAATAACTGTAAATGTTTAATGGTTTGGCATGATAAAACGCATTTCTCTATCGTAATGACGTGGGTATTGGCAGTCTAAAATTCTAATATATTATTGGCTATATCATGCAGAAGATAAACTTCTTCCCTAGCGACACACATGGACCTCCTACCAAGGGTCTCCTGGGCGACAGGTTAAACTGGTTCTATTCGTTTCAAAAATGTTTTTATAATAATTATTTTAGTTTCTCTCTAGGCGAGCGTTCAAATTGTTGAAAGTGTCAATATAATTTGCAATGCTTTTTTATCTACATCAACTCTGTAAAACCTGGTTTCCACCAGGATTATTTGTTTCTGATCGAGCATAGCTATTCCTAGCGCCAGCATTGACAAGAGGCTATGATATCGTCAAACACAGATGACCCCCATTTTTATCCGGAAACCAAATGTAAAATCTTAGGTTAAATCAGTAACACCAAACAGCATTCATATAAATAATACAGCGTTTATTCAGGATTTTGTTTATGTCTTAATGGTGTCTAATTTGTACATAGTGTAGGTCATTTATAGTCGTGTAATTGTGTGAGAGGAACAAAAACTGCAAATATGTTATACTCAATTTCGCTGATAAACCAATCAATGAAGATGATTGGTTTCTTATTGATGTGCGGTATTTTGTGCCATGTGTGACTTAATATTTGTTCCCATTATCTTAGAGATTCGTGTTCGAAATATAATAAAAGAACATCAGGTCTTGCTTTTATTATATGGCTGTAGATGATAAGGTGTTTCATCAAATTTCAAATTCTATCTGTGCAAAAGACATTCATGCGCTTTACCCTTAGCCTCCTCTCTGTCACTGTTGTATTTCAATTTATCTGTTTCGTTAATGTGGGTATATGTTTATTTAATTAAAACAGCTGATGGTGAATTTAAGACGCGTTTTTAAAATAACAGTTTATATACGTTCAAACTAATCTAAATATACTATTTCGTTCGTTTGTTGATACATGTTTTATGCAGCAGTGTCTCCGAATCATCATGGATATTAGAATAAATATTGGAATAATGATTTATGTAAAGTATACGGTGCACCACCACTGTAATTGTAGAATATAGATTACAAGTCGTTACGGCAGGAATCATTTATATTATGTTAAAACACCATTGTAGACATTTTTGAAAGTGTCCATATGCAGTATGCATGTCTGCACAATTACCTGTGTAAAGCTCATCGATGAATTTAAATATAATTATGTCTTTATTTTCATAGTGTCATTTCTTAGAGTGGTATTTTTAGTTGTTTTTTTTTCTGCCTAATGATAATATAAAATTAATGTTGTGGACAGAGGTTCTGACAAAGGCAACCAGAAGCAAAGTAGCAGGTTTATCCATCAGACGTGAAACAATATGACTGACGGAAGTTATTCAGAATCGAATAAGAAAATTATGAATGTGCATTAATCGCCTTAAAGGTGGATATATTCCTTTTCTGCCTTTGATCCAACTATTGCCACCGTGTATATTTGTACTTGTTAGTTATATATTGTCGACAGAGCATTTGTGATAGCTTCGACATAAATATGCTTAGTGCTAGGTATAACGAAGGTTAAAATTGTTATAGCATTGCCTACAGTTACATGATGCGTAACAGATTGCAAATACACATATATCACTTGTTTGCTAATTTACAAATGCAAAGTATAAACCATACGTTTATAATCTACAATTCATAGCACGAAATATATTAATTGGAGAAACTATATATAGGATAAATTATAGGCAGTAAATATTTTCTTACGACAATCTGTCAAATACAACAATAAAATTACAAAAAATGTTTTATCATTAATGTTTCTATTGGTGGTTAAATAGTTCTAATCCTGATAATTGTGGTTAACTATAATTTCAAAAATATTAAATTTATTACAGTTATTTATTATATACTTATCTTGCAAAATCTAATCTATAACAAAAGCAAAAAATATAACATGATAACAAAAATGTTTTATTTGGTATAATGAAAGATATTTGGAAAACACGGTTAGAAACGAAACTCCAATCGTCAGGAGAGTTGCAGACAATGATATCTTTACTAATAAACACAGTTTGTATAACGTCCATTAATCAGTTTTATCTATTTGCTCTCATCCCTCTACGACCTAACTATCAAACGGTAAGAAAATTTAGAAATGCGATAACTTGCTGAAATTGTAGGAATAATCCATTTATTACAAATTATTACGTTTATGCATCATTTTATGCGATGTCTTCTCAAATCGTCGTTAGCTAAACATTCAGCTATCATATCTTTATTTGTCCGAATTGCTAACCATGCTGTGAATTCGGCATATATTCTGTCCCAAATGATTTTCATTCATTGTATCTAATTTGTTCATTCTGCGGTTCCTCTTACGTTCTATATCATCAACTAAAATAGTACAGAAGTTGTGGAAGGAAGAGGAATAGCGCTTGAGCATGCGCTTAATTTTCTTATTCAAAAAGTAGAAATTTTAGAGAGTAAAAAATATAATTAGGCAATCTAAAATTTTCTATTGAGGGACTTCAAACTAATTTTCAAATATGCCAAACCAACACTTTTCTTCTGAAACCGTTACAGAGA